>JANBXA010000366.1:43272500-43687500 GCA_030556225.1 Cricetiscus sungorus
TACAGCAACAAAAATACGGAGTAAGACGTCTCTGCGCTGTAGAAGCTGAACTTCAAGCAACCGCAGACTTAAAGTCTGCTGGTGACTCTGTAATTAGTGCACCGGTTTTCATGCAGAGGGGCAGGTCAGCAGGGGCAACAGTGCAGAACCAAATAAAGGGGCAGGAGAGAGCAGGGCACTAGGACTCTACTGAAGTGGCAGGCACTGTGCCAGGCTTCAATCTGCACAAAAACCCTACCTCGCGTAAAGAGACCTCAGTCTGCGCCTCGGGCTAACTGTCAGGTAAACTCACTGGCACATGTTGTGCAACAGCCGCATTCATTCCTCATAAATCTTGAGTTTCAGTCAAGTCTGACAAGAAGAGCTTCGCGTGGGCCCAAACAGAGCGCACGTGCAAAGTGATACTTGGACCTTGGCGCCAGCCCACCTTCGCCCTCACCCACCGGGGCGCCAGCCCACACAGACTCAAGGGCCCTGGTACCTATCACCTGCCCCATTCCCACCTTTGCTCTCAGACTTCTTTCCAATGCAAAGGAGGCAGGCAGGCTGAGAGCAGGGTGCCACCCTACCGATGCAGACCTCTTGCCTGCCACTTCTCTGACACGGTAGTTCTGAGAGGCTGGGGTCACCCCACTGTGATTGTATGATTTTGCTTTCCCTTAGAATAAAAGGAAGGGAAAAGGCAGGCAAAAAAAAAAAAAAAAAACCATAAATGGATAAAAATCCTGACATCGCCTGGAATCCTCCAACCATGAGCAGCTACGAGAGCTCCTATCATGAAGTGAAAAGTTATTTTCCAAACTCAGCTGGTGCCCAAATCCAACTTGACTTGTCTAATTATTATACAAGGGATTGATGCCGGAAAAACACCTCTTAATAAACCTTACCAGGAAAGTTCTTCCTGGGTGGATAAAGGAAGCAATGACTCCAGGGGTTGGCACAGAATCTCAAAGAGCCATGTGTTTCACCGTAAAACGATTCTCATTTGATTACGGAAGAGGAAAGCATCATGGGACCCACCCTTCCTCACCAGCCATAGGTTCCCCACTAACAGATCAATTTCTGACTTTGCACACAATGGCAGGCAAACGTTTTTAAGAAAAACCTTCGCCCAGACTGGCCCATCCTTTCTAAGTCACAGTAATAAGCCCCTATGGGAGAGAGAGATGCGATAAACAGGGATATATCACTTTAAATAAGCCAATAAACATGAAAAATTAGATTCACAAGCAGGTGGAAGGAGGGGTGATAACTCACTACATTTTTACCTCATTAAAACATGCCCAAGAAGGTTCGTTTAACGGTGAGTTCCTCAATCGTGTTTTAAAATTCCTAATCCACAAGCACTTGATTTCACACAATTATTTCAGAGAAATGGTGAGGAAATGACTGGTACTTTTTGAGCTATGGACCACCCTCTCCATGCAAGGTACTTTGCATCTTATTTTTCACTCACTTGCACCACAAAAAAAAAAAAATCTACTAAGCACAGATACAAACGTCCCAAGTCTCTGCTTGCTGAGCCAAGTACCCAGAGCAGTGGTTCTCAACCTCCCTAATGTTGTGACCCTTTAATATACTCCCTCATGTTGCAGTGATCCCAACCGTAAAATTACTTTGTTGTTGCTCTGCAACTGTAATTTTGCTTCTGTTATAAATTGTCACAAAAATATCTGATATACAACCCCAAAGGAGTCGTGACCCACAGGTTGAGAACCACTGACCTAGAGGAACAGCTAGAAAAAGCATAAACAAGGGGATTCCGCAGGACCAAAGAGAAACCGTGCAAGCGTGCGGAGAGGGCATGAAGTTGCCACCAGGAGAAAGCCAGTAGCAGAAATGACAAACAACTCAGCAGCGCAGAACAGAAAGACATCGCAGGAGAGAAGCAGACAAGTTTGGACCACTTGCTGAGGCTTCAGATGCATGGCACCCAGGAGAGGCCCACTCAGAAAGCTCTTCAGGAAAGACCAAATTCCCTGTTAGGGGGAGGGAGCATTCCAGTATGGGGAGGGCAGCGTAGGAGACGGGCCTGTGTGCCTGGGACACGAGAGCCAGGGAGGGCGAGAAGAGACAAGAACAGAGAGAAGCTGGGACCACACTGGCCCCACAAAGAACTTCAACTTTGACTCAGAATGCACACACCCATATCGGAAGTCAGGATCTGTTCCCATAGGGTTACCGGCTACTGGATGGAAAACACACCCAGGCAAAAGGGCGGCCGTGGATGAGCAGCAAGGAGTCCCAGGAAAAGAGAGCGGCAAGGACAATTCTTTTCCCCTGGGCCATGCTGACAACTAAATGAACTACATCCTTTCATCAGCTCTGAGATACATATTTTTCACATCTTACCTGTGAAATTGAAATGTGTCTAAAAGCAAGAATGATTTACAACAGCTTTTAGCAGTCGTGACAGTCCACGCTGTGAACACGGCCCTGCCGCTCATGCCATCGCCCTCAGTCATGTAACTGCATTTTTGATAGTGCATGCAGTTTGATTAGTGTTACAAAGGGCCTCAAAATACTCTAATTGACGGGGGGCTGGGGGGGCTGGGAATGCAGCTCAATAGCAGAAGGCTCGTTCCTTCCCCAGCAACACCAAAACCTTTTATCTGAATTACCACACACAGTACCGGGTTTTAGTATAGTATCTTCAGACAAAGTTTGGGTTTTTTTCATGGTAAATCTGAAGAAAATGTAAGCATTTTGACAGCTCGGGTGGGATGGACAGGGACTCTGCACTCGGAGTCACAGGACACTGAGTGTCACAGGTCAGATGGACGGGGACTCTGCACTCGGGAGTCACAGGATACTGAGTGTCACAGCTCAGAAGGACAGGGACTCCGCACTCGGGAGCCAAGGATACTGAGTGTTACAGCTCAGATGGACAGGGACTCTGCACTCGGAGTCACAGGACACTGAGTGTCACAGCTCAGATGGACAGGGACTCTGCACTCGGGAGCCAAGGATACTGAGTGTTACAGCTCAGATGGACAGGGACTCCGCACTCGGGAGCCAAGGATACTGAGTGTTACAGCTCAGAAGGACAGGGACTCTGCACTCGGAGTCACAGGATACTGAGTGTCACAGCTCAGAAGGACAGGGACTCTGCACTCGGAGTCACAGGACACTGAGTGTCACAGGTCAGATGGACGGGGACTCTGCACTCGGGAGCCAAGGATACTGAGTGTTACAGCTCAGATGGACAGGGACTCTGCACTCGGGAGTCACAGGATACTGAGTGTCACAGCTCAGAAGGACAGGGACTCTGCACTCGGAGTCACAGGATACTGAGTGTCACAGCTCAGATGGACGGGGACTCTGCACTCGGAGTCACAGGATACTGAGTGTCACAGCTCAGATGGACGGGGACTCTGCACTCGGGAGTCACAGGATACTGAGTGTCACAGCTCAGAAGGACAGGGACTCTGCACTCGGAGTCACAGGATACTGAGTGTCACAGCTCAGATGGACGGGGACTCTGCACTCGGAGTCACAGGATACTGAGTGTCACAGCTCAGATGGACGGGGACTCTGCACTCGGGAGTCACAGGATACTGAGTGTCACAGCTCAGAAGGACAGGGACTCCGCACTCGGGAGCCAAGGATACTGAGTGTCACAGCTCAGATGGACAGGGACTCTGCACTCGGAGTCACAGGACACTGAGTGTCACAGCTCAGATGGACAGGGACTCTGCACTCGGAGTCACAGGATACTGAGTGTTACAGCTCAGATGGACAGGGACTCTGCACTCGGGAGCCAAGGATACTGAGTGTTACAGCTCAGATGGACAGGGACTCTGCACTCGGAGTCACAGGATACTGAGTGTCACAGCTCAGATGGACAGGGACTCTGCACTCGGGAGTCACAGGATACTGAGTGTCACAGCTCAGATGGACAGGGACTCTGCACTCGGGAGCCAAGGATACTGAGTGTCACAGCTCAGATGGACAGGGACTCTGCACTCGGAGTCACAGGACACTGAGTGTTACAGCTCAGATGGACGGGGACTCTGCACTCGGGAGTCACAGGATACTGAGTGTTACAGCTCAGATGGACGGGGACTCTGCACTCGGGAGCCACAGGACACTGAGTGTCACAGCTCAGATGGACGGGGACTCTGCACTCGGGAGCCAAGGATACTGAGTGTCACAGCTCAGATGGACGGGGACTCTGCACTCGGGAGCCAAGGATACCACAGTCACACAGCATAGCAGCTCACAGCCCTGCTCCAGGGAAAGGCTTCCCCAGTGTGTCAGCTCTGCTTCAGCAGCAGAGGGTTTCCCGGGAGAAGCTGTTACAGTTCAGCTCCAGTACCCTTGGAGCGTGGAGTATAACAACTTCTCTTTACCAAGGGAAGGTTTTCCTGGTGAAAAGTGTTACAGCTCTGCTCAGGGTCATCTCTTCGTCTCTGCATCTCTGCCCCAGTGAAAGAAGGTCTCACCCAAACCTCAGTCAAGAGATTTATTGGTAGGGAAGAATCCAGGAGAGTGGCTGTCCTCTGCTCCCTGGGCACCATGAACAGCCACAGGCTGAACAGACACGGGATTTGTATAGGACTTCTTAGGGGGATGGCGTTTTCCTAGGGAGATTTCCAGGGTGGAGATTGGTCAGATTTCAATCCTTGAGTTCAGACTGCCTAGATCTCATGCTCGGGGACTGGTTGGTTTTATGCACAGGTTTAGGATAAGATTTGGGTCTATTTTCAGGGCCAAAGTATGTTTATTTCACTGGTCCTTTTTAGCCTTTTGGGACCAGGGTGTGTTTCTTTCACTGGCTCTGATTCCAGGGGCAAAGTGTGTTTCTTTGGCCCTGGTGTCAGGGTCAGGGTGCATGTCTTTGGTTCTGGTAGCGGAGCTGAAGTGTGTGTCTTTACTTGGCCCTTTCCCTTACAGAAAAGTCATGGCAGTGACTGGATTAAACAGCCTGGGATGCTATCTCCTTGGTCAGACTCAAGCTCAAGTGCTGGGTTCAAACAGGAGCACATTTTAGGAAAAATCACCGAATTTGTTCTCTATTTTTCTTTTCATATATGCCTAAAAAAAAGACCAATGAAACAAAAAGTTGTATTTTAAAAAAAAGATGGAGGCACGGGAGGAGAGTGTTGCAGAACAAAAACGTGGGGGGGGGGGGGCACTGCACTGTGAGGCTCGGAACAGTAGGTGAACTCTGGATCACGCGGGAGAGAATGTGACACCTGCTCACGGATCTTTTCTGAGTGAGAACAAGGCTAACCCAACTGACCTGGTTTCTCACCAGAGCAGCGGAAGATGGGTAGCCATTCACTAAGGCTGGGTACAGCAGGGTCTGCAGTCCAGGGGCCATAGTAACTCCACTTTCATATACCTCAGTGTTTAACAGGTTGTTGGTTTTTATTTGGGGGAGGGGGACTGGAAGGGCATTGATATTTTAATGTTTTCTGTGGCAGACTATTATTTTAAGGCGTGACTCTTCATTTGTTTAGCTCAGTAAAGCTGTGATTCTTTGCTTGTCTAAAACACCTGATGGTCTAATCTACAGAATAAGAAAGAAAGATATATGGTAAAAAATGATACAAGCCCAGAGAGAAAAGGTAGTCTGGTGAATTTAACAAAAGCTGGCTAACAGCAAGCAAAGCTAAGGCCAGACATTCATAACTAAGAATAAGACTCCATGTGTGGTTTATTTGGATACTGTGTGGCGGGCCCCTCACAAAGTCAAATGAGCAAATACATACACACAGAGAGAGGGAGGGGGGGGGAGAAGGAGAGGAAGAGGGGGAGGGGCAGGGGAGGAGAGGGGAGGGGGAGGGAGAGGGAGAGAGGCCAGTTTTCAATTAGGTTTATAAAATCAAAACCAGAAGGTGACAATATGGCAGATATGCGGTACTCAAAACTTAAAGTACTTACTATCTCCATTACACTGTCTACCCCTGGACCAGCACCTAAGGCTCAGGATCTAGACATCCACAGGCTGTTGTGCAATGGTCAGTTGAGTAAGGATGGGGCTTGGCTAGCAGAGTGGGGCATCCCTGTAAGGAACACCTTCACATAAAGAGCATTGAGAGCTTGTAGGAAGAAGCCCAGTAAATATGGGGGCCTTACCAAAGCAAGAGGAGGACTCCCCAGCAGAGTATAACTAGCCCCAGTTCAATGATGTGGACAGAAAAGTCACCTGCTCTAGTCACCCTGCAAGCAATGCACAAACAACATCCAAGCCAAGGCTCTCCGCTCTACCCATTCTGGTGGCTTCTCAAGCAAAGACCTTAATCACACTGTAGGGCAAATAATGGTCACTGCAGGCTTTCAAGCAGTGTTTCCTGCTAAGTATGATGACCCTGGTTCAAATCTGACAGCTTCATCAGGGCCCTTAGGATACCAGCAAAAAGGACTGGTACTGTCCAGGTCAGACCTCACTACACTCTGGTCAAACAGCTCACGGGATGAGCCAGGGATGGCAGCAAGGCTGCTTTCCTGACTAGCATTCCACGGACAGAGGGATAATACTTCAATGAAATACCCCAGAAGTCTCTTACAAAACCAAAATAGAATGGAATAATACATGGTAAAATTATATTAATTAAAGCAGTATCTTTTAAAGCAATGACCCAAAATAAAATTCATTAAAGACAAACCAAAATCTCACAATGAAACACAGCATCTTAGGGCACCCTGGAACAGCAGAATTAGATGGAAAGGATTGATTTCTCTTTAAATACACTGAGTCAGTAGACAGCTGCATGAAAATGAAGATTCCTAACAGAGTGCATACACCAAAACAAATTTCAAGAAACTGAAATTTCATAAATGTTCTGAGATCATAAATAAAACTTTAGACAAAAGAATTCGTTCTGAAACAAGAGGTTTCTTTTATCACAGGAAACTCACAGAGGGTAAGCACATAAAGGAAAATATTGATAAATTTAAATTAGCTAAGCTCTTTAACTTCTCTCTATAAAAAGAGATCGTGAGGTATAAAAAGCAAATGACAACCTAGGGGAATATTTATAGAGCCCGCAAAGCACAGAGGGCCACAGAGATCTATGAAACTAAAAAGATGTAACAGGAATGCTACAAAAATCAGTAAGGGACATAAAACCTTTTCAAAGTCTCTGCCATACACATGTATCAGAGGGAGAGAGTCAAAGCTTTTTAACCAAAATAAAAAGCAAAGTAAGGACATGTAGACTGGAGAGAGCTAAAACAGCCAGCCAGTGGAGCTGGGACAGCTACCCAAGCTCAGAGCTCTGCTTAGCAGCGAGTGTCAAAGGGAAACACGGTGACAGGAACAGCAGCTGGGGGCAGAGCCAAGCTGCAGACACACCACAGGCCACACACAGCTGGCCCTCCCTGCTCCTGCTGCCTGGAATCACAGCACACTACAGCAAAGAGACCTAGGAAACATTAAGGCCGCGTCTCTGTTTTTCAGTGTAACAAAGTTCTCAAAAATGTTAGGGGGGAAATGAAACTGTGAAATAAAAACTGTGGATCTCTATAATTTTGCTGGGGAAAGACTCCATGTTCCGTGCCAGGCCACTCCCTTGCAGGGAGGCCATATTGCTGTTTTGACCATGCTGCTCTCACTGGTCCCCTCCCTCTATGTACAAAGAAGTTGCCCAGGGTCTGTCTGAGTAGAAAGTTCTCCATGGCCTTGACCCAGATTTCTCTTGAGTATCCATGAACGCCCACCTAAACCACAGCCTAGGGGACAATGAGACTCCTATGGCTCTGGGAACCAATGGTCTTCATGAATGTGGGCTTCACAGAGAAGCATGTAGAGACACAGCTCCTGCAAAACACTCGGGTAATGCTGACCAGCAAGGCCATTGTCTGAGAAGGTGAAAATCCCTAAGTCACTACATGACACTGATACTTTCACGGCCCCGGCCTGATGGCCTGCATCACTGAGTTTATCTCTTTGTTAGCTTACAGGGCTGGGGACTTATCCTGGAGTCTCAGCCACCAGAGACAAGTCCTCTCCCGCTGAGCACAGCCAAACCCACCTGTTTTTCATCTTGATTATGACTTTTTTTTTTTTTAAAGAAAGCATTGTTCAACAGTCATCCTGCAAGGCCCTGATCCTAACCCTAATGAATCACTAGGAAGCATCCAGCCTTTCCCACCCAGACCCTCAAGCCCAGTCTGATTCTTGCCAAGCAGCCAGCTAGCACACACCCATCAGGACTCACCCTCAGACATACACACCATGGAAACATACGTATCACCTCCTAAGCTCCAGAATTTAAAAGCACTACGGAACTTACTTTGATTCGTATGTTAAACCCTAATCTTCATATCTGATTATGCTGAAGTAACAGAGAAATTTTATTAGCCGCGTTACATGAAGCATCCACAAGTCCCTCCTACAACTGAAGTTTCTAATGAAATGAAAACTTTGTCAGATAGTGTATGGTTTGGCTGCCAGGGTTTCTCAGTATCTTTTCCTCTGTAAAGCCCATACTAGAAGGTTTGGCGGATGCTGTGTGCCCATCAGAAATCTGACCCTTGACCCACGGGCTTCTGAGCTCTCCATATCTGGGTGCATGCCTTCATATGCACACCTGCGCCCGTGTTAGCCGGTCTACATGACAGCCTCTTGAAAGAAGAACTGGTCCTTATGGCTTTGTTGCTCCTGAGCACCACCTTCACAGCTCACACACTTAAACTTTTTTGAACTGAGTTGGCTCTGCTGTAAATGCGTCAACTCAAAAAATCAGGCCAGGCGCCACCACTGTTGTCTTTCCGATCAGGCTCAAGAGGATGGAAATTTCCAGAACCCAGCATTAACAGTTTACTTCCCCAGCATCCTCCCTCTTCTTGCTCCAACAACACATGCTCACATATCCCAAAAGGGTTAATGCAGAGCTTGTTGTAAGTGAGGAACCGGTCACAGGTTAGACAGACAGAAGATAGGACCTTGTGGTCACCCAGAGCGTGAATCCTACAAAATACAGTGCTTTCCAGATATAAGGGTATGGACAGACTCTGTTGTCCTTGGAATACCGGCTTCCAGCCACACATTTACAGGTCACCGGGGCTCAGGAACTCACCGTCAGAAGTGTGAAGGAGTTTATGACTTTTCAGTGTCCCTTTGGATTTGAACTTCTTGCCACACATGTCACAGAGGTGGGTCTTCTCGGTGGTGTGGCGATTCATATGAGCCTTGAGGTTGCTCTTGCTACGAGTTGCATATTCACACAAAGAACATTTGAAGGGCTTCACACCTACCAAGGACAAATGTATAAGTGTGTATTTACAGGGGTTTGTGCACTTATATGTGGGGATTCACATGGCAGGGCTCACACCATATAAAACGCCCATTTCAACAAAGCAGTGTCCTTACTTACTTCCAACAAGGCCCACACTTCCCACGTCTGCCCATCTCCTCTTGTTCCACCCACAGAGCTAGCACAGTGTCAGTCAAGGTCCTCAGCCTGTGCTAGCAGAGCTTTCTAGTTGCTCATCAACATCCCATAACCCTGCAGCTCTCTCCTACTGGAGTGGCCATCACAGTTGATCAGGTCTGTTCTCCCTGCATCTGGTAAACTCCCTGAGGACAGACACCCTGCTCATCTTACAATGACTGAAATGAGCTGAACTAAATAAAATGAGAGGTCCCATCAGCCTTTGCAAAAATCAATGTGATTAGGCACTTGGAGTCAAGTGTCGAAGGATATTACTATTGTAATTTAAGAAAAGTGGCATTAGAGAGAGAGAGAGAGAGAGAGAGAGATGCCATGCAACAGGATTCAAGCTGAGGGGGAGGTTATTAGGAAAAGGGATCATAAAAACGGGAAAGGGGAGAGGGAAGACCGGCCTCCAGGGACAGGAGCAGCAGGAGAGAGGAAAGAAGGGCAGAGAGAAGGAGAGAGAGAGACAGAGGGAGAGAGACAGACAGACAGACAGAGGGAGAGAGAGAGAGGGATGGGAAGTGGGCAGGGCCCTTTTAAAACAGTGAATGTGCACAGGTGCTCTTAGTGGCTGCAGTGGGGGCGTACCCTGTCAGAACGCCATGGACGGGCCAGCACAGATGCCTGACACCTATTCCTAAAACAAACAGAACCACACATCACTGGACGTTGTTGCGTGCCAGTGACTCATGTTGAAGAATTCCCACGGCACTGTGCCCACTCCGCTTGTATGGCCACCAGGAGCCAGTATCAGAACAGCTGTCATAGTTCACCTTAAATTCATCTCGTGACCACTACGGAACTGTGAGCTGTTATGCCCTCGGAGCCACACATGCCTGGTGGGTGGATAAAGTTCCACATGCGGGGCCTATGAAGAGGACCCAATCCTTATCTTTATCTTGTCCCTTCTCGTTAGCCTTCATGCTTTTCTCTCCAATTTGGCTATGATTGTTCTTGTCCCGTGTCTTATTTTGGGCCTGAGCTGGGAGAAATTGCATTTACAGTGCAATGCAATAATTAACTGCAAAGAACCTCAATACTGTGAGTGAGTAGGCTTTTAAAAAGTCTTTATAATTCCACAATTATAGAAAAATTCAGACAGGTGAAAAAAGAAACCACCATGGCAATCCAATATAAAACAGCAGCCTTTAATTTTTTTCTGAGCCTTTATCCCAATTCTGAAGTTTTTAAAAAGAGGGGATTTCTCCCAAATGCCGAATATAGAATATTAACGCTCCTCCATCCCCTGTGAATGTAATATCGTTGGTTGCACTTTAAGCCTGGACACACACTGAGCCTCCTTCTGAGGAATTTAGAAACAATCTCACTGATCCTGCAGCAAAACTCGAGGCACTTTATGCGTGCATTTCATGGGTAAATGAACTGAAGGTCGGGAAGATGGAAGGTCTGCTCCGTCCTGCATCTCACACATGATGAGGAAGTCAGAGCATACCCTCCTACTCCAGCCCCTGCCTGCCACACAAGCATGATCACCCAGAAGAGCAGATTACGACCCCAGCTCCTACCTATCTCACTGGGCCTCCATCAGTGGTTCTGATGGCCACCATTCTAAACCAGCTCCATGCAGACTGAGGCTTCTGTCTGCTCGTCTACTGAGAAAGCTAGCGATGATCTCCACCCGTGCCCTGCATCCCACACACTGTCAACTCCTCCAGTCCTGCCTCCACACAGAGAGCACCACTTCCTCCCAATGCAAGTGGGTGGAGATGCGAAGAGCAGAGCGTGAGGACCATGCCGGACCACGCGGATTCAAAGCCCAGTTCCATCCCTCACGGACTGTGCGGCACGAATATTTCTGGACTTCCTGAGTGCTGTGTTCCTCATGGGTAAAACAATGCCCGGCTCTCTGGTCCCTGAACACACTGACCAGGGTATCATGGGCAAAGCACTGAGCACACTGTCTGGGACCCACAGAGCTCAGTAACAGCTAATGAGCAAGAGGGTGGCCCTCAGCCTCAGCATGGGGTCTCAGTTCCACTGTCTTCTCCCTCGCTGAGGTGTGAGTCTCGCTCCTCTCGGAGCCTGCAACTGATAGTGCATTCGCCTTATGGTCCTGCCTACGGCGCTTAGGCTCCTGACCAGCAGGAGTAAACTAACATACAGAGCACTTCTGCCATTTGTACCTTCCTCACGCCCGGGAGGGCGACATCTGAGGCCGATGACAGGAAACACTTGAGTTTCAAATCGCCAGCAAATGGCTCACTAACGCTCCCACGCCTGGTCAAGGACCCCTGAGCCCAGCCCCTACTACCCCATTTCACCCAAACCATACACCTTCCGGTACCCTCTCTATAATATGAACAGTGATGCTCCACACTGCCGGACTCCTGCTGCCCTCCTTACTTCCAGTCATTCATAATTCCATTATCCGTCCATGGCAGCTACATACAGTTCATGGTAGTGGGCACTGGAGCTGCCCAGAGTAACATGGAATTTCCTGGTCGCGGGATACTGGTTTCTGGGTAAGCAACGTGTGGTGATCTATTTCAATACATTAAAACCAGAACTAGGAAGACAGGAACATCTCTATAAACCACAAATACAACGAGAACCATGGTTTTACTCTCCAGTCTCCATTGGCTTGCAGACCCCAGGACACGTAAAGACAAACTTCCTCCTTATGTAGTCCCAAAATAAAAGCACGCAGCACAAAATTAAATAGATGCTCCAGATGCAAAGACAACTCACCCTCATGAGCCCAGATGTGCCGCTGAAGGTCCGAGCCGTTCTTCATGAAGTAGAAATCACAATGTGGACACTTCACGGCTCGCTTTCCAATCAGCCCTTTGAGCTGTACCCTTCTGCCAAGAACCTCAGAAATGGTGTTCATGGAGACCTCTGACAAAAGAGCAGGGTGGCAATCAGAGAGGACAGGGCACTTTGCTCTTCAACTTAGAGGTAAATACACTTCAATGGCACCTGCATACGCAAAAAATATCCAGGAAGTGCCTTGTGGGTGTCACGAAATAGCATTTTTACAGAAAAAGCTAAACTTGGATCTGGTCCAGTCGTGGATCTAAGTACCTGATAACATACACTGTGGGTAATGGAGAAACACTGCAAAGAAATTAAGCAGATAAATGTGGAGTGTGGGATCCTGCAGGAGAAGAAATCAGCGGTGCAGAAACAGTCGGGACCCTGGGACCCTGGGAACACTGTCCGGGGTGCCAGGAACGGTGCAGAAACAGTCGGGACCCTGGAACACTGGGGACACTGTCCGGGGTGCCAGGAACGGTGCAGAAACAGTCGGGACCCTGGGACCCTGGGGACACTGTCCGGGGTGCCAGGAACGGTGCAGAAACAGTCGGGACCCTGGGACCCTGGGACACTGTCCGGGGTGCCAGGAACGGTGCAGAAACAGTCGGGACCCTGGGACCCTGGGGACACTGTCCGGGGTGCCAGGAACGGTGCAGAAACAGTCGGGACCCTGGGACCCTGGGACACTGTCCGGGGTGCCAGGAACGGTGCAGAAACAGTCGGGACCCTGGGACCCTGGGACACTGTCCGGGGTGCCAGGAACGGTGCAGAAACAGTCGGGACCCTGGGACCCTGGGACACTGTCCGGGGTGCCAGGAACGGTGCAGAAACAGTCGGGACCCTGGGACCCTGGGACACTGTCCGGGGTGCCAGGAACGGTGCAGAAACAGTCGGGACCCTGGGACCCTGGGACACTGTCCGGGGTGCCAGGAACGGTGCAGAAACAGTCGGGACCCTGGAACACTGGGACACTGTCCGGGGTGCCAGGAACGGTGCAGAAACAGTCGGGACCCTGGGACCCTGGGGACACTGTCCGGGGTGCCAGGAACGGTGCAGAAACAGTCGGGACCCTGGGACCCTGGGGACACTGTCCGGGGTGCCAGGAACGGCCACTAAAGTGCTGCAGCTTGATTCAAACAAACTTCAGGAAAATGTTGGCTAAATTGGCAATAGTTTCAGTGGCCGTACACAATATTCTAGGATGCAGTAAAACTCATTGTTAGCACTGTTTTTCAATGGCCACAAAGAGATCATGCAGAGCAAAACCATTACTCATTGGAGATAATCCATAAAGCCTTTCATAGGAAAATTGAAAGATAAATTTTGGAACATTCTAGAAAGGAAACGTTCATGGGTGGATATGTGCAAAGAGCTTGTGGACACATGGGGCTCCTTGTATAATTCTGCATTTATGAGCAAAGGCCAGGGCTTTTAAATGCTGCCTTCAGCTCACACTGGGTCACCAGGCACTAGGACAAAGGTTAACATGGAATGACATGACCCACCCGTTCCCACACTGACAAAGGTTCCAAGCTCTGTGTAATCCCCAGCTAAAACGCAACCGTCTCAGCCCTTTACCTTTAACAGAGAAGTCAGCTCTCTTCTATTAAGGGTGGGGACAAATGTTTAAACAAGAGGAGGCAGGGATGAAGAAGAAGGTGAATTTTGCTATAGTTTTTATGTAACACAGAGCACCAGGTCTGCTCCGTCTGCCCCACTTAAAAAAGACAGGAGTATGGCGTTAGAGTAAGGCCCTCCTCAAAGATCCCCAGATAGTAGGAATGATGGTGTGTGGAGGGTAAGTGGTGAGCACGCCACGGGACAGGGTGAAGCAATGCACATACAAGGCTTCCCCAAGGAAAGAACATGCTAAATACTGAAGTCATTCACACCCTCCCTCTTCACTATTAAGCGGGACCACTTACATACAGTATTATGTTTTTAAAATAAACCTAAGTGTTTAAAAATTAACCTTCCAATGCAAAATCCATAATCTTACCGGGATGATTGGTCTTGATATGTGACTTTATCAGTCGGTCTTCTGAAAAAGATTTTTCACATACAGGACAAGAATAACTCCTTTTGTCCTTAATAGAAAAAGAAAAAAAGAAAACAATTAACTAACTTAAGTGTAGGTTGTGTAGAAAGGTAACTATTACCCTTAGCATCATCATCACCAAAGAACATCATCATCATCATCATCACCACTACTACCAACACACATCCTTACCACTACCATTAAACACCATCACCACCACCATCACCATCGTCAACACTGTCTCCACGTCCACTATCACAACCATCATCAAAACTATGACCACCACAACAACCACTAGCAGAAACCCCACCAAAACTAGACATACCAGCCACCCAGCTCTACACAGCCTGGGGCAGATTCAGATGTGAGAGCTCTAGGAAAGAAAACATGGCAACCAAGAGGCTCTACCACACATGCCAAGGCCACTTTCACATGTGATGAGACCCACAAACCAGGGAGGGAGGGTGGGAGGGAGGAGGGAGGGAGGAGGGAGAGAGGGAGGGAGGGAGGCAGGGAGGAGGGAGAGAGGGAGGCAGGGAGGAGGGAGAGAGGGAGGGAGGGAGGCAGGGAGGAGGGAGAGAGGGAGGCAGGGAGGAGGGAGAGAGGGAGGGAGGGAGGCAGGGAGGAGGGAGAGAGGGAGGCAGGGAGGAGGGAGAGAGGGAGGCAGGGAAGAGGGAGAGAGGGAGGGAGGGAGGCAGGGAGGAGGGAGAGAGGGAGGCAGGGAGGAGGGAGAGAGGGAGGGAGGGAGGCAGGGAGGAGGGAGAGAGGGAGGCAGGGAGGAGGGAGAGAGGGAAGGAGGGAGAGAGGGAGGGAGGGAAGCAGGGAGGAGGGAGGAGGGAGGCAGGGAGGGAGGGAGGGAGGCAGGGAGTCACTCATGTTTATATTATAGATTAAGAAATGGAGGGCCAAGGAAATGAACACAAGATCAGGCCAGTCAACATTCGGGGGGGGGGGTAGGAAAGGTTGGGGGTGGGATTGAACTCATGAGCCTCACACCCATTTGAGAAGCTATTTAGATTCCATGGCTTCTAAGGGTTGAGGGGACCTTTCTTTAAGGATGAGGGCTCTGGCAGGCTGACTGTGCTCTAGGGTAAGAACTCACACACAGGAATATATGCACAGGACAAAATGGCATTGGTGGTTATTTAAAAAGAAAGAGGTTATGAAGTTAGGAGAGGTGTAAATCTGAGAGGGTTAGGGAGAAGAGTCTGGGGTGAAATACACACACAGACACACAGACACACATATACACACACACACAGAGACACACACACACAGACACACACACACACACAGACACACACACACACAGACAACATACACACAATAACACACACACAGACACACACACACACACACACACACACACACACACACACACACACACTCACTCACACACCATGACCTTTCTGGCCAGCCAATGCCACTGACTCCTGCAGACAAGGGCTTGGGGTCTCTCAATGTGCCCCCATCCCGCTGCCCTTGACACTTGGCTCACAGTGCCACTTTAGAGAGACTCTCAAGGCCCCGTGCACCCTGGTGGTACCCTCCCACCACCGTCCCAGCCGCCCTTGTCATCAGAGCTGATGGAGGCTTTCGGAAGAGCTTTGAAGGAGTTTACACGGATCTCCCCTGAGTCCTTGCTGTTTGATTTTTCTTCTTTTAATCCCTGATAGTCTGAAAGCAATTTATCTTAGAGCTTATCAGGGGCCCCATCTCTTGATGTCTTTGAAGATTGTCAGGACACAGACAGTAGGAGAGGGGGCTGGGAGAAGGATTCATTTACTTCTTTTTCAAACGCTCAGTGTCTTGCTGCAGATGAAACCCAAACAGCAAACACTCCGGAAACTTAAAAAGAGCCTTGGCTGAAAGAGCCTCTGGCAAAGGCAGAGAACACAGGAAAGCCAGCCACAGGGTGGCCAAGAGCCCAGCCTCTGGAGTCTGTTCGCTCCAGCAGAGATGTCTGCAAAGCCAGCTGCGCGCAGAGAGAAGTGGCTGTCTGTCCGCATGAGACTGCAGCAGTGCAGGGCATGCAAGAGGAGCCCTAGCCCGGGGTTAGCAGCCCAGCTTATCATTCAGGCGACCCCGCGTGGCCTGTGCCTCACTGGTGGGTATACCGCCCTCAAAAGAAGTGCAGAGTTCTGAGGCCCACACAGGCTGGAGAGCATCAAACTGAATCCCCCCCCCCACGAAGTATATAAATCTGACACATACACGCACCCCCCTATAAAACACTGACATCAAACCCCAGAAGCTGGCACTTGCTCTGAACAATTTCTCGGGAAGAGGTCACAGCTGCAGTACCCGCTTATGTTCCAGAAGCTGTGCTGGGGACAAAGGCAGAAGCTTCTTGAGCTCTTACAAGTTATCTAAAGGCATGCCCCACAGAAAGCCCACCCATCAATGTGGGGGGTGCAGAAGCCACAGCAGAACACTGTCTTATGACAGATTAGAACACGATACTCATAATGTGCTGGGTTTGAGGTTGCAGACAGAAGGTTTTCCTTCTGCTAAAGACAATTCTATTTCCCTAGGCCTTGGGGGACCTGTTCTCCACACAGAAAGCTCTAGGAGCCTGACGGCTGCTACAGTAGGTAAAACACCCAAACGGGTAACCCAGAATCAAACCTGTTTTGTGATCGTATGTGACCCATTCTTACAGCCCTTGGGAAGGAAAAACCCTTTGCAGTCACCTACACTGCATTTCCCTCTGTTCACATGAACACTCACTGATCAGGTGTACACATTTATTTCTGGATAGATACAGAAAGTAGCCTCCTTTACTTTCTCTGTGCTTTTAGGCAACTTATTATTCTAGCTTATCCAAAAAGTACACATTGTTCAGCAACCATCGAACAAAAGAAATTTGCGTGCGTCTCAAAAATCAGGGTCATGTACTCTAAACAGCTACTGAGAAGCCAGCAGACACTGGGTGAACATACCGCCACTCTCACTGCTAGCAGCCTGATTCTCCAGCTACAGGCACAGCAGGGGAGGTTGGAGGTAAAGGCAGCAACAGCACATGCGTGAGAGCATGCTTAGTCATTATCAACGTCACTACAGTATGTTCCCAGGGCAACCCTGGGGAAGGACACCAGTGACCTCATTTCCAGGACAGGAAGAGTCTAGAGAGGCTAAAGCACAAGGCCCCTTCACAATCTTCAAACTGGCATTCTGGGGCTTGTAGCTTGTGTGCCACCTTTGGGGTCTCTTGAGAGAAACACAAAACAGAAGCAGGGACCCCTTCTTTGAGTAACAGATTCCCAGAGCCCATTTTGAGTTAGGATGACAGCAAGAGGTCAGCGGTCCTATTCCTAACTAATGTACTGTGACACTGGGGTTCAGAGAGATCACCAATTAAATCACTTAGGTCAAGAGTCTACACACTTATTTAATAGAAACCCAGGGACCCAGCCACCCAACTGCATCCCCAGCAACACCATACAATCTGCCATTTGAACACTTAATTCTGAAACAGAAGCCTCGGAAAGTAAGGCCAGCCCCGTGTGTGGGTGAGCGCTTGACAGGCTAGGATTGGGTCTACTTAATCTCACTAGTAAAAGAACCAGGCATGACTCACTCAAATGCCTGCACAGTCCTCTAACGGATTATGATCTATGGATCTTGCCATTCACTGATTTAATCCCCATAACCTTAAGACATGAGGGAAGAACTTAATCCCCAATTTACAAGCCTAAGCAATTTGCCCAGAATCACAAAGACCGATGTGGGACCGGAAAGGAGCACACCAGAACCCAAAGCGTCCTTGCATTGAACTAAAATCACGTTTCCCAAAGCCTCCTCTTCAGGAAGTTTTAATGATCTTAAAGCTGCTTTTGTCAGGGTTTTATCACAGCTACAGGAAGGGACCTAATTGGACATCCTCAGAATGCCCTATGAAGGAAGTTCCGGGCCTGATTCCCATGGAGGGATGACTGCATTCCTTCACCACAAATTGACGGGAAGAAGCTTCATTGGGATCATTCTTTTATGTACTCGTAGATATGAAATAGCGTCAGGGTCACAAAAACTGACAACTTGCCAGATTATCTCCACATCCTAAAACAACCGGACTATGTCAGGATATGTAGGGGCATTTGGATGTGAAAGGTGGGATTTTAGCTTTTGTTGTCTGTGGGAGCCTGTGTTCAAAGCAGGAATGCGAAAACAAAGTGAAATCTCAGCCAGCATTATAACCTATCCTATGCCCTCTTCGAGTGCACAGGTAAGGAAGCCAGGCCCAGGAGAGACCTGGACTCACTCTGGTCCCCATGGTTTCCTAGTGAGAACACTACCACCCCCCTCCCCAGCCTGATGCTGATGTGTCTGGAGTTGTCAGCTGGACCACAGTAGCATGGCAAGATGCCTTTACATCGTACGCAAGTTCACGCAATCTCCCTGAACTCAGCAGCAGCTAGAGAAAGGCTGCCCACCATACTCTCTGAAAGACGTGCAGTCAGGGTGAGGCAGATTGCTGGGCTTGCCCTCAGCTCCACATCCCCAGTGCTGCCTCTACCTGGGCCATGTTAATGGCAGTACAGTAACAATAGTGAAGACAAGTGGCTGGTGAGGGTGACTCAATAAGCAAGGGCAGGAGGCTTGGCAACGGAGAGTATGGGCAGCTCCTCCTTAGACGCCAAACACTTTTTAAAGGAAAGATTAACCTTTAAACTCTGAAAGTTAGCAAGCAAGACTTACTGAACCGATTCCACCAAGAATTAGCTCAAATCCTGTGAATGTAAGACAACAAAGCTGAAAGCTACATCCTGATGCAATCGCACTAAAAATGCACTTCAAATGTTCATCAATTCGTGACAGGGTTCAAGCAGAGGAGTTTTCATTAGGGAAAGAGGAGGGAAGAGATCAGCCTCTGGAGACAGGAGCAGCAGGAAAGAGGAGGAGAGAGAAGGGGAGAGAGAGAGGGGGGGGGAGGGAGAGAGGGAGGGAGAGGGAGAGAGGGAGGGAGAGAGGAGAAGAGAGGAGAGGAGAGAGGGAGGGAGAGAGAGGAGAGGAGGAGAGAGAGGAGAGGGGGGAGGGAGGAGGAGAGAGAGGAGAGAGGGAGGGAGAGAGAAGAGGAGAGAGGGAGGGAGAGAGAGAGAGGAGAGGGGGGAGGGAGGAGAGGAGAGAGAGGAGAGAGGGAGGGAGAGAGAGGAGAGAGAGAGGAGAGAGGGAGAGAAAGAGGGAGGGAGGGAGGAGAAAGAGGGGGGAGAGAGGGAGAGAGAGAGGAGAGAAAAGAGAGGGAGGAAGAGAGAGAGAGAGAGAGAGAGAGAGAGAGAGAGAGAGAGGGGGAGGGAGGGAGGGGAGAGGTGGGCAGGGCCCTTTTAAAGGGAACACAGTGAATGTGCACAGGTGGTGCTCTCAGTGGCTGCAGCTGAGGGCGTGTCCTGTCAGAACCCCAAGGACAGGCCAGTGCAGGTACCTGAATACTAACACTAATCATATAAAAAATAAATAAATAAAACTTTATAGCACACCCATGTTCTTTTTATATAAAATGTCCAGGAGAGACAAAACTTACAATCATCCAGGGACATGGAAGTGAGTGATGACAGCAAACAGGAATGCCTTCCTATGGGATGACAGAAATGTTCCAAAGTCGCCAAAGGCTGCCTAACTCTGTGCAGACACGGAAGTCCACCTAACTTCGCACTTTAAAAGGACAAGTCATCCACATGCACATCGCACAGCAGTAGAGAGCTGAGAAGCAGCAGCCTTCCTAGCAGATGAGGAGCACTTCAGAGCCAACCCTGCATTGTCAGGCCCACAGCATGTGCATGAAGGAAAGAGGCCCTGCCCTGTGTGCCCCGCGTGGTGTCCTCAGCTGCTGACAGAAGTAAGCCATGGGCACCAAAGATAAATGTTACCCAGATTCGAAAGCTGGAAGTCTTCACAGAAGCGCTCTCACAGCCGTGGCAGCGCGGTCCTTCCCAGCGTGAAATCAAAGTCCTCCCAGCAGTTTTTGCTCACGGTTTGATCGGCTGACCATTTCCTCCTCACCCTCTTTCTTGGACCAAACATCCTCAACCTCAAAATCATACATCCGCTCGGAGTGTCTGGGAAGGGAAGAAGTTGCTGGCCTGCTAGCCTTCGCCTCCCACTGTTGATATCATCCCACGCAAAGCAGAGGGCAAAGCTTCCCACCTCGGTTAGGTAGCTTTAAGAGTGCCTCAGCTGAGCTGCACACGGTGGCTTCAAGCTGCAACCCCACAATGTAGGAGGTTGAAGGAAGAGGAGTACAGTGAGTCTGGGGCAGCCTGGCCCACAGGATGAGACCCTGCTTCAAAAAACAAGTTATGGATGGATGGATGGATGGATGGATGGATGGATGGATGGATGGATGGATACAAACATACATACATACATACATACATACATACATACATACATACATACATACAGATGACAGGCAGATAGGTAGATATAAAATCTCAATGGGAAGAAGTATAAATACCAACAAGGGCAAAGGTAGAAATTAAACACTAAGAGCTTCTAAGAAAATGTGAGGATGGGTGAGGAGCAGGACAGCATCTCTTGTAACGTTAACTGAGCCACACTCCTTGCATCAGAATGTTGTGCTTCCTCTCTGGCAGCATCCTGCAGACATTAACTTGTGCAGCTTGAGGAATGGCTGTCTCTCAGCAACACAACTACCACATAGCCT
This sequence comes from Cricetiscus sungorus, assembly GCA_030556225.1. Classification (NCBI taxonomy): domain Eukaryota; kingdom Metazoa; phylum Chordata; class Mammalia; order Rodentia; family Cricetidae; genus Cricetiscus; species Cricetiscus sungorus. Next base: position 43,293,367 of record JANBXA010000366.1, read on the forward strand.
CTGCTTACCTGCCACATTCCGTCAGAGGATTACCAGTGTCCAAGAGGCTCACCAAGAAAAGCGTATCTATGACCAGTGACCTGCCACCACTGAATGAATCGCGTGAGGCAGTGATAAGGTCACGGGATGAATTCTGTCATGCCTCATTCATGGCATAACTGTAGACCAAGTTACTGCATGGTAGAGACAGAGACACCAGACTCTGCAGTAGAGGAAATGATTCCTAGCTCCTACAGGTGACAGGGGAATTAAGTAAAAACCCAAGGAGTGACTACAAGGTCAAACCAGCGGCTTTCTGCCGCAAGATTGACCTCCCCTGAACATCTTCCATGCTGCTGAAGGTGAGGCCAGTGCTCTGAAGGAGACACAAGCATATTCACCAACACAAAAGTAGAACAGTGATTGCCACTGATGTGTGCACATTCCCCGTGGAAGCAATCAAATGCTAACCCCTTCTTACAGGGCACCAATGGCAGACCAAAATGTACTCCCATCAATGAATAACCTGGGAACCGACGATTTTATTGAGCTTATTTACAGAACACAAATGAGAAGTTACAGACTAGGGCCTGGGTGACCCCAAAGGAGCCACACAAAGAAAAGTCTCATCCCAGAACTAATGACAACTAGCTAGACAGAGTTCCGAGCACTTCCGTTAACTCCCAAAAGCCACACACTCTAGGCCAGACCAGCAGTCCCAGGCCAAACTCCAAATGCGGAACAAGAGGCAGCCTGGGCTGCACAATCAATGTTTCAGGGGTCAGTGGCTTAGCTCCTGTCCAGAGCAGCTGACTTTAAAAGATCAATGACATTAATAACAGTCGGCACCAGGCACTGCTCTGGACACTTACATGAACTCCTTCGGCTCATCCTCACTGCATGAGTAACCTGAGGCATGAACCAGCTCCATTTCCCATGCCAAACACCAGGTCAGTAGGAGCAAGGGTTCAATCCAGTCTTCTGCTTCCCCAGTCTCCAGCACCACACTCTAAAGCTACTCCTGCCAAGAGCCTATTCTAACACAGACTCCTGCCCTCAGCCTCAATGCCAACCCAACAGTAATGACAGAAAAGTTGACAAACCACATGCCCTGGTGCCATACTGGGGAGGAAGGGAGGGAGGGAAGAAGGGAAGGAGGGAGGGAGGGAGGGAAGAAGGGAGGGAGGGAGGGAGGGAGGGGAAGAAGGAAGGGAGGGAGGGAGGGAGGGAAAAAGGGAGGGAGGGAAAAAGGGAGGGAGGGAGGGAAGAAGGGAAAGAGGAAAGGAGGGAGGGAGAAAGGGAGGGAAGGAAGGAGGGAGGGAGGGAAGGAAGGGGGAAGGGAGGGAGGGAGGGAGGAAAGAAGGGAGGGAGGGAGGGGAGGGAGGGAGGGAGGGAGGGAGGGAGGGAGGGAGGGAGGGAGGGGAGGGAGGGAGGGAGGGAGGGAGGGGAGGGAGGGAGGGAGGGAGGGGAGGGAGGGAGGGAGGGACAAGACAGAGAAGGAGGAGAAGGTAAGAGCAAGATCAAGACCCAAAGCAAGCCTGTGACATGAATAAAAGTGAAGAGAGAATAAGGAAGTATGACAGAAGCCAGTGCATGACGGGAAGCCAGTGCATGACGGGAAGCCAGTGCATGACGGGAAGCCAGTGCATGACGGGAAGCCAGTGCATGATGGGATGCCAGTGCAGGTGGCACTTATGCTCAACTATTCACCAGGCGTTCTTGGACCATTCTAATTTAACATTTCAATAACAAAATAGGGATACACAAAATATACACAGATGTGTGTGTATGTGCAGGTATATCTATGTACATATGTGTGCATACATGCTTTTATGTACCATTGTAAACAAGTGTGCAAGTATGAGCATTACATAAAGGACTTTGTGGCAATTTGAATGAGAATGGCCCCCATGGGCTCATAGATTTGCCTTCTGGGACACCAGTGAGCGACACTATTTGAAATGATTAAGAGGTGTGGCTTTGTTGGAAGAAATGTGTCACAGGGAGTGGGCTGTGAGGTTTTAAAAGCCCATGTCAAGCCCAGAGTCTATCTCTCTGCCTACAGATCAGGATGTAGTTCTCAGCTGTGACTGCATGACTTCAAGCACCCTGCCATGACAATGATCAACGGAGCCTCTGAAACTGTAGCCATTAAATGCTTCCGCTTCTAAGAGTTGTCTTGGTCCTGGTCTCCTCTACATCAACAGAACAGTAACCAAGACAGACTTTTAAGAGCCTATTTTATACAAACGGTGGAAGGCTCCCAAGGCCACAGAGCCTGTGGGGATATGGGACATGGCATATTCCAACACGCTCTGATCCCACAGCTCCAGAAATCCCTGACTGCACCTTAGTGACAAACCACCTGTTACAGCAGAAAAGCAGAGCAGCTCATCCCATTTCTGAGGTTCCCTTGTGCTGTCTTTAGCATGAAGACAGCCACACGGGCTTCAGACGTGGCTTCTTTTTTATGTTAAGAAGCTATAAATCATTCTCAGGAGCGTTAGCCCCTTCCCACCAGACTAGACCTTGCAAAAACAACATTCACTCATCGCATCGCTATGTGATCAAGCATCACAGAGCCAGACAGGCCCACCGTGCACACTAACGGCACCTTGGATTAACACGCCACTTCTTAAATCAAAATGCTTCCTACATGCTGTTCAAGTTACGATAGGCGCCCCGCTAATGTGACAATGGTGAGCGTTAGCATTCACTACACTGCCTACCGAACACTGTTCCTGGCACAATTACCTAATCCAGCCCAATCATCCAACTTAATCCCCCAACAACACTTACAGGCAGCGATTGTCATTCCTGTTGTTAATAATTCTTTAAAACGCCATTTATGAAACCTTTGCTTCATTTCCATCCTGCGGATCTTTCTCCTTTACACTTTCTCAAATGCTAAAAAAATTTGCAATTTGTTCAGTCTAATCAGAGACTTGCTACGAAGGGAGCTGGAGGGTGGAGGCGTCGTCAGGGGGCAGGAGAGGGCCCGTCTGTGTTTGGAGAGGGGCAGGGAGTTCACACACCTGCAGCGCGGATACCTCTGTAGGCATAAATGTGAGCACGCACTGGGCACCCAGGGGGAGTGGGGGCTGCCGTTTTGGCTTGCTACTTACCAGCTCTGTGTGAACTTTAAGATGGGCCTGTAGTTTATATTTATCTGGAGTCGAGTAGTCACAGCCGTCTGTGGGACACTTCAGCAAGATGTTACTGTGTTTCTGAATTACATGGCGTTTAAGGCAGTTTTTGGTGATGGAAGAATAGTGACACTGGGAGCAATAGTACAGGTGTTCCCGGGTGTGGGTGCGGACATGCATGTCAAAATGCACTTGGTACCAAAAAAGTTTGCCTAAAAAAATATTTTCACATGAGAACAAGGAAGTTTCTTTTATACTGAATTTGATTTTTTTTTTTAAAAAATAATCATCATCATTTTTTTAACTACCATATTTATCTCCTTTATCTGGTATGCCCTTCACCCTTTCCACCACACTTCTGTCAGGAAACTACTTTTCAAAAGTGGCAGTTTTCAAGTATTAAGGTACCGCCATCTTTCACATGGTGTTAGGGTTAGGAAAAGAGAAAGGAAATGTTTATTGAGAGCCAAGTATGTCAAACATCACCCTGCAAATGCACAAATCCAGGGCCTCCGAGTTCTCCTGACACTCTGGGCTATGAGACAGGCTCTAGTCTGCCCACTTCCTGTACTGCCTGCTGTGTGGGAGCACCCAGAGCCCAGCTTTCACCACAGGCTAAAGGGAGCTGCTTGGGCCTCCCCACACAGAGCTGCAGCCAGGCTCCTGCCCTCTCTACCCAGCTGATACAGCCACTGAAAACCAGAAGAAGGGTTGCTCTCGGTCAGAAGATGGTAGACGGTGAGCGGCCCTCCGCATGACCCCTAACATGGTCACTATGCGCCATCCCAGCTGACCCTGGGAAGGCTCCAACTGTGACTTATGACCGGGCTCACTGCTCCTGTCTCTCACGGAGGGGGGTGCCTCGTTTAGGAGGTGTCCTTTGCAAACAGACATGAGCTCAGATGGAACCCAAGGTGATGACAGCATGATAGGAATGGACAGGGCTGCTGGGGAGGAGAGCTCCGCTCAAAGGCACGTGTGACCAGCACAGCCTTTCCTTACCACAGTATTCACACTCCAGGTCTCCATACACCTTCCGGATCCTCTCACACAGACTGGTGTTCATCTGCTTCTTCTGGAGACTGTCTAGGACCTTCATGAACGCCGTGCTGCCAGGATGGTGCTCAGACGAGGCTTCGGAAGAGTCGGGCTGACACACTCCCAGATACCCTCCATCGGCCGCTGCGGGAAGGAGGTCGGGAGCCTCCGCTGGGTTTGACCTGAGACACCCGTTAGAGTCAGACTCACTGGCTGGCGGAGCGACGGCATTCTGCCCTCCCCTGGGAGGGCTCTGGCCACTCTGGGTTTCTGGGTCCGGCCGGGCACTTTGGTCCTTGGCCAGCAGCAGCGTGACCTCTTCACCCTGCGTCTGGGCTGAGCCTCCATGCTGTGTGTCCAAGGCCGTGTCAGCGCCGGCGGCGTGGGCTAGGGAGGTACCATTCTTCAGTAAAAAGTCACCTGAAACCACTCCAAGAGGGTTGAGGTCCTCGGAGACTTCTGGGGAACCGCCTTCGCAGGGGGACGGGGAAGCACTTTCAGTCTGGGTGTTGGCCAAGGGCACAGCGGGGGCAGCAGGTTCCCTGGGGGCCCCCAGCTCCCTCGGCCCCGCCTCAGGGTGAGCGTCATCCCCAGGACCCTCCTTGAGCACCTCCATCTCTGGACACGCAAATTCCTCAGCTGCCAGCTGCAGCTGGTCCCCCAGCGCTTCCTGCTGGATGTCCCCACCAGGCTCCAGGAGGCAGAAGCTCTGGTTGATGGAGCTGGTGAAGACCAAGGGCTCCTGGGCTGCCCCGTGCGCCTCTCGGATGTGGGAGCGCAACCTGATGGAGCTGACAAACTTCTTGAGGCACAGGGCGCAGACGTAAACAAAGGGGTGCTTCCTGACGTGCAGCTCCAAGGCCTGGTACTTAGTGGCCCCGTGGCCACACAGCTCACAAGCCAAGGGCCACTTGTCGCCGTGGACCAGCCTGTGGCGGTCGCGGTCGAGCTCGCTCTTGAACTTGCGCTCGCAGATGTGGCAGTCATAGAGCAGCTGCCGCTTGCCCTCTCGGGTCATCAGGCGGAGCTCGGCCAAGGCGTCCTTGACCGTTTTGTCCTGAGGGTCATGCATGTCGCGAATGTGCTTGATGAGGTTCTTGACGTCCGAGTACTTCTTCTTGCAGAAGCGGCAGTGCTGCTTGACCTTCTTGTGCACGCGCTCGATGTGCACCTTGAGGTGGCCCTTGCTGAGGCAGGCGAAGGGGCAGCGGTCACAGGAGAATTTCTCCCCCGTGTGCTTGCGCAGGTGCACGATGAGGTTGGCCTTGATGGCGCTGGCATAGCTGCACTGCGCGCACTTGTATGGCTTCTCGTTGGTGTGGATCCTCAGGTGGGCCTGCAGGGAGTGCTTGAATTTAAACACCTTATTGCAGTACTCACACGTGAAGATCTTCAGCTGGGTGGGGCCTAACCTAGAGGTGGATGACAGCACCATTAACCTCTGCAGACACTCAAAGTTTCCCACGAACCAACTACCAAAGGCTGTGCGGCCAGCTACAGGGGGACGGGCAAAGGTGGAGCGATCACCATTCAACAATAAGACCTGGGGGGGGGGGGCGCGGACAGCGAGGAAAGAGGGCGCTGCTCTTCTGGGAGCACAAACTCTAGCAGCAGAGAAGGGAGCCCTGCAATGTCCCACAGCAGCGTGGCAGGGTGTGACGGGCTCAACGAGAGGCAGCTCTAACTGGACAAAGGCGCTGGGGAGCAACCACTACGGTTAACATCTGGGTCAAAGCTTAGTGGACAGGAAAGGAGGTGGCAAGAGGAGGAGGCGGGAACGGGGGTAGGAGTCACACGAGCATGGGCACACAAGGCATGCGCCAAGCTGTGTCCCTCCTGGGATACCTGAACAAAAGTAAATCCAGTCTCCATGAGACTAGACGTGGTGAGCTTATTCAACGAGTGGGCTGAAGCACAGCTGCCTGTTCATTCCATTACCTGCCAGGGTGGCTCTTGTCCTCTTTGCAAGCGCTCCTGAGAGAAAGACCCACCCTCGGTCTTCATCCACGTTCCCCACTTCTTCCCACAAACACAGGAAATGTGTTTGGAAGACCTCTAGTTTGCTAGATGGCAGGGACGTGCCTGCCTGCCTGTGGTGAGCAATAGCGAGCTAGAGAGAGGCATCTCGAAGCCCAGCTGGGGGTGATCTAGGACTCAGGAGAGGCCGGCCTGCATCTGGGCAAGCTCAGGGCTGACTCAAACCACACTCCTCTCTCCTGAAGCTTGACTGATGAACGACCAGCTGTCCCCTTCTACCGTCACTGGGTGGGAGCTCGGGTGGGGAAAAATAGCACTGTCTTTATTAACTTCACATACCACTAAATAAACAGTTTCTACTGATTAAAGCAGGCCGCATGTCAGGGGCATCTGTTAGATTTTGCATATACGATGGGGAATAAAAAAAAAAAAAAAAGACCTGCCAAATGGAGCCTGTCTCTTTCAGTGTGGCTAGGAATACACTGAGTAGAATAGCAGTGGCTCTGACAAGTCACCAGTGAGTACTTAACAAGCTGCGTGCTGCCCGTTTAGTCCCCACTCTCATAAACCCATTTTACTCGTGAGAAAACTAAACAGTTGCCCAACATCAATTGCTTGGTGACCTGACCCCAGGAGCCCACGGCCTCTGGAGCATGCCCGCCCTTCCTCGGCCTCTGTGCTGCATGCAGCTTCTGGTGCACAGCAGCCCCTCCCAGAGTGACTGTGCATTTGGAGAAGGCTCTTTGAGAGGGGCTTCCTCTGCTACCAATAGGCAGTGCGGTGAGCACTAGCCAGCAACAGAAACAGCGAGGGAGATCAGGGAAGGACGGGAGGAAGAATCTGTGGAAGGTCTGTTTAGGCTCGCCAAGAAGGATTTACGGCACACTGACAACCAGGCAGTGCAATTGATTAGCACCGTTCGTTAAACTGTGCCTACCACAGGCACAAGGTCTGTATTGATGACAAAGTTCACACAACTGTCTCTTTAAATCTACAGCACTTATGTGAACTGTAGTCCACAGACACCGGAAAGTACAACTTACGTGATGAAATTAAAATATTCTAATTTGGAAGAAGCTACTACTTCGCCTGCATGCCAAGCCCAAGGTTTCTTTAAGGAGAGCGATTTGATCTTCCCTAAAAGACACAGACATCTCAAAGGTGACACGTTTTATAAGGAACCCTGAGGAAGGCCCAGGGTCCACAATATTAATTAAGGAAGGCAACCTCAGCACTTCCTTGCCTGTGGAGAGACCTAGGGGTCCTAAGAGTCTTTTGTTGTTTGTTTTTTACATTATTATTGTTATGCAAATACAAGCAGCCTGCTTTTGGAGAAGATACTGAATCTGGGGAGGGCGCTGAGCAGGCAAGCAGGCTCGCTTTGACTTTAAGCTCCGAGCCAGAGCCAGGAATGAAGACTGTCAACAGTGCGCAGAGCTGTTCCTGAATTTGGGAAAGAGGGGCTGCTGAAGACTAATCAGAGGACAGAAGACATCCTACTGCAGTGATACCCTACTGCAGTGATGACACCCTACCACAGTGACACCCTACTGCAGTGACAGACACCCTACTGCAGTGACAGACACCCTACTGCACTGACACCCTACTGCAGTGACAGACACCCTACTGTAGTGACACCCTACTGCAGTGACAGACACCCTACTGCAGTGACAGACACCCTACTGCAGTGACGACACCCTACTGCAGTGACAGACACCCTACTGCAGTGACAGACACCCTACTGCAGTGATGACACCCTACTGCAGTGACGACACCCTACTGCAGTGACACCCTACTGCAGTGACAGACACCCTACTGCAGTGACAGACACCCTACTGCAGTGACGACACCCTACTGCAGTGACACCCTACTGCAGTGACAGACACCCTACTGCAGTGACAGACACCCTACTGCAGTGACAGACACCCTACTGCAGTGACAGACACCCTACTGCAGTGACACCCTACTGCAGTGACACCCTACTGCAGTGACAGACACCCTACTGCAGTGACAGACACCCTACTGTAGTGACAGACACCCTACTGCAGTGATGACACCCTACTGCAGTGACAGACACCCTACTGTAGTGACAGACACCCTACTGCAGTGACACCCTACTGTAGTGACAGACACCCTACTGCAGTGACAGACACCCTACCACAGTGACACCCTACTGTAGTGACACCCTACTGTAGTGATGAAACCCTACTGCACTGACACCCTACTGCAGTGGCGACACCCTACTGCAGTGACACCCTACCACAGTGACACCCTACTGCAGTGACACCCTACTGCAGTGACACCCTACTGCAGTGACAGACACCCTACTGCAGTGATGACACCCTACCACAGTGACACCCTACTGTAGTGACAGACACCCTACTGCAGTGACACCCTACTGCAGTGATGACACCCTACCACAGTGACACCCTACTGCAGTGACGACACCCTACTGCAGTGATGACACCCTACTGTAGTGACAGACACCCTACTGCAGTGACACACACCCTACTGTAGTGACACCCTACTGCAGTGAGACACCCTACTGCAGTGAGACACCCTACTGCAGTGACAGACACCCTACTGCAGTGACAGACACCCTACTGCAGTGACTCTACCTCTGCGAATCTACTGAAAGCAACAAGAGGCAGTCAGCTGGGGGAATGAACACCTTCAACGCCCACCTTTCACAAGAGCTAAGGACACTAATACCCTGGAGGGTGCTCACATAGACAAGCACTTCCTGTTCAGACCCTGCCTATCTGTTTGCCTACTGACTTCAACAGGACCCTATCCAACTAAGACCCATCTAGAAAGCAACAAAAACCTGGGAGGAGGCGCAGTTCTGGATGCCCACTATGTTCTAAGTACTCATTCCTTGATGAAACAATTTCACTTGGAGAAATTTATATTGCAGGAAGCGTTGAAGAGGTGTGGGAAGGGAACGTCCATCACAGAAAGACGTGGTGACTTGACCTGGCCTTAGTGGCACATGCCTGTGACCCTCACGTACAGGACACCGACACAAGAAAACCAGCCTGGGCTACGTAAGTCCTTCCTTTTACTTTTTAAAGCTGTTTAAATTATAATAGAAACACACAAGAAGAAAAATATTTTCAATATATACCAAAACTGAAAGACTTTTAAGGTGCAGTAAAGATTTTAAATGTAAAAAAAAAAAAAAAAAAGTACATTTAGTATTTTGTATTAAAAAAAAAAAAATCGTTGGGTGTTAGTGGTGCACGTCTTTGTCCCAGCACTGGGGAGGCAGAGGCAGGTAGATTTCTGTGAGTCAGAGGCCAGCCTGGTCTACAGAGCAAGTTCCAGGGCAGCCTCCAAAGCTACATAGAAACCCTGTCTCAAAAAAAAAAAAGAAAAAGAAAAAAAATATATAAATAAATACATATATATTAGTATATTAATATTAATCACATTAGCATATGGTTAAAATGACAAGTATATGCAGTGAATTAGCGTGGAAGAGAAATCTAGAAAGACTATGGGTTGTAGCAGAATGTGGGTGTGGGGGAGATACAGTGTTGAGGGCTGATTTTACAGGGTGCCTGTGTCCCTCCTGAAAGTGACACCCTCACAGAGTGTGCACACCAGGCTCTGTCCGCATCTCCTTTACAGTTTAGCCCTGTGAAGACAGTTCCTAGGGCACACTGTTCTGCCTTGGTCTCTGAGGAAGAGCCATCCTAGGGCATAATGGAGGGTGGGTTCTTCGGCTAAGCTAGTGAGTTAGGAGCCTTTACAGATATGCTCATGAGCAGATCCCGACAGCAAGTGTGCATCTTCCGTGCTCCTTGAGAATGTTACCTGCAGCCCACCTTGGATTAAAGCCCATGGGACCACTCACCTGCTTGACTTCATGGGCTGCTCATACGAGGTCTGCTGGATGGCATATTCTTGGTACCCTCTCCGTGGCACGAGGTCTGCTGCAGTTGTCTCGGGAGGGGCTGCTCCTGTTTCAGGGGGCCCAGCCTCCACTGGAATAATCTTGGTAGCACCTGAGATTGACACACAGTGTGCTGCTTACTATGATTCTGGCAACAACCCTGCCCCTGTCCAGCAGAGTCAGCAGCTCCCTGGGGCATTTTACTGTATGGCATCCATGCAGCACACTGGTTTTCTTATTCAGACAATACACTTGTGTGTGTGTGTGTGTGTGTGTGTGTGTGTGTGTGTGTGTGTGTGTGCGCGCGCACGCGTGTGTGTGTGTGTGTGTGTGTGTACATGTGTGTAGTATGCCTACATACTAGTAATGTGCCTAGAAGTCTTCTTGAAGTACAGTTTCACGCTATCTAATTATGAAACAGGCAAAAACATATGTCACTCAGCTGGGGAACCAGCATAGGACCAAACCGAACCAGGCCCCCTAAATGTGGGTGACAGCTAGGTGGCCTGGGCAGTCTATGGGGCCTCTGGCACTAGAACCAGTATTTATCCTTAATGCATGAATGGACTTTGGGAGCCCATTCCCCCATGGAGGGATACTCTCAGCCTAAATACACAGGGGAGGGCCTACGGCCCGCCCCAAATGATATGACAGACTTTGATGATCCCCCATGGAAGGCCACTCTTCCCTGGGGAGTGGATGGGGGTTGGAACGGGGGGGGGGGGGGGCTAAGGGGCATGGGAGGATGGGAGGAAGAGAGAACTGAGATTGATATGTAAAATAAGATTGTTTCTAATTTAAATATTAAAAAAAAAGGAAAAAAATACATGTCACTAGCAAGAATTTCTGCAAAGCTGTGACTTGAAGCAAGAATACAGCTGCATCAAGGCGGCATGGGGTGGCAGAGCAGTCACAAAAAGGGACTATGAACACCCCATGTCCCTGGCTCTCCTCCCATGAACAGAAAGGAAGGTTCGAAGAGAAGAAGCCCCAGGGCCACCTTTGCTTGTGCTCCATAACAAACTGACCCAAGACCATTCAGAGCAGCTACACTTTCTGGGGGTGAGTGTGCATGTGAGTGTGTGAACATGAAGGCTCGGGCTTGTGTGTGGGTGTGCTGGTACATGTGTGTGAATATGAGTGTGTATGTGAGAAAGTGATTTTGTGTGAGTGTGTGTGTGTGTGTGCACAAGTCTGTGTGTGTGGGTATAATTGCACGAGAGTGCATGTATATACGTGAGGATGAGTTATGGGAGTGTGCATTATTGTGTGTGTGTGTGCATTGTGTATGAGTGTGAATATATGCGTTTGAATGTGAATGTACATGTGTGTGAGTTTGAGTTGTGTGAGAGTCTAAGCAGAGTGGAGGATGAGAACATGTATGTAAAAGATTCCTCTCTAGCACTTGTTTCTAAAATACAAAGGGGATTGATTACACTTTTTGCCCTCTTGGAATCTCAAAACGTTTTAAGAAAAACTGAAATTTTCTCTAGCAACCACTGAGCACAGGAAACTGTCCTCTGGGGCATTCCTTATTCACAATAATTTCTCTGAAGCAAAAGAAGGAAGATGGAGTGATGTTACAGAAAGTTCAAGTATCCTAATTTTATATGGCCTTTCCTCTCCTGAACCCCTCACTTTGTAGTCAAGTTAAAGGAGAAAATGTGTTCAGAGTTTGGAATTTGCGAGGCTACTGTCAGCACTGAATATAGCTGCTTCAAGGAAGTGGTTTCTGAGAGCCACGGCAGTGCCCTCATTGTATTCGAGCCAACACCCCCAGTGTTGAAAAGTCTAAAACATTATGATAGCCTGGAATCCATCGCAAACTGTTTGTGCTTGCTAGTGTTTATACCTACTCATATGGTTGTGTGAAATCTATCACAAACTGTGCTGGAGAGTTTTTACATCAACTTAACATAGCTGCAATCATCTGGGAGGAGAGAACCTCAATTGAGAAAATACCTCCGCTCCGTCACTCTGCCTGTAAGCAAGCTTTGGAGAACTTTCTTAACCAGTGATTGATGTGGCAGGGCCCAGCTCACTGTGAAGAGTGCCAGAACTGGGCAGGCTTGTGTAAAACAGTGGACTGAGCTGCCATGGTGGCGCACGCCTTTAATTCCAGCATTCAGAGGCAGAGGCAGAGGCAGAGGCAGAGGCAGAGGCAGAGGCAGAGGCAGAGGCAGAGGCAGAGGCAGAGGCAGAGGCAGAGGCAGAGGCAGAGGCAGAGGCAGAGGCAGAGGCAGAGGCAGAGGCAGAGGCAGAGGCAGAGGCAGGTGAATCTGAGTTCCAGGACTGCCTGGTCCTCACAGTGAGTTCTAGAACAACCAGAGACACATACAGAAACTCTGGAGGGGACGGGGGTGAAGGGATGGAGGAAGAGAAAGAGAGAGAGGAAGGGAGAGAGGGAGGGAGGGAGGGAGGGAGGGAGGGAGGGAGGGAGGGAGGGAGGGAGGGAGGGAGGGAGGGCGGGCGGGAGGGCGGGCGCAGGCTGAGCAACCCAGGAGTGAGCACCCAGTTAGCAGCACCCTCCACGGCCTCCTGCCCCCAGCTCCTGCCCCCAGCTCCTGTCCCCAGCTCCTGCCTCCAGCTCCTGCCTGGAGATCCCGCCCTGACCTCCCTCTGTAATGGAGTACCAACCTGAGAGTGGCAAACTGAAATAAACCCTTCTATTCCTAAGTGTTTTTGTCCATGTTATTTTATCACAGAAACTCCAAGACACTGTTTTTGTCTAAAACAGTCTCTCCTAGAAGTGGCCTTTAAATAAATATGTATGTATGTATGTATGTATGTGTATATATATACACATACATACATATGGCATATCTACGGGCTATGTTCATGGAAAAGGAAAGATAAATAGAAGCGTCTAGTACTGACAGATGTTGAGTGAATACCATCCGAATGGGAAGTGGCAGGGCAGTGTCAGCCTCCGCGGGCAGAAGCTCTGTGAGCTCTGTGGGGTCGTTAGATATGGCTGAGTAGGCAGCTCCCACCAAGGAGGCAGTCACCACGATACCACAGGAGCTCCTCCAGCTGAGGGGCTGGGAGAGGCACAGCAGGGACTGTTTCTGCACTCCTGAGTGACAAGCCTTGGGTGTGGAGATAGGCATAACATCCCCAGGGGATAATGAGGGCTCTGGTCACCTCACATGCATACACGACTAACTAACTGTAGCTCTACTAGGACACCTAACACATGGGCTCCGGCCCAGCTCTCCCTCCTCAGGCTGTGCTGCAGGCTCTCACTGTCATCTCCAGCCTGTCATTGTCACCTGGGATGGCTTCATGAGCAGTTAAGACCACACTGATGATGGGTTTCTTGGCTCCCGAAAGCTGCCCTGCCTCCTTTCCTGAGATCTTCTGGACTTTCTCTGTTTTCTGAGCCCGCGGCCTTTTTGGAGCCTTTTCTCGATCCTCTTCTTTGCACTTCTTTTCTAGCTCAAGGTCTGACTCGTTGTTACCTAGGGAGCAAATATCAAGATGTGTAAGCTATCCCTTCATGCCCGTTGAAGAGGAAATGGGACTCTTACTGGAGGGGATGGCAAAGGAGATGCCGTCCTTGCTGCATCCTCATACCCGCCCCCATTCCATCTCTCTCCTGGTCCATAATGCCAGGTAGGACATTGTGCTAGCTCAAGTACCATTGCTGACTCTTCACAAACTCAATGTAAAGCACATTCGTTGTACCCAGGACACAATCGGGTACCAGGAATGCACTGTTGGGCAAAGCACCATAGACCTGGGCTCGTTTTCATGAAACATTATTAATATCAGCACTGCAGATAAAATGGCCTGTGATTCACAGTCCAAGAAAGTCCTTCTCTTAATCAGCTTACACGTCCCAGGCACAGGACAAGATCATGCCAAGCCCGCAAGGGCCCTCTACTGCAGACAAAGACAACAGGAGTGATAAAGCGCGGTCTCTGCTCTGTGTTGCATGAAACAAGAGTAAAGAACAGCATGGTGGACTCTAGCTGAGAGGCCAGAAAGGCCCTGTGGGGTCCTTAGATATGGCCGAGTGGACAAGCGAGGGCGGATGAGGCGTTGGATGGGAAAGACAGAGGACCTGTCATGAGGAAGGAGCTGTGTGGTCCAGGAAGGCGCGTGCTTAAAAATGGTCATGCTCCAGTCTAGTGAAGGATGACAAAGACAAGGGATAAATACTTGGTTGAGCATCTTGGTGTCCACAACTTTATGATGAAGTAGAAGGTGACCCAAACAGGTGTCAAGAGGAAGAGGTGAGTGCAGGAGATCATGAACACTGTGAAAATGCCCAGTCTCCTTTAGTAAGAACATGGAACCCAGTTACTCTGCATTACATAAGATGTAGACTGCCTTGCCTGGCCCTGCTGGGGACTCCTGGGAGGTGGGGTGATTATCACATCTTATGATGGCTCAAAGGAAGATGGCAGGTCTGGGTTTTACAGGAAGTGTTGTTTCTCAAGGCAGGCTGCTATCTGGCCTTTCTTAAGACAAGGAGAAGCCAAGCAAAACATTTAGGGCTCCATGGGATCTGCTGGCTCCCATGTGCATCTCTGGGAGGCAATAGTGAAGCCTCCCAACCCAAGGAACAGGTGGGCTGTCTTAAAGCCTTACATGTAAGCCATGCTGTAGAGAAGGAAATAAATGGGCTCACACAGCACTCAAATGCACGGCAGAGCAAATGCATGGACCACAGACATACATCGGCAGCCATGACAGGTGCCTACGGAGTGTCAATACCTCCACATGTCTGCCAGTGAGATGAAACAGGGGAGGGGGGAGGGAGAACTGGATTAGAATCACCAAGTCCGACATGACCCGCCTGAGGACAGGGCCTCCGGTGTCTGGAGAACAATGGGAGTGGTCCCACACACCCCTGGAGGAGACATGAGTGTAGGGGACAGACAGGGATGCAGCACAGGTGAGCAGGCCGGCAGGTGTGAGGGCGTGTTTGGAAAGTGCAGGGATGCAATGGGTTATTAGCAGGTGAGATTGAAACCAAGAAACGATGAGGCAGAGGAGGGGTTGGGGGCACAGGGAGACGGGCAGAAACCACCCTTTCAGTGCTCCCTACATCTCAAGTCAGCTCCAGCCAGCCTAACACAATGTACAACAGACAACCTAGGGAGCGAATTCTCCGCAAGCCATGCTGGCTGAGGTGAAGTAAGGGAAGAGAGTGATCAAACCAAGCATTCACTCCGTAAACCAGCACAGTGCTTGCCAAGTTCCCGGATCATCTCCAGACCTGAAGGAAACAGTGTCGGGTTAAACTTTGACAGCTTAGTATTAGTAACCAGTTTGTTAACACTGAACAAGAGAGAAGGCGGAAAGGGGGCATCATGAGAACCGCATGCTGCCTTCCAAGGCCCTAAGTCAAGGATCAACGCTGCACTACGTGGTCAGATCCCCAAGGCCACATGACGGGCTCAGCACCTGGTCGTCAAGGCTCCTGCCAGAGCCCACATGAGATGAAGCTTGCTGTGTACCATGCCTCACAGCAATTTTTTGCCTTGTTTTATTTTTTAGTAGCTGTAACAAAAACATTTCCACAGCCCTACCAATTGTCTGAGGCACAGAAGTCTTCTTGTCACCTAGATATTGGGTGATACGTGCACATAAATACTACAGCAGGATATTTCAGATGCTATAAAAAGGTAGAACAACATTTAATGGTTTTTTTCCCCCTCTGCTTGTAAAATGATGTCTCGCTCTATAACAGAGTTCACCATGGGATACAATTCAATATGTGGGTGATGTGCCAAGAATAGATGTGATGATATAAAAAACAAAGGACCTAAGAATCTGAGTTTACCGTAAGCTTATCCTGGCTAACAATATAAATCCACAGCAAGAAAGCAAGGGCACACACTGTCAGCCAGGCTGAGAGATGAGGAGGTCACACGTGCTGCGGGGTGGATGGGAGCAAAGCTCTGCCATAGGCACCCGTGTTCAGGCTGCAGAAATGACGGGTGAAGGTTTGGAAGCCACACGCGATTAAGAACGGAGGGACCTGGCTTAGGTAGAGAAGAGAAGATGGAACCACCGCTCACCTTAACTACCACAGCACAAACGGTACGGTGACAGGGCCAGTTCCAGTACGTGGCGACAGGAGAGTGAGGTGGCTGGCCACACGACTGGCAGTCAAGGCGCAGAGAATTCAAGGTCTGTAACCATCAAAGGTCACCACCAACCAGTATCTCACCTCTGCCAGCCACGCCTCCGCTGCAAGGGTGCCACAGCTACACCCTCAACTCCGCCCCCTGCAGCAATGCCACCTTCCTTTGCAGGAACTGAGAATACACAGCGCCACCCCAAGTCTGAGTGCCAGGGCCACAGGACCTGGGCTTGGCCAGTGACATGAAAACAGAGGGGACCGTGGGGGAAGCAAGAGGTTTAAAGGAAGAGCGTGTTTCCCCATGTCTTCTGAATGTGTGATGTGTGTGTGTGTGTGTGTGTGTGTGTGTGTGTGTGTGTGTGTGTGTGTGTGTGTGTATGTATGTCCCACTAATATATATGTAGGAGATTAGTGAGAGGAAGGGAGACAACTATGACCAAGGTACAGTGTGTGTGTGTGTGTGTGTGTGTGTGTGTGTGTGCGCACGCGCGTGTGGAAATGCCAAAATGAAATCTACAAGCATATATGCTGACCCACAAAATTAATTGGCAGAAAACCTAAGGGCAGAGCAAGAGTGAATTACACACTCTTCGGTGCTCCGGTGCTCACCACTTTCCAGCAGCCCCATCAGCGGAGCCATTAGTCCCTCACCCAACTGAGGCAGTCACTGTGGTGCAGCTGGCACCACCGTCAGTCACTCTGCAACACTGTCACCGGCTGCTGATGCCTGGTCACGAGGCAGCGCCCTGAAAGCTGAACTCTCACACCTACAGTAGAGTCCATGGCAAACCCTCAGCACGTGGATGCGGGGAATCTTTTCCTAGGGAGATATGTGGTGACATATTGTTTATAATCTAATAAAGCCACTGGGGATCAAAAAAGCAAAGCTAGCCCCGGCCACACAGCCAGACAGTGGTGAGACACACCATTAATCCCAGCAGCCACACTAGCTACCCACAGAGGCCAGGCGGTGGTGGCACACGCCTTTAATCCCAGCACTCGGGAGACAGAGGCCGACAGACCTGTTAGTTCAAGGCCACACTGGGCTACGTGAAACTGATCCAGTCTAAAAGAGAAACAGCTCACACAGAGGTGATCTCAGCACTTGGGATCACGGGCCTTTAACCCCAGCGCTAGGGAGGTGAAGGAAGACAGGAGTGACACAGCTGGGCAGAGAGAGGACTATGAGGCGGGAGGAGTCTGGGGCTTGGTGGAGAGCTGGGCGCTCTGAGGATTGGTGGAGAAAGCATCATCCATCTCAGTCTGAGGCAGAGGTAGGAACTCTCTAGTGGCTGCTTTGCTTCTCTGGTCTTCAGCTTGTACCCCAGTATCTGTCTCTGCTTTGTCATTATGCGTGTTACAGAGACACAAACACCTCCCTCTACCTTACGATGGTGGCATCAACAGCAAGCAAAAGCGCTGACCACCCAAGTCCACCTTGAAGAACAATCAGTGTGCGAGAGGTCGCTCACGAGGCAAAAGCCTGTGCATGTCAGCAGCCAAAGCAGCCACGGCACTGACAACGCCGCCTCCTGCAGAGATGATGGCTGCATGGAACAGTTCCCCTTCAGGCGCCTCACACTCTATAGACTCCAGGCATCCGGCACCATGTGCAATTAAGGCAGGATTTTGTACAAACAAGCAGGAAGGGCGGGCAGAAGTGGCTGGAATCTCAGGGAAGGATCCCATGGCCCTCCCCAGCCTTCCCTCTGGGGCGGATAGTTACAGGTCAACAGGACTGGATTCAGGGCCTCTTTGAGCAGTCGGAGCTAGGATGATGAAGATGCTGACCAGTGAGCTCTGAGAATGATGCTCTGTGACACTCGCCCTGGCAGGTCCCCTAGCCCAGTTCCAACTCCTGCTTCCTGGGAGCACATCCTGGTCAACTGCCAGCAGCAACAGCTACATCCAAAGGAACGCAAGCTAAGAGACCCCACCGCCACCGGGACTGCCCCAAAGGAGCATCCCTGAGTCTCCTCAGTCTCCAGGAAGCACCTCAGTAGCCTGCAGTAGCCACACTCTGCCTAAGAGCCTCCAGAACCTGAGTACTAGGCTTCCCCATAGTTTGGGACACAATGGGCCAGGCAGTACCCTGAGCATCACGGGAAATGGTTCTTGGAGGCAACCACTGTATATCCCTTGAGGACACTGTAATTCGTGCGGCCACACAGAGACCCGTCTGCACACTTGCTCCAAGGCAAGTGCCTGGGCGCTTAGAGAGTGGTGAAGAATTGGGATTAAGACAGAAGGACGACGTGGGGGCTGGCATAGGGAGCTAGATGCGACCAGCCGCCCAGCCCCAAGTGTAAGGGATGCCCAGCTCTCCACCTCGCACGCCCTGGGTGCCTACTCCTTGCACCCTTCCACCCAGCTCAGCTGCGTGAGCATCTGCTTACGCCCCTCGCTTAGTACTTCTTTGCGGAAAGCCAACAGGTAGAGGAAGAAAGAGAAGACATTTTGATAGCAGGGTCGGGGCTTTTTGTTTGTTCTGGCAGCCTTCTGTTCCCTCCACTTGGACAACGCCCTCAATCCTCTTTGCATGTGTGATGGCTGGAACATAAAATGAGTTTGAACAATTGGTCTGCAGCAGGTGGCGCTGTTTGAGGAGGCTGTGGAAGCTTCGGGACAGTGGTCTAACTAGCACAAGTCCATCTCTGTGGTCAGGAAAGTGAGATGGGCTGTGACTCCAGCCTCAGTGTCCTGCTTCCTGACTCACATGCACTCAGCTCTCTGGAGAGAACACGTGCCTTTCCTGCCAGGCCAGGCTGTATGCTCTGAACCCTGAGCCAAAATAAACCTCTCTTCCTTAGGCTGCTTCTGTCAGCAATGAGAAAAATAACCTAGACGTCTCTTGACCTGGCTGTTCGTGGATTTCCCAGGACCCTCACATCACCCATCTATGTGGTTCCCAAAGTAGCCTTTTCCCCACTGAAAGGCCTCCTGGACCTAAGTTGGCCGGCAGTCATGCTGGCAGGTGCTTCTTCACAGGCCTCGCCTCTCCCAGCTCCAGCTTACAGACTTCACGGCCTTTCGGTGAGGGGTTTTAAACAGTCTCTTCCTTCCTCAGAGTCACAACTTTGGAAACTTTCCTGCCTTCTGCCCCATCTAATGACTACATTCTCTGTAGCTTCCTTTTCTTTGGAAAATGCAGTAGCTCTGTAATAGATCTGCTTCTTTGGTTTAGATTCGGCCCTACTGTGCACACTGGCATGGCCAGTGGTCTGCTCATAGTGGAGGAAAGTCGACAGGCAAATACTACACTGTGTCCCCAATAAGCACCTTACATGGCAGGGGAAGGCTGACCATGATTAAGCACAAACGTCAGTCAGTCCCCAAAGGATGTCATTATCCACCTGAGGCAGTGAAGAGCCGGCCTTGGAGGGCAGTGGGGGTGAGCTTTTCCAAGTGTGGGCCACGCCCTGGGTTCCGAAGTAGCTGACACCTCTCACACCAGCATCCCTACTACTAGTCGGTCAGGAAAGCTGCTGAGACCAAGGCTGTCATTGGCTCATCCCTTTCTCCTCTGTCTTCCTAGTCAAACAGAAGCTCAGTGTCATCGGCACGGTTCAGCCCATTCCACAGGGCAACTTCCACACAGCCCAATACTCAACAAAGTGGAGAGAGATCAAAACGGCTGCAAATCTCAGATGAGGAAAGTCATCCGTTCCTTAAGCAAATAAGAAGGAAAAGCTTTCAGGTGTCTGGCGCTACACAGGGTACTAGGGACTCAGAAAGGGGCCAGGTCTGTCGCCTAACCTCTGGCAGTTCAGAATCAACCACGGATGACAATGACCCCAGTAATACAGCACACTGTGCCTGCCATTGTCTGTCCCCTCTGCCCTTGGGGACTACTCCAAACTCCTTAGAGAAGGAAGGAAACCCAGTTGCAGGCAGAGGGAGAAGTGACAAGGCTGACAAGGCTGAGACTCCCTGATGTGTCAGAACAGCCTCATGAATGTCTGTCCAACTGCAAAGCAAGCCTGTCCCACTGTCCCTTCCTGCCTCTGAAACTATGCAGTGTAAACAGTTAGAGAAGGTGCATGGAAAGGAGTCAGCCGCATGGGTAGTTCCAGGACGGAATGAGACCGTGGTCAAATAGCAAAGCCTATATTATATAAAAGCGACCTAACAGAATACATCCCAGAGACAACACAAGGGCCTGGCTGATGCACTGGAGGAGGGGCTATCAACCTTCCTGATGCTGCAACCCGTTAGTACGGTTCCCCGTGCTGTCTGACCTCCAACTATAAAACTGTTTCATTGCTACTTCATAACTGTAATCTTGCTATTGTTGTAATATGGTATGTGACCCCCCACACAAGGGGGTCGTGACCCACTGGTTGAAATCACTGCACTGGAAGGTGATCGCCACAACCATCATTGCTGTCTCTGGAAAGCTGGCCAGCTTACAGACAGCTCACATACGCAGCTGCTAAGCAGCCCCCTCACCAGCCTAGCTCACTCCGACAGGCCCAGGCCATCTGTGCTTAAGGCTAATGTGGCCAGAATCAAGACTGGCATTTGCTCTCTGTGCCTTCAGCTGAGTCTCCACAGAGAGCAAGAGGCTATTTGTTCCTAATCACTTTATGCAGATGAGCAACCCCATTTGAGTCTGGGCAAAAGCCTGCCATGTACTCGGTTGTACAGCTGGCTCCTAGAGCAAGAGACGCAGTGCCAGGGCCTGGCATTTGCAACACCATTAAGGCCGCCTAGGGTATTCCCAATTCTCCTGGCTGGGCAGCCATGTTCCTTGCTATGAAGAGCCAATTCTGTGTTCAGCAGACAAGCGTTTATGTCCCGCACACAGAGGAAGTTGAACACTTAGCAATAAGGACACTGCTAAAGTTGCCCCTCACTGAGATGGCAGGACACGGCAAAGAGTGAGGGACTCCCCAGATGAAACCCAGACTCCCTAGCTAGTGCCAACAAGAAGTTTGGGGCATGGTCGTCTCTTCTTCAAGAGGATGGCTGATTGACATCCTTCTCCCTGGGTATGGGACATGCGCCTGATGAGGGATGACCGAAGAGCTGTAAGCTGCTGTCTGTCTGTCTGTCTGTTTCTATTGAGTATGCGTGGTTTTTCCTGCGTGTATGTCTGTGAACCGTGTGCAAGCAACGTCTGCAAGAGACACACAGCAGTGGATGTACCAATACAAGAGTTACAATGGTTGTGAGCTGCCATGTGGATGCTGGGGAAAGGACCCAGGTCCTCTGGAAGAACAGCCACTGCTCTTAACTGCTAAGCCATCACCCCAGCCCCAAGCTGATGTCTTTTAAGAAACACGATGAAGTTCTGAAAGTACAGGCAGCCGAGGGAGATGGGGTGCAGGGGGAACTCCAGGTCTCCCAGACGCTCTGCTGTAGGTGTGTGTGTAGTTACACAAGGCCGTGAGGCCAGAGGGCTTCTAAAGGTATTCGTAGGCTAACTCTAACGCTCAGCCTCCAGCCTGTGGCACAGTGGAGGAGGGGCACCTCTAAGAGGAGGGCGAGGGCTGGTGAAAAGTCAGCTCAGCGGCCCCAGCCCCAGCCCTCTCGGAACAGTCTCTTGGATTCCCAACACCATGAGTTAGGGAGCTCTGCTGGACGGCATGCCCTCCCCATGGGGTACTTACTGCCTCATCACAGGCCCAAAAAGAGCAGGTTGAAATGACCACCATCAAAATCCCTGAGACTATGAACCAAAACAAACTTTTCCTCTTTATAATCCTTTATCATAAGTGGCAGAAAACAGGTATCATAGTGACAGGGGGAAAAAAACCACGAGGATTGTTTTTCAAACTGTATTATATGTCTAAAGTGGCTTTTCAACAAGTTCTAGAAAATATGCTATCCACAGCTGAAACATGCCCTACACACGTAAATTCAGGACAAGCTGGGGGATGCCAAAGCCTTACAACCTTTTCCCGGTCCCAACTGATGAGCTGTGTCATCGGGAAGGGTCAGAAGGCAGCATCAACCCCATCAGCAGCTGTGGGGTTCACACAAAACCTCCCAGCAATGGTCTATACCACCTGGTCCTTCTCCTGCACTCAGTATCACAGCAGAGAGAGAGAAGGCACATTGCTGTACTGATGCCCTGGTCCCTGCAGGCAGAACTGTCAGGAGCAGAACTCAACTCCTTTCCTACGCAAGCGCGCGCGCGCGCACACACACACACACACACACACACACACACACATGCACACGCACACGTACACACACGCATGCATACACACATGCACACACGCACACACACGTGCACACACGTGCACACGCGCGTGTACACACATGCATGCATGCATACACACACACACACACATGCACACGCACACGTACACACACGCATGCATACACACATGCACACACGCACACACACGTGCACACACGTGTACACGCGCGCGTACACACATGCATGCATGCATACACACACACACACACACACACACACACACACGCCTTTCTAAACCAAGCGCTCCACATCCTTTTTCCCCTGCAAGCCTTTTATAAATCCAAATCCAAGCTTTCAAAGGGCAAGGTCCTTAGCCCATCAAATCCTGCGTGGTACTTCAGCATCGTGTGACTCCAGCTGTGTCTATCAGCACACTGGGGTGGTGAGTTTTCTAACACTTGTTAGTGGCAGGACCTTTTTAAAGTGACCTCCTCTGGCAATTTCAGTGTCATCAATCAATTCAGACAGGCCAACCAGAGTAGATGTGGTAGGTGGGGCCCCAACATGACCCCCTCACTGCCTCTCACGGCCTCGGACACATAGCTGTGCTTGGTCTCTACAGCTCCATCCTCTGTTCCTCTGAAAGGCCCGAGGAATGGCATCAAAACTGCTGCAGTAGGCTATGCCGGGTACTTGGCCAAAGTCTATGGATGTAAAAGTCAGCTTTGAGACGGCATGGCAGACATCACCAGACACGGCGTCAAGGGCATCACCGCTGAGATCCTGTTCTGCTTTCGCGCCGGAGACATTTATAACTCTCTAAACCTACGAGCAGCATCTGCAGAAGAGTCTCTGTGAGAGTCAGGAGAGCATTCACACAGTGAAGAGGGCACACTTTTGAGGGTGCTCAGGAAGTGTCTGCTCAGGCCTGGATGAAGCTCAGTCATCTCTCCCACCCCGCCACGGCTACCTAGTCTACTTCAATTACACATGGTCAAGCACAGTCTGAAAATCTGAGAAATAAACAGTTCGGAATTTAAGCCACTCTTATTGCGATAGTATCACAACCAGTTTATTTGCAGTGATTGTTATTAATCTCTTCCTGTGTCACATTTCTTTTATTAATTAATTAATTAATTGTACATCCCGATGGCAGCCTCTCCTCCCACTCCTTCCCTCGTCCTCCTCTCCTTCCCCAGCCCCATGCAGCCCTCCTCCGTAATTGCTCAGAAAGCATGGCACATCGAGCTGTCGTAAGACGGAGAAGCTCTCCCTGTATTCAGGCCGGGCAAGGCAACTCAGCATGAGGAAGTGGTTCCCAAGAGCCAGTCAAAGCTCTGGGGACAGTGCTTGATCCCTGCCAGGAGCCGCACTATAGACCAAGCTCCACAACTGCCACACGTGCAGAGGGCCCAGGTCAGCCCCACTCAGGTGCCTGGCTGTGCAGACTGAGTTCCCATGAGCCAGGCCAGTGTTTCTATGGGTTTTCTTGCCATGTTTCTGACCCCCAGCCCATTTCCTGTGACCCCTGCCCCAGGACTCCTGAGTGCAGCCAATGTCTGGCCATGGATCGCCTGGGTCAAGTTTCTAAATCCACCCTGATCACAACCATACCTGTTTAGGGAAAGATGTAATCACAACTGTGACCAGTATGGAACAGCAGCATAGGCAGGCTCAGCACCACGCAGCGGAGGAGTTAGGCATCCTCTGGGGACCTAACGAGGTGTCCATTCGGGTAAGGATGGATCAGAGCCACCCCCCACCCCCCGCCGCCCGCCTTAATTTGCTTTGTGTTAGTGAAAACTGTGACCCCTATGGGTCAGCTCTGAGAGTGGGAACTGGGAAGAGATTGGGCTGTACCAGCCTCACCCTGATACCTAGCCTTGTGTACTCCCAAGTTTCTGACAACTATAACATTTAACTTCTTGACATCTGTGCAAAGTCGCTCTTCAACCCTAGCAAATTATCATAATTCTCTATGTTTCGTTTCCTTTGGAAATGGAAGTATTTTAAGGAGTGATGACACTGCACAGGAGAAAGCAGACCTTAGAAAGGGAGGCAGGAGTCCCTGGGCGGCACGCACACTGTTCCCAGCCTTCCCCTGCACGAGGGCCTAACACCCTTGCATGCAGCGGTGTGCTCAGGCACAGTACTGGAGGCGGCCACTGCACAGAAGCAAAGCCTGGCATGGCCTTCTAAGGGTAGATAAGAAGAAAAGGACCCATGCACCCTGGGGTCTGTAGCACCCGCACTGGCCTCTCTGGACCACACACCATTCTCTTTTCTTTTGTTTTTCTGTGAAACAGTCCTGGCTGTCCTGGAACTCACTCTGTAGACCAGGCTGGCCCCGAACACACAGAGATCTGCCTGTATCTGTCTCCCATGTGCTGGGATTAAATGTGTGCGCCATCACTGTCAGCTTCTCCATTCTTCTTTACCCAATTTCCATCCCCAGGGCTCAACCACAGGGGTCACACAAGAGCCCTCTGGTTTCAAACTGGGTCTGGTCACTGGAGGCACTAACAGTATGTGAAAAAACAAAAGGAGAGTAGGGTGAACATTTATTCCTAGGCTCCCTCGCTGCCCACTGATCACTGAGTAACTTCATCTCTGCCCCTAACTGTGACAGCACCCCGACCTGAGGAGGCCCCCAGACCTCAGCACAACTGACTCCATGACTCCAGGTGGGAAGTGCCCCTGAGGCGGCAAAACCCAGCTCTCAGACAGCACCGCCTGCCAAATGAGAACAAAGGTCTGATCCATCGAAGTCCATAGTTCTGGGAGTCTCTAAGTGCACTAAATGCACCTTGCTTTTTGGTGTCTGTAGTTCTGCTTCTAGCAGAACTGTTCTTGTTAACTGCCAAATGTCACCCATAGCACTGCTTTTGTGCTTAAAAGCTCACACTAAGAAAGGATCTGGAACCCCCAGTGTGACTGCTGACCAGGCTAATAAAGACTTCCTATTGGTTTAGCCCTGAGCCCTAGTATTGTCCTCTTGTGGATGCCCCACAACACAGTCCCGTTGAGTCCCGGGCCCTCAGCCCTAGCCCTTTACCCAGTGGCTGCTCCATCCAAGCCCCGCCTCCTGGAGCCTCACTGCTCACCCATCCAATTCTCCATAACGACCTGGGCCATCTTCTCACACCCTGAGCAGCGGCATCGGACACTGACACTGAAGCGCTGTTCCAACAAGCTGGCCCCATACTCTGACACAGAGCATCCTCCTGCACTTCTGCAGTCCACTGAACACGGTCTCAAACCAAAATTAACTCACCCTTTCCACCAGACCTGCTTATCATCCCATGGCATGGTCGATGCCTCGGTCAACCCAAGCTCCTGGGCCAAGAACAACACATCCCCATCTCCTTCCCTCGGAGTCTCTAAAGCAGGCCTCCTCTACCCATCTTCCCTGCCGAATCAGACACCTCGGGGTCCTGCACGGGTCCCTGTGCCTACTGTGTGGAGGCTAGCTGCTCTGTAACCGAGCTGTGCCTACTGTGTGGTGGCTAGCTGCTCTGTAATCGAGTTCACGGGTCCCTGTGCCTACTGTGTGGAGGCTAGCTGCTCTGTAACCGAGCTGTGCCTACTGTGTGGTGGCTAGCTGCTCTGTAACCGAGCTGTGCCTACTGTGTGGTGGCTAGCTGCTCTGTAACCGAGTTCACGGGTCCCTATGCCTACTGTGTGGAGGCTAGCTGCTCTGTAACAGAGCTGTGCCTACTGTGTGGTGGCTAGCTGCTCTGTAACCGAGCTGTGCCTACTGTGTGGTGGCTAGCTGCTCTGTAACCGAGTTCACGGGTCCCTATGCCTACTGTGTGGAGGCTAGCTGCTCTGTAACAGAGCTGTGCCTACTGTGTGGTGGCTAGCTGCTCTGTAACCGAGCTGTGCCTACTGTGTGGTGGCTAGCTGCTCTGTAACCGAGAGCCCATCCTCAGCTGCAGGGCAGATTTCCGACCTCCTGACACACCGGACCCACGACTGTTAGGACATGCCGGAAACGTGACTGACTTTTCTGTCTGTCCAGTTCCCTGAGAACAGTGTGTAGTCATCAACTACCAGAGATACATACAGCAGGCACCTGATGATTCTAGGCGACAACAGGAGCTCAAAACTCCCATTCCACTTAGGCCCTGACCTGTGCGCGTGTGCACGCTTACACCACACACTCACTTTCAGCTCTGCTAAGTGTCCCCCACCCCGACACAAAGACACAAGGAGGCTGTGATGGCTTCTCTTCATGCTCGTCACTGTTCACTTCGTGTGCGTGTTTCCAAAGGCGATTAGTTAAGGAAAAGGCCCACCACCCTGAATGTGCACCCTTTCAGACTGAAGGCAAAGCCAGCCCTTCCTACCTTGAGCTGCTCCCCATGGGGTGCTCTGTCACAGCACTGGGGTCACTGACCCGGAAGGACACTAACTGCAACCCTCTTCCGTGCTCCTTCTGCACACGTGTCTTCCAGCTCTAGTACACCACCCCTCTTCTGCCACTGTGTCCCCTGTTCCCAACCCTCTAAACACAAAGGCAAGGACTTGCATCCACATTTTCCATCCCTGAACTCACCTAAGCAAGTCACAGAGTACTCTCTGTCTCTCTGTAGGCCCCACGTCTCCCGAACCAGTGCATCAGAGTTTGTAGACATTAGTTTACGTGCATTCCTATATAATTAGCACCGCGCTAGTACTCACACCAGTACATCAAAGTTTTTATACACTTTACGTGCATTCCTATGTAATTAGCATTGCACTAGTATTCTCAAGTAGCTATTCTAAATTGCCCCAGAACTAATTAAATCTCAGAACGCCCTAGAGAGTCAAATATTATCAGCCACATTAATGGAAGGCCCAGAACAGTTGTCAGGACAGCAGACTGATAAGGGATTAGATTCTGGGACTCTGCCACCAATTTGTTGCACCCTGATAATGCAGCAGTTTAGGAAGCTCTGCAGACTCACAATCATCCTTGCTAACCTGCTGAATATGCATCATTCTTTCCCTCTTCCCTCAGGCTTTCTCACACCTCCCTGTCTCTCCCATGACAAGGGAAAGACAGGAGAGCCCTGCTTCCAACAGCTTCCACACAGAGATTTCTCCATAAAAAGGCCCAGGAAGAGCAGAGGCCTCCACATAGTGTGCCCCTTCCCCATGCTACATATTACATGCCACCCAGACATCTCCTCAGCGTGTCTGTGTCCTGCTTCACCTCCAGGTTTCACACACACACACACACACACACACACACACACACACACACACACTCACAGACACACTCACACACACACATACATACGTACACATACACACACTCACACACACATACACACACTCTCACACACATACACACACACTCTCACACAGACATACACACACACATACACACACATACATACAGTCACACACACTCACACATACACATACACACTCTCACACACACACACTCTCTCACACACACATATACACACACTCTCTCATACACACTCACATACATACACACTCACACACACATACACACACTCACACACTCTCACACACTCACACACACATACATACACACACACTCACATACACTCACACACTCACATACACACTCTCTCACACACATACACATACATACTCTCTCTCACACACATACACACACACACATACACACACACACATACACACTCTCTCTCACACACATAGACACACACACACACACACACACACACACACACTCACACCATCGAGCAGCAAATGCCCATCCGCCTCTTCCACTTTCTCCCCTACTGCCCCAGCATGCTAGAGATGGGGGTGCTCACAGCCCACCAGCTACTCCAAGATGTCCATGACAGGCACAGTCCAGCCCGCCCTCCACGTGTGCTTCACCCTCCACTGTATTGCTCGTGTCTATATCCATCTTCTGCTCTCCAGACACTCAGACACTCAAAGTTTGGTCCCCCAAGTCTACCTTGGCACCACCAGAGCATGAGCTCAGGGAAACAGAAGAGAATGTGCGTGCTGTGAGGGCTCACTCGGGAAGCTACCACGGACTTCCTCAGCATCTTAGAAGCACCAGGCCCAGGCAATTTGCTACAGGCTGCCAGCCCTGGGTCATCCATTCCAGGACAGAGAGCAGTCCCTCAGACCGTGCTTACAACACACAGCAGCTGTTTGAGTCAGGTCCAGAGGAAATTTCATTCCCCCAAATTCTGGAGCCTGTTCCCCTCTACCTAGGAAAGAGGATGCTGGGACTGAGCACAGAACAGCCAGCACAGACCTGTGGTTCACAGATAACAGGTGTTTGCCGGTGTAGGAGAGGGCAGGGGCCCTAAAGAGAAGGCCTCAACGCTATGTCCACGCCACATTGGGTCAGGCCTGCGAGTGTCCCAGGATAACCGAAGGAAGGATGCGTGGTTATTCAGAGAGGAAGGAAAAGGGAGCCTCCACACAGGAGAAGAGAAGGCAGCTACAGAACACTAGGAGTGTCCTGCATTCATCCCCTCAGGAATCAACAGTGAGCAGCTGCTGTGTCTCCCGCCCTGCCGCAAACACTGCAGAGCTGAGGGAGGGATGACAGCCCACAGAGCCAGCAAGCTGCAATGTCTGTTTATGGCAAACCCATCAGGATCCTGACGGAGGAAAGGAAGATGACAATTTCTGGTTTAGTCCCCAGGGTAGCAGACCCTAGCAGGATGGAATCCCACCTTCTGAGCCATAGGTGTCTGGTAAACAGGCTCAAAAGCTGCCCAGGTGACACAGGCGAGCGTGCACACAGAGAAGAGAAGCCAGGGACTTCTGGAGGCCTGGGCAGAGCACAGGCAAGGGACACCGGGGCTGAGCCCTGTGGTTTAGAAATGAGCAGGAATTGGCTGGTACAGGAGAAGGCAGGTGCTCCCAGGAAAAGGACTCAACGTTAAGTCAGTACCCCGCTGGTTTGGGGGCTGCCAGGGTTCTATGACAGCTGAAGGATGGGAATTTACTCTGAGTCAAAGGCAAAAAGGAGAGGTGTCTCGCATGAGAGAAGGTGAGAGACAACAGGACACCAAAGAGACTCCAGAACCTTCAGAGCCATTGAGTACTCATGGGGTAGAGCAGGCTGGGGTGGGGGCTGCAGCCAGGCTTAACTACCCTGGCAGAGAGAACAGGGTGAACAGTAGTGGGTGAGCTGGGGGTGCCAGCTCCCTCACGGGTAGGAACTGGGTTGTTTCATGTTCTGAAAAACTACAGCTCATTCAGGAGGAGCAACTTTATAGACCGAGAGGAGGGACACACTTGCAGACCCCCCAACAACCCAACTCAAACTCTGGAAGGAAACGGAACTCTGCTTTGCCCTTCTGACTTTCCACGTTTTTGCATGTTTTGCAAGGCTTGTGAACATTGCTACAGCAGCATACACATCGGAGGGCTTGACTAATCACCACGCTATAGGAAACAGGCTGCCTGCCTATGCTTTCTCCCTGTGAAATTGAAGTAGAAACAGCAAACACCCCCAAGAGCTTCTACCAAGAAGAAACAAGCTGGTATTTGCTTGGCACTGAGTACAATAGCTGGGCCATCATAGGGACTCTGCAAATGCTTATTAACTTTAAAATTACAACCTACTGGTACACAAGTTGTAATTTACCATAAATGTACCCTCAGCGCATCTGCCAGCCGCCACTGTGTACAGGGAGTAAAGGGAAACGGAGGGCAGACCTGAGCTCTCACCAGAGGCTGTGGAGAGAATGGTGGGACCCAGCCCCAGGGACACCAGAGGCAAAGACTCAGCAGGGAGCAGCCCGTCTCCTGTGGACAGCACCAAGACATGGCAGGTGAGGCAGGCTTGCGACGGAGAGGCAGGGTGCTGGGGACAGACAGATGGAGAGAGAAGCTCCCTAAGAACCCAGATGAGAGAGTGTCACTACACACTGCAGAACCCTAGTTGCCAGTACAACAGCCACACTGAGCAGAGCCGAGCGGGATATCCCCAGGGTGCCCCACACAGACAGATGAGCTGTGGGCGTGAGTAGAAGGCCACCAAGCAAGCATCCTGTTCTCTTCCACACTGGACTCATGGCTGTACTACAGGCAACCTAAGCTCAGGTAAGGCCATGCGATTGATCCCTCTTGGCTGACCAAACTGTTGTGGGCAGGAGTGACGTGTATCATTCCTGGGCCATGGTAAAATCTCCCAGGGCTCTGTCCTCTCTAGCTCAATGATAGGTCAAATTCAAGATGATGGCTGCTCCCTCCAGCTGGGTCCGCAAATCATACAGTAGTTGATGACATCAGGTCTCCTGCCATCTGGGAAGCTCTGCTCAAGAGACGTGGCCTGATCCACACCAATGGGCGGGATCAGCCCAGTTCTGAGATGCGGAATAGGAAGGGACTGGTACAGCCTGGGCAGGAGAGTTGAAGAGGCTGCATCACAGGGAACATGAACTGTGCTGGCCATAGCTCCCTGCTCTCACACGGAAGCAGTCTGTCCTCTAGGGGACTCCTTACGTCAGAAAACAAACAACTCAGAACAGCCTCAGGAAGTCCCTGGAATCAGCCAGATCCCTTAGGCCCCAAGAGCAAGGAGTAAAGACTGCGGAGAGTCACAGCTAGATAAACCACCCTGAAAGAAGACTCCCAGACAACCCATTTGCCAGATGTGCTCAACCTTCCTAATGCTGCGGCCCTTTAATATGGTTGTCATGGTGTGGTGCCCCTCACCACCACCCCACCCCACCCCACCGACCACCCCCTACCACCACCTCGCCCCACCCTTCACCCCCACCCCGCCCCATCCCCAACCCCCACCTCCCACCACCACCCCAACCCCATCCCACCCCCCCAACCCCCTACCCCCACCCCCCACCACCGCCAACCATGAAATTACGTTTCTTGCTCCTTCATAACTGCAATTTTGCTACTGTTATGAATCTCAATGTACATATCTGTTTCCTGAGTAGTTAAGAGAAACAGGAGCACAACCAGGCAGCAGAATCAAACAGCCAGCATCAGCAATCATCTTCCCACGGAGACAACTGTGACACACACTCAGAGGGCTGCTACACACACACACACACACACACACACACACACACACACACACTCACACACACTCACACACACACTCATACACACACTCACAGACACACACACACTCACACACATACAAACACACACTCACACACACACACTCACAGACACACACACACAGACACACACACACACACACACACACTTTCCACTTGCAGACTCCCAAAATGCAGTCCAGAACCTTCTTCATCAAGTCACCAGAAACTGCCCCAGTCCCAGCAGAAGGTACAGAGTGCGAGTACAGGCCACGTCTCCAAGTTGCGAGCACACGTGTCTTTTGGATGATCTGGAAGCTATCGTGTGTTCTTACAAGAAACGCATTAACACGAGCAATGCAGAATTTTACAACCCTCTTTGCAGAGAATGACCCCAGAAGAACAAACTTTGAAGACTCTGAAACCACTTTCACAAACTTGACATGCTGATTCCTGTAGGCTGAAAAATATTTTTCAAAACACCAGCTGTTTCTCCATAACAACAGTGGGGGGGGGGGGGAGAGAGATGCGACACCATTTCTTCTCCCGGACCAAACGCGGAATAAAATAAATAAATGTTGAGTGCGTATGCAAAGTGTTACTTCAACTTGCCAGGGTTCAGAGGAGAGGGAAGAAAACCAACTTCCTGTGTTTCCTTCTAATTGCTGTAATGAGCTGCAGAGTCAAGGTCAGGCTCTGAAATGTCACTGACGGGCTCTTCGCAGGGTATGCACTGGGGGTCATGTGACTGTTTCCCGTTGCAATGCTGCACTTGGCAGACTTGGGATCACAGTGCAGGCTGAGGCGCTCAGCCCCAGGCAGCGGGGCACAGGGGTGCTTCTACATATTTGAGAGGCGTCCATGGGGACCAGAGGAGGGAGGAAAACAACAATGTCTCTACCTTCCCATAAGGCGTCTGTGAAGTTAAAATCCTTCTAGGTCATCTGGATCAATGAAGGATGAGGCTATTTTCCACAAGGCTAATTACTGTGTACACTCATAATCCTGTTAGGAGGACCGCGCTCGCCCTGGGCCCGCCCGCCCGTCCGCCTCACTGTAGTCCTTGCCTAATTAGCACAGGGTGGACTGCAGACGGCAGGAAGCACACGCAGAGGGACGCTCACTTCTTAAAGAGGCAGAGGAAACCCTCACTACGGGAGGCACAGGAAGGCACAGACAACGCTGACGTTCAAGGAAGGAACGTTAGTGTTCGCACAAGGCACAGCCAGGAAGAACACATCTTGCTCCCCATCTCTCCCCAAAAGAGTGGGGGGACCCTCAGTGACTAGATTAGAAATGGAATTTAAACACAAGGCTGTTTGGGGGATTTTTTGGTTTTTTTTAACCAGTCTTACAGGATCACATACTGTGTTGTTCAATTCACACAGCATTCTCAAAATGATTTGGAGACCAGATCAGTGCATGCCTGTTGGGAGTGGGGGTGTGGGTGAAGAGGCAGCCACAGGTGAGCCTTGAGAAGCAGGGCAATTGTGCCACCTGCTGGCAGACGGCTGACAAATCCACATGGGTGACAAGTGACCTGACCCACCCCAGCACACTCAGAATCTTAACACTAGCTTTATGTGAGGGTGTGGGGATGTCACGTCACGGGCCTCTGTGCAC
Organism: Cricetiscus sungorus; assembly: GCA_030556225.1. NCBI lineage: Eukaryota > Metazoa > Chordata > Mammalia > Rodentia > Cricetidae > Cricetiscus > Cricetiscus sungorus. Next base: position 43,326,287 of record JANBXA010000366.1, read on the forward strand.
TGTCTTTGCAACCCCAAAGCACAATGTTTATTTTTGAGGGTTTTTTAGACTTTGAACTGCAAGACCCTTGTCTTTTCTGTAGATCTTATATTTTAATATATTTCATTAGGTAACATTTATTAAGAATTTCTTGACATGAATGTATTGATCATATGCATGTGTATATGTACATATGTGTATATATGTACATATATGTGCATAACCTTACTTCCAAAGTTATACAGAAATATAATTTCTGAACATACAGACTTAATGAAACTACATGAGTAACAAATGAACAGACATATATTGCTAAAATTTGAGGATGTGATGGCAGCCTTCTGGGTTACAATAAAAAAGGGAAAAGAAATTTCTTTTAAAGAAATGCAAGGATAAAGACAAACTACGGGGAATGTTTTAAGCACACGGGACAGTCCAGAGGCACGATGAGTTAATGATATGAAAGAGGGATACCCCAGCCATATACAAACACAAGCAGCCAATAACCTCCCCGGGCACCGGAAGAGTCCATTAGTGATGAAAGAGCTACAAATTAAAAGTTTTGAAGCATGATTTGTGTGAGAGAGCAAAAGTATAAGAACGTACACAATGGGGGGGGGAGGGCGCAGCATCCCAGGTCAGTCTGACAATGCGCTGGGGGTAAAATGCCCCCTTCCTACCCAGACAGCCCAGGTCAGTCTGACAATGCTGGGGGTAAAATGCCCCCTTTCTACCCAGACATCCCAGGTCAGTCTGACAATGCGCTGGGGGTAAAATGCCCCTTTCTACCCAGACATCCCAGGTCAGTCTGACAATGCGCTGGGGGTAAAATGCCCCCTTTCTACCCAGACATCCCAGGTCAGTCTGACAATGCGCTGGGGGTAAAATGCCCCCTTCCTACCCAGACATCCCAGGTCAGTCTGACAATGCGCTGGGGGTAAAATGCCCCCTTCCTACCCAGACATCCCAGGTCAGTCTGACAATGCGCTGGGGGTAAAATGCCCCCTTCCTACCCAGACAGCCCAGGTCAGTCTGACAATGCTGGGGGTAAAATGCCCCCTTTCTACCCAGACATCCCAGGTCAGTCTGACAATGCGCTGGGGGTAAAATGCCCCCTTCCTACCCAGACAGCCCAGGTCAGTCTGACAATGCTGGGGGTAAAATGCCCCCTTTCTACCCAGACATCCCAGGTCAGTCTGACAATGCGCTGGGGGTAAAATGCCCCCTTTCTACCCAGACATCCCAGGTCAGTCTGACAATGCGCTGGGGGTAAAATGCCCTCTTTCTACCCAGACAGCCCAGGTCAGTCTGACAATGCCTGAATGTGCTGGGGGGTAAAATACCCCCTTTCTACCCAAAAAGAAGTGATGCGTGGTATTTAAAAATGACAACAGTTGGCATTTGCTCAGAAGAACCACATACAGGCTGTCAATCTTCCGCAAGCTGGGATTAGCGGCACATTCCTTTAACTGCAGAGGCTGAGGACAGATCTCGTTGTGTTGGAGGGCAGCCTGGTCTACATCAAGCTCCAGGCTAGTCGGGGATACCGTCTTGGTGACCAATGTTCTCTTGTAAAGCACAGTAACGATGCCTTCCTCTTAAGGTTGAGGAATAAATGAGGTATTCACTATGAAACTCTGAAAATATACCCTACAACCTAAGAGCTATGAGAAAGCAGCTTATATAATAATTAAAAAAAAAGTCTTTAAAAGCATACCTGGGAACATACTGTTTTATAAGCTGACTTAACACACACACACACACACACACACACACACACACACACATACACACACACACACCTTTTAATAGAATTATGCCACACGAGGTGACAATGCTCCCCTAGGGCTCCCACAGGGCACCTAACAAACACCCCAGTGCCAGGCAAAGGAAACCTCCCTTCAGTTTGCTGGTCAGGGGTCTGATGGACCCTGCTCCAAACGATAAAGGGTGCGGTCACTGACCTTGCTTGCCTCTCAGAACATGAAGGTAAGTCCCTATTGCTGAAGAAATCATATACATCAGACACAGGACTTGGAGGGATGGAGCCAGATCTGACCTGGGATCTGGAAGCATCCTTGCCGAGGACTGATTCTCATATTATCAGAATGAGCTACACAGTTGCCAAGGAAGGAAAAGAAAACTCAAGTTCCACCCAGGTGTTAAGCCTGACCTAACAAGCGTTCCAATAGTGCGACAGTGACACTGACATCTTGGTGATAACTAACAGCTGTCTAAAGCCATCCAAAAAGAGGGAATGCTTGATATTGTACACCTGGCCAATTAGCCGTGGCTGGAGAGGTCACAGGCTGCAGGAGAAACAACTACTGCCATTGCCCTACACCGATATGGCTTCTCCGCTCGGAACACCAATCTTTACACCACAGGTAGGCGTGGCTCTCACTCCTCACCAATGCAGCTTCGTTTTGCAGCAGTTGGAGGCCACTGCTGAGATGGAGAGCTGATCAAAACACAGAGTGAGTGACCTTGAGGTGGCTTACACCGGGCTGGTACAAATGTATTTCCAAGAGGAAACTCTATGGGAGTTAAAGGACCAGGATGCCTGCTGCAAGACAGCATCTTGTAGACATGCTACGGATGCTGCACCCATGAGATCTCACAAACACGGCTGCCTAAAAAAGACATGCACAAGGACCATACACATATGGTCCATGCACAAGGACCATACTAGTTGATGTGCCTGGAGAATACAGGAAATGTCCCAAGGCCTCACTCCGGGATGAAGAGAGAGAGAGAGAGAGAGAGAGAGAGAGAGAGAGAGAGAGAGAGAGAGAGAGAGAGAGAGAGAGAGAGAGAGGAGCAACTTTCTCCAGGGACCTTCTCTCGTATGTTCCCCAACCTCAAGTGATCAGCCCTAAACCCACGAACCCATGAATATAAAAATAACACTACAGAAATGTGATGGACATCTCTCTCTCTCTCTCTCTCTCTCTCTCTCTCTCTCTCTCTCTCTCTCTCTCTCTCTCTCACGCACACACACACACACACACACGCATACGCACACACATATACACACCCACGCACACGCACACACATGCGCACACACATGGGCGCATACACGCATGCACATACACGTGTATGTGTGTGTATAACAATAATAATTGTACAGGATGAGGCATGAGCCCCAGGAGTGGCATGAATGAAGACTTGGAGAGGGGAGAAGAAAGTGTAGAAGTTGTGTAAATATATATATATATATATATATATATATATATATATATATGTATGTATGTATATATATATATATACTCAGTAATGAAACCCTGAAAAACATTAAAGGTGAGGGCCAGTGGGTAAGTACACACTGCCCTTCCAGGACGGGTCTTCAGTTCCCAGAACCCATGTAGAGCACGTATTTTCTGACTAGGCAGAGTTGGAATCAGGAATTTAACCACATGCACAGACACACACCTAAGGAGAGAGATTTCACTAGGTGCTTGTTTACAATTACACACAAGGACAGTATTAACACAGATTGTCTCTGACTATGTCAGCATTGGAACATGAGACCCTGGAAGATGATGCCAGGTGCCACATAGCAGGGCCATGTGGAGTGGGAAAAGATGAACTAACGGCTGCCAGGCCACCGCCATGTCCAGATTCTGTTAGCACGCAAAATGGCAATGGTCACATGATCACCTTACCGCTCCTGGGGAGCCTGGAAGGATGTGTTAATCAGCTGCCACAGATGCTGGCAGTGAGCCTCGGCCACCCACCTGGACACTTGTTAAGTCTAAATTGATGAATTACTTAATAATTCATCCGATCTTGCATACCAAGCACCCGGCTTCATCGCTGGGAGACATTTACAGTAAATAAATTAAGAACAGCCATTCAGAGGATGGCCTGACGTCAGAGGCCAGGTCCTCTTGTTACCTAACAGACACCAGGCAAATGCCTCCCCTTCGTGCCACGTGTGCGGTCACCCTCAGCCCCCACTCAGGTTGCTTCAGTGAAGCAGTCTGGCAGGAACATAGCCAGAGGAAGTGCATGATGTTTTGTCTTCAAGAACGCCCACCATGGTCTAGCCTGGCACCCTTGACGCCATCTGCCCACTTAAATGCCCCCTGACTCACACTCAAGCACCGTCAGGGCCCACTGTGTTCATACTAGCCCTTGGTGACCGGTCTTCAACGTTTTGTTTCCAGAAGCTCCCTGTTCTCCCAACAAATGAACTCACCAACATGGAGAGAGAGTTCCCCCACAGCTATAAACCCCACAGCTCCTCTCCAAGGACCTCTGACCAGCATGCTGTGGGTTTCACCTACTGCATGACCTTTTTACCTCAAGGCCTATTCTGGGGAACAGTAAGTGGCCATCATGAACCAGACGGAGAGACCGGCGTGAGCATACACGTACATGCGCGCGCACGCGCGCGCGCACACACACACACACACACACACACACACACACACACACACACACACACACACACACACCGCTTCCAAGCAACGCGCCTGAAAGCGGACACTGGCTGTTCCCGAAAGGTCTTGATGAGAGCCTGGCGTGCAGCACTGACCTGCATCCCCGTCCTCCTCGCCCAGGCTCAGCACGATGATGCATATGTGCTTGCGCAGCTGGCGAGTGTTGGAGAACTTCCGGCAGCACTTGCTACACTGCAAGCTGCTGGAGGAGGGGCCGCTCCCTTCCTCTGGGGCCAGGGGGCCATCCTCCCTGGGACTCACGAGGCTTTCTACCATCTCCTCTTCAGCGCTGGCCTTCTTCGTGGAACCCTTGGGCCTGCCTCTCTTTCTCTTCATAACCAGAAACTCTGCAAAGGAAAGAAGAGTCACATGAGGGAAGAGAGCACGGCCGTCACTCACCTTCTTTAAGTATGATCACGTTCTGTGTTTTATTAAAAATGAAAAGTCTGAAGTGGCCTCCCAAAATTACCAGCTGCAAATATCTTTGATGCTAATGCTACTGCGTCTACTAATGGTAATCGATTTTGCAATATCCTGCTTCAAGGCTACCAAATGGTCAGAACCTCTGCACGTACTCCTTCCATAAAGCTGGAAGGGGGCCCAGGTTCAGCGTGTGGCTATGGCTGAGTGCACAAATCCTGCCACTTATTAAGCCTCACTCCCACATAAACCCGGTTCGCAGAGACTGCCTCAGGACCCCTTTGCGAACGGTTTCGGGGACTGCTGAGAGTCCACATTCCTAGTGGGTTATGCAACTATTCGGATTATGTCAAAGACTCAAACTGTCCTGGTAAAAAGGAGGAGGGAAAGGCATTATAATGTAAAGCTACAAATTAGAGGGTGAGGATAATAACATTCTCCAAGTTGCCTAGTGACCTAGGGATTTTTGAGTAGCATGATCAGATCTGCTTCAGAGTGAGTTCCAAACTATGCTACAACAGCACTCTGGTTCATGAGTGTTCATCACGAAAATACTTCCAGAATGAAGATGGGATTGAGCAGGAAGCCAGAGCAGTGGGCAGAACTGCACATGCAGTCATATGACTGGGACTAATGTACTTTTATGGATGTGTCTGGGAGGGACACTGAGACAGTGTAGGAAGGGGCTGGCCTATGGCCACAGCTGGTGACACCCCAATGCAGGAGCCAGCATTTGACAAGGCCTCGAGGTTGAGGAGAGGGGTCCTTGGGCTTGGCTGTGGAATGAGCAGGTGAGGCTCGCATTAGGAAACACCAGCCACTTTATTTGAAGCTAGCACTGTGGGCCTCTTTCATTAAGAGGGCCACCCAAGCCCACGAGGCAGAGAGAGAGGAACACAACCCACAAGGCAGAGCAGCTTGACTGTGGTTCTCTAGCTAACACAACCCACCTCAACCCAGGGTCCCCAAGCATTCGGGGACCCTGGGCGCTAGAATGGGACAGGAAGTGGAGGAGACGAGGAGAATTCTGGGAAAGGTAGGCAGAGGAAGACCACGCCACAGTCACCATGTGAGCTGCCAAAGGAGTAACAGGTCCGGGTACTCTCCCGTAAGCCAAGACCACATGGAAACACACAGGTAAGTAGTTACAGGTTAATCATTAAGGCAGAGCTAGCCAATAAGAAGCCCTAGCCACCAGCCAACATTTAATAATAGAGCATCTCTGTGTGTTCATTTGGGGCTGAAGTGGCGGGACCTGGTGGGACAAGAAAATCCAGCAACAGGAAGTTTCCTGGGAATAGAGCATCCTGTGGGACTGAACCTCCACAGAGCCACAATGCCAAGCACAGGTCAGCCCCGCCTGAGGACCCCGGCCACAGCCACAATGCCAAGCACAGGTCAGCCCCGCCTGAGGACCCCGGCCACAGCCACAATGCCAAGCACAGGTCAGCCCCGCCTGAGGACCCCGGCCACAGCCACAATGCCAAGCACAGGTCAGCCCCGCCTGAGGACCCCGGCCACAGCCACAATGCCAAGCACAGGTCAGCCCCGCCTGAGGACCCCGGCCACAGCTTTCTCTGGCCTAGGTAGCCAACACAATTTCAGACTTCGCTCCATCTCAGTAGGGCATTTGGGATGGGTAAAAATGGGAGGAGATGGTGCTTACAGATATGAAGACATAGTACGGACCAGACAAAGCAGCCAACAGACTGAAGCCCTTTGGTCCCTTTGCCAGAACCGGATACCACCACGGACAGAGGCTGTGCTCCAGGAGGACCCGTAGCCGGGCACTGAAGGCTCGAGGAAGGAACCCAGTAATAGCATAAGAACAAAATACTTATATCAAGGTCTTGAAAATGTCCTATTCATTACAGCAACATATGCAACCTGAAGGAACAATTAACATGCAAGAAGCAGCATTGGCAGACTCGATAGACACCCACCTCACACCCATCAGCTGGGCTGCACTAAGCAGTGTGCCAGCTCTAAGCCAGGGTGAGCAATGTCCTGCTGCACACACAGAAGCTGCTCTCTGAATACTGAGTGTGCAGCAGGTCGCCGATGAATTTAACCTACAAAGAGGTCTGCAAACCAGAGGCAAAGGGATTGGAAGCCCCAGGAGAGGGGAAATCACACATGAGCAGGATGTCTTCCGGACCCCTGCAACAGCTCTGTGCAGTGACTGCTTGAGAGACTCCCTGGGGGAGTCTTGATCTCGCGGTGCATGACGGATGGAAGGAGGTGCTGATGTCCAGCACGGTGTAGGAAACCCAAAGCTCCAATGAGAGTCATCCTAGTCCTCGCTACAGGACCCTACCAGTTCCTCTAGTAAATTACTGAAGCTGAGGAAGACCATAGCAGTCCCCCAAACTGCAGCTAGCCATTCAAAGAGGGTGGTCCCAACAGTATGCAGGGTGAGGAGCTCAGTCCTCAACTGATGGTCAGCTTTGTTCAAGGCCATGGGAGGCCTGCCCCTTTCTGAATGAAGATGGAGGAGGATGTGAAAGGGGGGGGGATGGGAGGGAGGGGAAAGTGTGGCTAGCACGTAAAATAAAAGAAAAAATGGTAATTAAATGAAATAAAATTAAAAAAAAAAAAAACAAAGAAGGTGCTCCCGAGGCCCTGCGAAGGGTGTTCTGTGCTTTGTCCAGGGGCACCGTGCTGGGCTGGTGTGTGCTGATGACATGTGGTGGGAACACAGCAGAGTCATCTGCAGGACAAATCATCTGTGGGTCCCTCTGCCAGTGAACTGGGGGCTCTCTGCAGGCAGAGTGCTCCTGACTGAGCCTTATATCCCTGAGCACCTAACCCAGTGTCCTGACCCCACGAAGTCAGACGAACTAAACTAATGAGCAGCGTGGAAGCTGGCGGTTAAGGAAGAAATAAAATCAGCCCTGAAAGCTTCCAACACAACAGCCACAAAACGAATCTCCCATCCTCTACATCCATAATTCAGATCCTCGAAACCAATTAGTTAGGGAAAAATGAAATATTCATAAATGAGCTTGGAATAATTTAAGTTCTGAAAACAAGTTGCTGCTGTCAACCACCCATGTTTCGTGAAGAGCCGAGAATTCTGGGGCTCAGAGGAAAACCATGCAGCCTCAAGTCAGAGCATCAGGACAGGCAGGGCTGGCTCGGCTTCCTCCTCTGCTCCTGTCTGAATCCCTTACCTCAGCCTGTCACTGGGCTCTGGCCATTTGTCCTCTTGTCTGTCTAGTCCCCAGCAACTGTGTCCGCTCATGTCTGTCCTACCTCCTGCCCCGGGACTTCCTGTCACTAGCCCTTGTCTCCTTACCATTTCCTGGCTCTGCAGTGTTCTCTTGCTCTGCACAAATCTGCCTCAACCCTCAGGCAAGCATGGGGGAACTCTGTGCCCCAGGCATGATGGGTATGATGCATTGTTTGTCTTCTCAGAAGTGGAGCAGCTCTGACTGGACACACAACCCAGACCCTCCTAAGGCTCACAGAGGGAGGGCCGGCAGGGGCTGTCAACCCTACACCCTACACCAGCCTCCCAGATGCTGTCTCAGGAGGTGGAGAGGACATGGAAGGCAGCCGGCCAGTGGAAGGTAAGCTCCTTCTATGGCGGGACTCTTGGTGAAGCAGCTGTTTTTAGGTCTCATGTGCTCCCACAAGTAATCCTTCCTCTGTGCTCCCATAAGTGAGCCCAATAAACTTACTGCTTCACCAAGACAGACCTGGATCGAATCATTTCTCTGCTGTCATTATTGCTCTATTTTGGGGAAACACACACACACAAAGAGGGAGGGAGGGAGAGAGAATGAACCTCCACTTTTCCTGTTTCCCCGTACACACTGTCCAGTCCAATTGCTCAGGGTTTACTGAATATGCACATACACCCTCCCTTCCTTCCCTCACCTACGTCCACTTCCTTCTCTGCAAGCCAAACCCAAATACACATCCTAGAATATGGTCCAGTCCAAATCCTATCACCATCTCCTTGATGCTGCCAACAGCTACTGAGGCAGAATCAGCCATGTCCTCACTTGACCTCTCTCTCTCTCTCTCTCTCTCTCTCTCTCTCTCTCTCTCTCTCTCTCTCCCACACACACACGCACACGCACATGCACACGCACACGCACACACACGGAATGTGCACTCAACCACTGCTTCGCACAACTTTTCCCTCTCCTAATAAAAACCCCGAGGCTTGTGCCGCCTTTTAATCCCAGGTTCTCGCTGGATCTTACAGAGAAGTGGAGAGGAGTAAGCAGGTAAGGAAAAAAGATGACCACTGTGTGAGGACAGCAGAGCAGGCCTCTGCAGAATGAGCTATGTCTAGTGTTCTAATTTTCCACCAAAGGACGGGTGGAGTGCAGTGCTCATCTACACTAGAGCCATGGTAGGTCTGAGCCCTTGAAGCCAACTCGCTTTGTTATCAAAAAAAAAAAAAAAAAAAAAAAAAAAATCACCCTTGTAGATCCAAGGCCAAAGACCCTGTCAAAGCCCAGCAAAATAAAAAAATGTAATAATGTGAGCCGTCTCTTTGTACATCACTCAAGTATGTGAGGCTCTTTTCCAGTTGTTCTTTCATTTCATTGTTATAAAAACTTTGTGAGATGTGTGTACCAGACATATTTCACTCTGTAGGAAACAAACAAAAGAGACGGAGTTTCCCAAGGCTCGGCACTTTTTCCAGAACCATTCGCTGAGCATACAGAGCTGGAATGTGGCTGTCCTTATTCTCTCACACAAACTTCACTGCTGAAGCACCTCAGGAGTGGCTGATGATGGTCAGCTGTAAACATCTGGATGGACCCAGTGTGCAGAGCAGAGAAAATGCCTTTGGGTCAGACAGCCCCGGATTCAGCCCTCCCCACAGCTCAAGTCTCTAGGCACAGAACAGTGTCCACTCACAGAGCCTCTGTTACAAATGTGGCCGCTGTAACACTCTGGGCAGAGTACTCAGAGTGAGTGACGGAATGACGACTGTTTCTTGTTCCACCACTGCCTTAACGTTTCTGGGGTGCACTATCTTCCCAAGCGGGCCACCATTAGATAATGTGCCTACTAGATGTGTATGCATTCCTGTTCACTACGACTCAATGTATGCTCTTCCTTGATTCTGTCATTTGAAAATAGCTCACCCACCAAGAAACCAATGTAGAATTGAGGTCACACGGATTTTATTGCGGCTGCATCCTGGGTAACAGTTTCCCAGTGCTCTTACATGGCAGCTTGGCCTCTAGTCACAACAGCTCCAGACCTGGGGAACCTGGAAAGACTAACACACTGCAGGACCCTGACAGTCCATCTTCCTGACATTTATTTCCAAAGCCCAGGAAGCAAGCGTGGAGACAATGAATTATTTATCAGAAGCCAGGGAGCGTAAGCCTGTTAGGTTTCTGAATAACGCCATGCCCTCTGCAGGGAAAGGCTGCGCCCTGTTCTACAGCACAGATGAGGCACCAGAGGTCAAAGGCTGACGCTGCTCTCTCCCTGCATGTTTATCAGCCACACTGCAGAAGTGACATTCACCGCTAATAGCGTGGACGCAGGTTCACCACAGGCGCCGGGCTGGGCACTCCACAGGAGCTCCTTCTGCACTGATCCATTACACAGCCAAGAACACTGAGGCAGGGTGGGAGACGGCTCAAAGCCACACATGGTCAATGGGGAGTGGCACACACAAGTGGAAAGGAAGGGAAGGATGAACAGGAAGGAAGAGATGCTACTGAGGGGTCTACAAAGGGGGGAGAGGGAGAAGACAAAACAGCCAAAACAGGACTCTCAGAAGGCCCCTAAGTTCTTCATCATTAAATGAGCACAATGCTCTCCATGCACATGAGTACCAACACACGCGCACACACGCACGCACACATGTTCACACAAACACAAAACAAACCACATATCATAATCATACATACCCAGAATCATTTATCACAGTAATGCATACATACATACACACACAAAACAAACCATATATTAACCCCAAACTATACATCACAGCCATACACACACACACACACACACACACACACAAATACAAAACAAACCAAATATCACCATCACACACGTACACCCTAAACCATATATCACAGACACACACACACACACACACACACACACCAGGGAGAATGAACTGGATCCACTTGGCAATTTTGTTCTCAGGATCACAGCTTGGATCACAGCCAGAGACTTGATGTGAAGGAGGAAAGGGAAAGGTCATTCTGTAGGCCACATCCTCTGCGAGCAAAGAAGATTAAAGCGCTATCAAACATACCAACGGATTTAGTAACCTTCTCGTTATAAAGGGAAAGGAAAACAATAAATCAATTACTACTCAGTTAAGATTTTAATTAAACGATTTCAAGTGTTTCTGCAGTCAAAATGAATCGTGAATTACACCTGAGTGGAACCATTAGACAGAAGCGAAGCCTGGACAAGCTTCAGACTTTGTGAGCTCTCACAAAAAGGAACACGGGGCTCCTAATGACAGATTGTGGGGGAAGTTTTCTCATTGTAAGAGCCTGGTTTTAATTAAATCTTAGGAATTACTTTTCAAAATTAAACTATACAAGCAACAGATCTTCTAGTAAATACAAAAGGACAAAATGTATAAAGAATAATTTAAGTCAAAGGTAAGTTATATACCAAAACATACATACACATGTATGCATGTATGACAGTGATGCAGAAAGGCAGCTCAGTGGGAGACTCCCTGCCTGTGGTGCAGACCTTCCTCAGCATAACAGTTCCATGATCAACTCTGATACCTACCAAATGAGTGATTCCACAACTAAACAAACCCACAGCCTAACGTGCTGCAAACCTTCCTCAGCGTAACAGTTCCACGATCAACTCTGATACCTACCAAATGAGCGGTTCCAGAACTAAACAAACGCACAGCCTATCGAAACCTCCAGGCATCATCACATTCTCTCACACACTACATACCTGCCAGTCATTCCATGGCCATCCGGGTCATGAGGGCAACTATCCAGGTATCACAATGCTTATGCTGAAGTAATCTTTATTTTACTTGATAACTGCCCCAAGGTATAAGATTAGCCATGCTGGCGGTCTTATTGGAGACTATCAAAGTCTTAGTTGGTCTGTATGGTGTTACAGTTGCTAATCTCTCACCACGCTGCATATGTAATAAAAGGTGGAGACAGGTGGATCCTGAGGGTTTGCTGGCCAGGCTGCCTAACCAAAACACCGAGTTCACAATGAGAGGCTCAAAACAATAAAACAGGGAGTGAGAGGGGAACGATTAACACCCTGCTGTGGCCTCCAGGTGCAGACAGACACACAGACAGACAGACCACACACACACACACACACACACACACACACACAAAGAAGTTTAAACAGAGTCACATAACCCAGCCATCCCATTCGAAGGTGTATACTCAAAAGAAATGAAAATGCATTAGCCTCCCTCCTGGTTCTTTCTGTGTCTGTGTGTTATTTCCTGCTACAGAAAATACCTAACTCAACTCTTCTGGGCAGCCGATCTCTTCTCCCAACTTACAGACAATGCACCACGAGCGCTGCATCCTCTGCCTGTGTTTATGCAGGCTGTGCCTGGGCAGAGAGAGGGTGTGCTCACTTAGAATGTTAAAGGCTTCTATCAGAGTGCTCTCTGAACATTTTCCCACTCACATTCTGCCAGGATCTAGGAGCTTCTCTTTTCCCACACTCATATCGACCAGGAATACTATTATATATGCTTGAGAGCTTTCACCAGTTTGGTACTGAATTTTTTTCAATTATGTATCACTTTAATTTATATTCTGTTGGGCACTAGTGATGTTTCCTGAGAAGTGACAGGTGGGGTGGAGCCCATCCTCTAAGGACAAGGGAAGGCGGCAAAGCCAATGTCAAAAGAAAACAGAAAACAACCATTTCAAAAGGTAACACATTCTTCTGGCATTTGGGTAAGAGGATTCAGTGTGTACCTGGCCCTGTGCTGGGGCACTGTCCCCAGGAGAGCAATGTCCCAGTGCCATCACGGGGATAAGTGTAACCACAGACGTTACCACGGAGGGCTGATTTCAGACTCGAGGGTGGGGTCCTAGAGCCCGGAGGAAGGGGCTCTAACCCAACATGTGACTAGTGCCAAGTCCTTCCGGGGCAACCCAAACTGAAGAAGGCCAAGGAATATGCGTAAGTGAGCAGGACAAAACTGTCTTTGAGGAGCTAGCTTCCCAAGGCAGAAGGCTGACCGTTGCTGGTTCCCCAGAGGCTAGACCTCAGGCAATACAGGCATGGTGGAACAGATTTGGGTGTTCAGGGTGAAAGATGAGTATCTCTCAGGTGAGAAGGTTCTGCGTAGATACTGACACCTTTAGGGGAAGGGCAGAAGTCAGAATATACATCTCAGAAAGCACAAACACACAGAACTCCCTGGAAGCACACTCTCATTTTCCTGGTTCTTGTTTAAAAAAGAAACAAATGTAAAATTGTTCTCTGTCTGATTCAAGTCCCATTTCACTCAGGCATCACTGGTGAAGAAAGAAAACCTCACTCGGCAAGCGAGCACCCCTGCAGATGGCCTCTTTCCTAGTAGCTCCTCCCTGGGGTCAGCTCTCCTCAACTGGCAGGGAAAGGGGGGACTGAGGCTCCCGGTGCTGGGGAGAAACGGGTCCTCAGAGCCCAGAACGGCTGAGAAGACACTACGGATGATGTCCCACTGACCAGCTTTTCTGTGGGAGAGGACAGTGTGTCCCGAAGCCTCCGCAGATGGAGGCAGGCGCAGGCGCAGGCGCAGGAGCAAGCCAGCAGCAACCCTCCTCTTCCTTTGTCCATTCTGCTGCTGTATTTGCTTAGTTTCTCATCATTCGACACAAACTGCAACTAGCAAAACTTTCTATCTTGTCAACAACTTAATCATCTGCCAGGCATATTTCTCCAGCACCCTGGCCTCGGCCAGAGGGACTTGTTAACCAAACAGTTTTGTCTGGAGTCTCTCCTTGTTAACAGTGTCGGACAGGTGATCCATAAGCCAGGCTGAGTGTTCCCAGGGAGGGAGCACCTCTGTGATGACCGTGGCTAATGAAGCCCTCGATGGGACACTTACCACCAGCCCGCACTTCTACTCAGGAGGCTGGCCGCTGTCCCTCATCATATGTAAAGGGTTTTATGGGGAATTTTTCTAAGTCTCATTCACACTGTTCCCCCTGCGCTGTATCTTTTCCTTATCGTCTGCGGGGACCTAATTACAGTGCCCGATGGCTCTGCTAACCCGCGGCACCTGCTGTCGCTGATGTCATTCAGGAATGGAGACGCAGCAGCTGCAGACAGATGTGTCTCCCTCTGCGCACTGACTGCGAACATGGAGGACCCTGTGTGCCCCCGAGATTCACACTCTGAGCCTCCCTTTACGGTTATAACACAGCTTTGGACACACTTGTTTTCAAGGTCATAGGTAGTAATTTACTGACAGTGTATAACAGCACCTCTGCTCATCCACATCTGCTCAGGACCCCAGGTACAGGAGGTACGCTCTCTGACTTAATAGGAGTATTTGTCTTCGTTTCTCAGAAAACTGAAGTGAGGACTAGAAACTTCATTTGCTTTAAATAATTCAGCTGGTGAGTGCCAAAGCTGAAGTCACCCCACGGTTGTTTGGGGTCAGTTTTTATCCCATTGGAACCTGCCTCATGCATGCATGCATGCATGCATACATACATACATACATACACACATACATATATACACATGTATACAAACATACATACACACATATAAATATACACACATACATAAATACATACGCATATATACACATATATATACACACACACATACATACACATATATACACACACATGCATACACATGCACACACATGCATACACATGCACACACACATACATACATACATACACACACACATACATACATACATACACACACATGCATACAAACATACATACACACATATAAATATACACACATACATAAACACATACACATACATTATGCATATATAAATACATACACATATATACACATATACACACACACATACACATATATACACACACATACGTACACATATATACACACACATGCATATATCTGATCTTCCACAAGATCTACATTTAGACAATTATGTGGCTCCAGGCGGGTTTTCTAAGTTTCTGCTGTGTCCATGAACCAGAGGGCGGGCCTCACAGCAAGCTAGAGGCTCCTGTATCCCTAGAGCCTGTCCAGCACGCCTGCTGTCCTTACCATCTCCGCCCTTGCTTGGGTTGGGGGCTTCAGGAGTGCTCAGGGGCCTGAGAGTAATGATGACGTCATCCACGCTGACCCCTTCTTCACCATGCTTCTCAGAAACGTGAGTCAGGAGCTCTGACTGACTTGGTGAGAAAAGATTACAACATTTACACATGAAGATGGCTGTATTTTCTGTAAGAAAAAAAAACACATAAAATATTGTTATTTCTCTGTCACATAAATAATTATTACTACAAAGAGCCAAAAACAAAACAAAACAAAAAGCAGAGAATCAATGTCTGCAGTGTCCACAGGCCATGTTCCCTTTGCCGGTGCCCCAGGTGGCCATGATGGGAAGAAATTTCTGTTTTCAGAATTTCAAGTCTTTCTCTAGAAGACACCAGCATGGACTTCCCTGTGATCCAAATCCATCCAGCAGCCCAGACTCCAGGAAAGCGCAGTCAATGGAAACGCAGCCATGGTCTACAAGTTACCCCTGCCCTGCCTCGGACGACGGGAGAAGCACACTGGAGCACACTCCAGCCAAACCCCGTCAGACCAGACGCAAGGGAAGGCTGAGCAGGACACTTGCCAGGAGCAATGACTTGCAATGACTGAAAGACCAGCTCCAATGCTGAACGAGACTGAAAGGCTAGCAACGTGTTCCTCCGTGCCACGAACATTATCACTCTTCACCACAAAATTAATAATTCCTCTTGTTCCTAATGTTATATTAGCTAAGAAGACATACGGAGGAGAAAGAACTCAGTTTTCCGTTTGATAAAATAATTGCAAATACATATCAAATATATTTAGAATCCAAAGCCACTGAGAGGGAGATTTTCTTGCTGTTGTTGATTCTTACATGTTTACTGAAATGGAGAGACTGGTCTGACATAAAAGATCATGGTTCGCAATCAGGCTGACCCAGGTTAAGTTTTGAACTCCCATGTCTAAATTCTATAACGTACTCGCTGGGTGGCAGAGGAGGTCAACAGACACCAGGCTATCCCACCATGCTCCAAGGCCTTGCCTCACAGTTTAAGGGGCTCACGTCCTCCCTGGAGGACAACACAGGGGGCAGAGGCTTGAGGCAGCTGTCACACTGCCAATCGGTCAGCAGAGTTCACCCCAGCCCACGGAATGGTATCTCTTACAGGTAGAACGGGTCTTCCCGCTTAGAGTAACAGGACCTAGATCATCCATCAGAGGCATGAGCTGGTGATCCTAGGACGTGCCAAATGGAGAGCATTAATCACCACAGCCTCATGCCTGATTGTGACATGGATATGTATCTCCACAAAGTGTGAGCTGAGCTCCACCCAGTTATCGCTAAAATACTACAGGGCTGAAGCCATTAGTGTCTCAAACAAACCTAAGCACGCATAACACCCATCTAGCATATCACCCACAGGCCATGGACGAGCCCTGATCTGATTTGGGCACTACCAAGATGAATCTAGGCCCAGGCCTGCAGAGAGGTGACCCTCACACTGCCATGACACAGGCAACACAGCACCGTTTCTTACAGTCTGCAGTGGTCTAACGTCCCAACAATTGTCTCGACTAGTCTAATATGCTAATATGACTTCACAGATGCTCTCAGTAGACTGAGAATCTTGTGACTTAGCAGGGGAGACCATCTAGGGACTGCAGAGCTATTACAGGGCCTCTCTCAGCCCCAGTCCCAAGGCACAGCAAGCATCATGTGAAGATTAAATAAATATGACGACTCTCGTATGACAGCACCAGAGAGGGCCTTGGTACCACAGGGTGCGCCCACCTCAGCCATCTGCTGTTAATTAGCATGAGCCTCCCAGGTACCGTCTGCACGGTTAGCTGTTGAGTAGTGGACGGCACTGCAATTCTGAGTGAGGACGGAAACAAACACTGAGACCCAGGGCCACTCGCATAAATGTGGGCTTGACCCAGCAGTGTGCAGGAGACAGGGTTCAGGGAGGAAAACGACAAGACCAGAGGCTTCTCGGCCACGGGGAGCAGGAGGCAGATCCCAGAAGGCACCAAACAGAAAGAGAGCTCCCAGAGCAAGGACAGGCACCAGTACGGCTTCGCTCTCAGAGCCAGCCCCCAGCCCCTCACCCACAAGGCTGCACCTGTGCCCTCAAGTCCTCCCCTGCTGAGCCCCACCTGGCCCACCATCCCTGTCCTCTGTTCACCTACTGTACCAGGAAACGGCCTGATGCATGAGGAGGCAGAAAATGGGGGAGGGAGGGTGCTGGCATGACAGGTGACCACTACAGAGGTCTGTCGGGGGCAGAGAAGGGGCATGAGGGCCTCAGACGCACGCCTGGCGGCAGCGGGGCAATGCTCCTGACTGTAAAGAGCAGCAGAGGGCAGGCAGGTGAGGGCCTGGGCTCTGCTACTGAAAACACAACTGTGTCTACAATGATTGCCTGCCCCAGACACCCAGAACAAAGCACAGGGCATGCCCTCTTGAACACAGGCCTCCAACATAGAGGGTGGCAGGGCACTCCTTTAAAGCCATGCATGGACAGCAAAATGTCAAAGCATTTAAAAAGGGTGCTGCACCATGCGGTGCCACCCAGATGCTAAGGATTATGAATATACCAAAATAACCACAGGAGAGCCACTTTGATTTCTACAGTGGCCAGATATGAAAAAAGTGTATCTCATATCCTGAAATATAGTCATAATTATGTTGTCAGCTAGATCTGATGAAGAAACGATAATTTGGGTGCATTTTGGGGCCCAATTACTATGCTCTCCCCCTTAACAAAAGAACTCAGAGAAAATGACATGCTCAGCACAAGGAGACCCACAGCAGTCTGGAGTGAGCAAGCAATTCCCCTGAATTATCTCTGGCTGCAGGCAGCTACTCTGCTGGCAAGAACAATTCCTCATTTCTGAACGCTGTGGGCCTCTGGCCTATCTGCCCTGGGGGTCCTAAGCCAAGCAAGGGCTCTGCCCAGCCCTCCCAGAAGGAAACCATGAACTGGGCAGGGGGTCTGGGGTCGCAGGGGATGATGGAGCCTTAGGGAAGCTGTGGGCTGAAGTCACAGATTGTAGTCAACGTGAAGAATATCCTGGCCCCTCGCACACCATCTAACACTTTGTAGTGCTGTTCCTTGTCGGTCCATTCAGCATGCCTAGAATAAAACGGGGTTCTGGCAGCTGCGGTCTCGGCCCTTACTCTGGCCCCTATCCTGAAGAGGCTGTCTACTACTGAAGTAACAGTATGAGGAGGCAACAGAATCACTGGGTGTCCCAGTCCATGTCCTTCAGAACTACTGTGCATCACAGCCAGAGTCAGACAGACACCAGGGACAGTCTGCCTCCTATGATCCTGCGGGGCCCCATGCTCACTCCAACTCCAGACACGGCATGAGGAAAGGCAGACGAGACACTGGATTTCACTGGCATGGTGGACAGTAAGTGGGTCAGGGGCCCTGGTTAAAATCTCACAGTACTCTTCCTTACAGAAACAGCTTTGGAGAGATTGTGACTGTCTAAGCCAGTGACTCTCAGCCTGTGTGCTGTGTTTTATATGATGATTCATAACAACGCAAAGTTACAGCTATTAAGTACCAACAAAATAAGCTATGGTTGGGGTCACCACAGAGGACAGCTGTATTAAAGGGCGGCAGCACGGGGAAGTTTGGGAGCCACTGCTCTAAGCCATCTTGTAAAGTTGCTCAGGGCAGGGTGTCAGAAGCCCTGGGTTCCCTCGGACTGCCTTTACATCTGTGGGCAGGACTAAACCCTTTCTAACTCAACACATAAAAGGCTGACGGCACAGAATACGTCAGTCTGCGAGCCTGAGTGTGAAGCCTGAGCAGACCAGGGTTCACAACGCTCGGGAGGCAGACATGCACACGTGCCCCATGCCTGGGGCAACACACAGTACAAGGCTAATTTCTACCTCCAGCACTCTCCTGCAGGGCACCGCAGGGCTGACAAGCTCCTCGGCTAGAGTCTATCAGCCTAATGAGGTCAGACTCTGACAACCGAGCCAGAGACAAGAGGGCGACAGCTGCTGGCACCTTCTCAACACCCTGGACTCTGAACTCTCCTGAAATTGATTTTATCTACATGAAAGAGACTGAAGTGAAGGCCAGCTGGGGGCAGGTGAGAGGCCCAAGGCACGCTGGGGGGAGATGTGGAAGCTGGGGGGTGCGGAAGCTGGGGGGGGAGATGCGGAAGCTGGGGGGAGGTGCGGAAGCTGGAGGGAGATGCGGAAGCTGGGGGGTGCGGAAGCTGGGGGGTGCGGAAGCTGGGGAGATGCAGAAGCTGGGGAGATGCAGAAGCTGGGGGTGCGGAAGCTGGGGATGTGGAAGCTGGGGAGGAGATGCGGAAGCTGGGGGGGAGATGCGGAAACTGGGGGGAGATGCGGAAACTGGGGGGGAGATGCGGAAACTGGGGGGGTGCGGAAGCTGGGGAGGGGATGCGGAAGCTAGGGGGGGAGATGCGGAAGCTGGGGGAGATGCGGAAACTGGGGGGCAGATGTGGAAGCTGGGGGGGTGCGGAAGCTGGGGGTGCGGAAGCTGGGGGTGCGGAAGCTGGGGAGGAGATGCGGAAGCTGGGGGGTAGATGCGGAAGCTGGGGGAGATGCGGAAACTGGGGGGGGAGATGTGGAAGCTGGGGGGGTGCGGAAGCTGGGGAGGAGATGCGGAAGCTGGGGGTGCGGAAGCTGGGGGGAGATGCGGAAGCTGGGGGGGGGGAGATGCGGAAGCTGGGGAGGGGATACGGGGACAAAACACCTTCTGCACAGGCAGCCAGTGCACACTTGCCATTCCCAAAGCTGCTGCCCAATGTCGCAGACAGACGGGGTAGATGAGCTCCTTCTTCCCACTGAGACCAGCTAAAACGCAGGGCGCTGCAGACAAGACAACACGGAGAGACTCACACGAGGCAGGCGGCTCAGGAGTGTGGGACCTGGAGGACAGCAAAGCACTGGCACGCTTCCGGTCGTCAAGCCTCCTGCGAGAGGCCAGGAGCCACAGAGCTCACAGATCTGGAAACTATGGTCGAGGCCTGCTTTCCACCCAAAGAACAAGCGAGGGCTACAGGGAAGATGAATGTAAGCCACTGCAAGCAACAAGGCATCAGTGTCTGCAAGGCAGTCAGCCAAGACAGAGACCCAGGATTTCACAGTCCAGACAGCCATGACTCAATCACCATTCACTCCCCAGGACTCTTCTAGAAGCAGGAAAATAGCAAGTGGAAGGATAGAAGGCCATGAACAGACATCAGCATGACACAGACAGCAGGATGATTTGATGAGGACTAAAGCAACCACCATAAATAAATAAATGAATGAATGAATGAATGAATGAATGAATGAATGAATGAATGAATGAGGGGGGAGCTGAAGTTCCCCGTCCAGGAGATTGACGACGTAAAGAAATACCAACTGGAAGGTTTAGAACAGAAAAATAAAGCAACTACCACCAAAAAAGTAACAGACAAAAATCTTCAATGGAGGGATCAAAACAAGGTGAAAAGATCGATGATGCTGATGACAGAGTGGCAGGACAATCAGAGGTCCACAAAGGACAGTGAATAGCGTGTAAGGACCCGGGGGCCATAGCAAACAAGCTAAATATAGCCCAGGGATGAGAAAAAGAGGCTGAAACAAGAAAAAAAAATATGTTAAGAAATGACAACTGAAAGCCTCTAAATTTTTTGAACAATACACCAACGTATTCAAGAAGGTGAGCAAGTCTCTAACAGGATAAACTCCAACAAACTCATCCCAAGAAATATAATCAAACGTTTGGGAACTAAAAATAAAGAAATATGTAAGAATAGCAAGGGATGGAGGAGAAAAAACATCACTATTTCCCATCAGAAGACTCATCAGGAGACAGCAGATTTCTCACCAGGCAATGGGGACCTGGAGGAAGCGGCACTCATCGAGCTTCAAGCACACTGCTGAGACTGAGGGCAGGAGGGCCACAGCTCTCAGAGGCAGTCAAGGTGCAGTTAATGCGGAACCGCATCTCTGGGAACTGGTGCAGAAACCCAGATTCTGGATTACTAGGTGCATAGCCCAAACCTCCCAGGACACTTCCCGCTGCCTCCACTCATGAGCTGTAGCCACAGCCTCAAGGGCCAGCATCTTCCTCTGAGTAATAATAACAGCGGAGACCCATTAAGAACCCATCACTTAGATGAATTAATGATTGCGAAACGCTTAAGCATTTATCAGTAACCACAAGAAGACAACATGCTACATTGCTAGGTTATTAAATCACTCCATACAGAGACTGTACTTTTAAAAAGCTCTCACTTCTGCTCCCTGATAAGCATAAATCACCCTCTCTATTCCCCAACTGTCTTTTATTTGGACGTATTAACTGCAAAGGAGTTCAACGCCAGAGCCAAGTCCCTGTTGAATGGTCTACCTTGTGAAAAGAGATGGCAAGAATGCCCCTACAGGGTTTGTTTTCCTGCTTTTCACGTGTCCTTAAGTTAGTAAATCCATAGATGCTAGCAGCTCCCTCATAGGAGTGGCAACACTTTAACAACACAAAGCCAGACCGCTGTCATAACCTACACAAGGGATAAAGTGTCACGTGGTACAGCTTTGAGCGATGCCCCCCCCCATTCCGCCTGCTGCAGCAAGCAGTGCTCACGAAACATCACCTTCCTTTGCTTTGCCTTGTGTACAGTGCTCTGCATACATGTGCTCTGCATACATGTGCTCTGCATACATGTGCTCTGCATATGTGTACTCTGCATACGTGTACTCTGCACACATGTGCTCTGCACACATGTACTCTGCATACATGCGCTCTGCATACATGCACTCTGCATACATGTACTCTGCATACATGCGCTCTGCATACATGCGCTCTGCATACATGCGCTCTGCATACATGTACTCTGCATACATGTACTCTGCATACATGTACTCTGCATACATGTACTCTGCATACATGTACTCTGCATACATGGACACAGTATGCACCCCACCTGCATGCAGTGCCCTTGTAGGTCAGAAGAGGACATCAGGTCCCCTGGGACTGGATTACAGATGGCTGTGAGCCACCGTGGGTCCTGGGAACAGAGAGTAGGCCACGAGAAAGAGCATCAAGCGCCCTCAACCACTGAGCTACATCTCTCCAGTTCCCACCCCCCCTTCATCTCTAAGAGAGGAAAGTCAGGGTAGAACAGTTTCCTTCATTCCGCTTACTCTGACGAGCCTCTAACCACCTGAGTATATGTCCCATTGTCATCACCACTGCCACTGTCACCATCATCACGATCACCACCAGTGTCACTATCATCACAAACATCATCACCATGGCCATGACCACTGTCATCATCATCATCAGTAACTTTACCGTCATCATCAGCATCATCGCCATGCTCACTAGCATCGCCACTGACATACAGCATTATCATCATCACCATCGCTATGACCACTATCAGCAGCAGCAGCAGCATCGCCATGACCACTATCATAATCATCAGCATCGTCGCCATGGCCACTAGCATCACCACTGATGCTACCAGCACTATCATCATCATTAACCACAGCCATCATTATCTTCACCACCATTATTACCATCTGTGCCTGGTGTGAAAGAAAATGGCCATCATGGGGAGGGACACTGTTATGAGGAGTGGCCTTGCTGGAGTAGGTGTACCCTTGTTGGAGGAGGTGTGTCACTGAGGAAATGAACTTTGAGCTCTCCTGTGCTCACGCTATGCCCAGTGTGGCACACGGTGGCTTCTGCTCCTGCAGATCACGATGTAGAACTCTCAGCTCCTTCTCCAGCACCAGGTCTGCCTGCACGCTGCCTGGAAGACAACGGACTGAACCTCTGAAACTGTAAGCCAATTAAACGTTTTCCTCCTATAAGTGTTGCCATGGCCATGATGTCTCTTCACAGCCATAGAGACCCTAAGACACCATCACACTTGCTGGAACTAAAATTTTAAAAGGATAAAGTAGACAACAAGGAGGTTTAAATTCACCAAGCTCTTACCGTGGACAAGTACCATACAAGGGCTCACACTAAGTGTACTTAATCTTCAAAGCAATCCTCTGAAATGGGCTCTGTTACTGTATTTCTCCACTGTACTACAGCAATCCTCTGAAATGGGCTCTGTTACTGTATTTCTCCACTGTACTACAGCAATCCTCTGAAATGGGCTTTGTTACTGTATTTCTCCACTGTACTACAGCAATCCCCTGAAATGGGCTTTGTTACTGTATTTCTCCACTGTACTACAGCAATCCTCTGAAATGGGCTTTGTTACTGTATTTCTCCACTGTACTACAGCATCTATTTTAAGAAGCACTAACACTTCACATGTCACTAAAAAGACAAAAACACGGATAAATAGACTAAGGTATGCCAGCGTCTTATCATACCAATTGAAAGATGCCTCTCGGTGTTGGAGTTCCCTGAATCAATAACCTCCTGCTATGCTTTCACAACTGAATGGGAACAAGGCAGGTCTACCACACAGTAAGTCCTGGGCAGGTTGGCTATGAACTCAGGAAAGCCTGACTCCTGCTCCTTCTCTCTTCCCTCTGCATACGCCAGGCTGCCAGAAGAGAGACAGCTGGGTAAAACAGCAGCAGGTATTGTCACACTCCTGTCACACTTCTTTGCCAAGACTCTGCCGGCCCAAAAGGCACCTCTACCTTTCCTTAAGACACAGCATCCCATCAGGAAGTCATAATACATGGAGACATTGTAACAAATCACCTTTACACCCAGTGTGAGACTTAATACAAAATGAACCTATTATGTGAAATGAGCTATCTTCCTTAAACATGGCACCACCGTGTCATGCACAACCTGGACAGTGGCATAGACAGGCAAGAAGACATTACCCTGTGTTACAAGCAAGCAAATGTACCTTGTCTAAGAGGATGGGCCGCAGGCCCGTGTAGGTCAAAGCTATGAGCCCAGCTCCGAGGGTAAGTGTAAAAGTCAGGAAGTAGAAGATGAATCGTGCATACAAACACCTACATGAGAACATCTGTGTCTAGAGCTGCTGTGGATAAGGAACTGGGCTGTCAGGGGAACTCTCACACACACACACACACACACACACACACACACACACACACACACAGCCCAGGAGATACATTACAACCCAACGGGATGCAGAGGAGAGCAGCAGCCAAGGAACAAAGCTAAGACCCTGGCCCTTGCAGGGCAGATCCCTCCCACGCAGGCAGCCAGCTCCTCAGAGGGCACCACGGACGCATGGTCAGCCTGGAGGGGCCAGGAACGCGGTTGTTGAGGCGACATCTTGCTTGTACAAACAAAGCCTGTCTGAAAATTAGAGGACGGAGCCTGCCACTAACTAACCATAGATGTCTGGAGGTTTGTAGGGACAGACAGGAAGTGAGATGGCAGGGCAGAGAGAGGAAGTGAGATGGCTGGGCGGAGACAGGAAGTGAGATGGCTGGGCACAGACAGGAAGTGAGATGGCTGAGCCGAGAGAAGATGTACGTGGGAAGAAAAGGAACTCACGCTCGTTTCCCTGGGGAGCTGATGGGGTGAAGGTGGCTTAGGCTTGCTCCTCCTGCTCTCTAATCTCTCAGTGTTTTCATCTATATCTGACTCCGGGCTTGTATTGTTTGGACCAATTAAGAACTCCATTTACCTACTGTCCAGGAGGCAACCATATTTCTTATAAGGGGTCACGTGCACACAACCGAAGCCACACCGTAAGGTATGGCCATTAATTCAAGTCTGTTGGCGGAACAAGATGCTAGCCACATTAGCAGGCAAGTACAGGACACCTGCCACCGTCATCTGTGGTCTAGGTGTAGGCAGCGGTGAGAGGAAGTGAGATGGCTGGGCGGAGACAGGAAGTGAGATGTCTGGGTTACGAACCCCCTGGAAGGCAGCCAAATGAGATAGATCCCCGAAGTCAACACAACGCTTTCATAACATAAAAGCTGTCGCACCTGGGTGGAAGTTGCGAGGCAGCTGCTACTTTACAGGGAGTCGGCCAGAGAAGCTGTGAGGAAGCAAGCAGCCATGATTGTGGCTGTGTATGACTGCGGAGAAACGAATCAGGCATTCAGCCTCTGCGCATTCACAAAGCTCCCAACAGCCAGCTCCAGCAACAGGCCAGACACAGGCAGGTGAGGAATGGCGCTACTTCCCACATAGGAGCCCTGCTTGCACCTGAGTGCTGAGGAGGCAGCCTAGTGTTGCACAAGCACGGCCTGCGTTCGGATCCCTCACACCCATGCAGTACCAGCCCGGTGGTACTGCACACCTGTAACCTCAGCACTGGACAACAGACAGATGGACCCCAGGAGTCAGCCTGTCTACCCCAGATAGCAAGCTCCGAGTTCAGTGAGAGACCCTGTCTCAAAATAGAAGGTAGAGAAGCAACCAAGAACACAGCCCGACAGCAAGCTCATGTGTACCTCCACGGGCAAGGGCACAACACAAACATGCACACACTGACACACGGACACATGCGCCATCACCATCATACGATCATCACCATCACCGGCATCATCACTCTCTCCCTCCTGCAGCAGCAGCATCACCATCATCACACTGTCCCCATAATCATCACCACCATCACCATCCTGGGGCTGACAGGCATTAATGAGCCGCCAAGGAGCGCGTATCCTGGTAAGTAATAATCCCACCAAAGCCTCACCAAAACCTTGCAAGCTGACTGCCACATCAGCCTCCCTGCGGCGTCAGTGTGTTGCCTGATGAAACATTCCTAGTGGATGCTGTGACCAATGCTAGTCCTTGGTGTCCCCAACGCAAGCAGCATCACAACCAAAAGGAGCAATTACAACTTGGAAGAGTCTGGAAAAGGAACTTTGTTTCTTGTGTGTTGTTGCTTGCTACAGCAATTTATTTATTTCAAATAGCAATAAGCCGGGAAACAGCTTGAAGTGAATTCACTCAGACCATACATACTTACTAACCTAGCCCACTGCACAGCATGGGAACAGACTCAAAATCAAGCAATGGTGTGCCATCCTAGATGGACAACTTCTTAGCAATAAATGTGCTAACATCGCCCTCTGGTGGCCATCTATGGCAGTACTGCAAACTGAAAACAAAGCTACCACTGACTTTGCTGTTCCACCTATTACCCTACAGATGCATTGATCTGTGCAGCAGGGGTGTAGGGGTGTAGGGGTGTGTGTGTGTGTGCACGTGTGTGCGTGTGCGCACGTGTGTGTGCGTGTGCACAAGTGTGCGTGTGTGCGTGCGTGTGTGTCCGTGTGTGTCTGTGTGTGTCCGTGTCCGTGTGCGTGCGTGTGTGTGCGCGTGTGCGTGTCTGTGTGCGTGCGTGTGCGTGCATGTGTGCCTGCCTGCATGCACTGATGTGAGGGGCAGTGTGGTGTTTTGAATAGGAATGGCCTCTACAGGACATATTTGAATGCTTAGTGGGCAGGGAGTGACACTATTTGAAAGGTTTGGTAGGACAAAGAGGCGTGGCCTTGTTGGAGGAGGTGTGTCACTCAGGCTGAGCTCTGAGGTTTCAAAAGCCCTATGCCAGGCCCAGTCCCCCTCCCCCTCCCTCTCTCTGTCTCTCCCTCCCTCCCTACTGGATGTAGCTCTCAGCTATTGCTCCAGAGCCTGCCTGCATGCCATCATGACGACAATAAACTAAACCTCCGAAACTGGAAGCTAGCCCCCCATTGAACAATTTCTCTCCTAAAACCCGCCTTGGTCACGGTGTCTCCTCGCCCATAGAACTCTAAGCCGTGACTGAGGCGCATACTGTGTAGAACAGAGCGGGTTCCCCAGTGTGACTGGGGCTGGAGCCTCCTGGAGGAGTTGCAGATTTCCAGCTCCTGATCTGCTAGAGGTCACTCAGCGGGTCATGTGACATCCATTCAGCTGTTCACCCATGTGATCTGTGCTCTACCAGCATGTTATGCTTTAGTCTAAGAAGATTTACACCGCCAACGTTAAAGGAAAGGATGGAGGAATGCATGGATATTCTGATTCAAAACAGCATAGATCTGATCCAAGTAGCCGCGTGACCCATGCTTTCTAGCCTCTGTGAACTTGCTTAGTCCTCTCTGCAGAGCCGCGAAGGGCAGCGGGATGCTGAGAGTAACACCTACCTCAGTGCCTGAGGCGAGAGACACTACCCTACACTTACAGCAGAAAGGCCCACACTTAGACAGCAGCCAGAGCCTCTGAGCTCACAGATGGCCCTCACTTCTCCAGGGGCAGATAAACACAGGTCTCTAAGCCCCCTTCAGGTCTCATTTTCTCATCTGAATGACAAAGAGTTCCAGCTGTTGGTTGGTTTGGAAGTGGAAGCTGGTCTCAGGCTAGCCACGTCCAAAGCCTGTGAAAACAAAGCCAAAGCCAGGGTAGAGGACAGACAAGACAGCAGCCTCCCCAGCACAGGTACCCAAGGTACCTTGCCAGCTCTGTCCCACGATGCCCCAACAAATGCAAACCTTTCACGTGTAGAATCACCAGGCATCTCATAGAACGTTGATGTGCACGCCAACTTCTGTAGCTCACAAACTTAACGTGTTTATTAAATGCTAGGGAGAAATCCCAGAGGCGTTTCTCTCCTGAATCTGAATTAACAAAATAAAACAAGGAATACTTGATAACAGCTATAATCATGGCTCGGACAACAACTGCATTATCATTTTATGCATACGCATTTCTCCCACGCTAAAACTTGGCATGAAATCTGTGAAGTTCTTTCTAAGAGCTCTCAAAGTACGAGACCTGGGCAATGAAGCATATTCATGCTGCACGGGGTAATCATACTGGGGGGAGGGGATTCCATGGGAAACCACCACAAACAGCGACAGAGACAGGAACCGCCCCTGTACCCAGCAGGCCAGTGGGAACATGGGATCGTGATGGGACCATCAGCCATGGCTGAAGCCGCCATATAATCTGACACCCCTGAAGCAACCAGCTCTCTGCCAGTATTCCCATGCTGAAAGTAAAAGCGGCCAAATCTCCATCTTCCAGGTTTCTGAGAGAGAAAGAGTCATCCCTACAGGTGACAGCACCGTGTCCCCCAGTGCCTAGCTTTGGTTTTCTGGCTCTACTCGTGCCCCCTCTGAAATAACTGCTTTCAAGCCGCTGGCAACAGTGTCCCACCAGACAGCCTAGACCCACTGTCCTATCAGCTGCTGCCGCCTCGATTGGCCTGATGTCAAGACTGAAGAAGTTTGCTCCCAGAACAGTGCTCTCGTCCCTCCCCGTGTGCGCAGTCTGTGGACTCAATGCTTCCTGGCAGAGAGATCCAACTAGGCAAAGCCAAGCCTGAGAAAGCTGGCTTAACCCACTTCTGTGTAGACAACGTTTCCAATCTACCAACCTGAACTTAGCATGCACTGCGGGTAAGCTGAGTAGGAGGAGCTTTGAGTAGGAGGAGCTTTGAGTAGGAGGGGCTTGTGAGTGGGAGGAGCTTGTGTGTAGGAGGAGCTTGTGAGTGGGAGGAGCTTGTGAGGAGGAGGGGCTGTGCTGGGTAGGAGGAGCTTGCTGAGTAGGAGGAGCTTGTGAGTAGGAGGAGCTTGTGAGTAGGAGGGGCTTGTGAGTGGGAGGAGCTGTGCTGGGTAGGAGGAGCTTGTGAGTAGGAGGAGCTTGTGAGTAGGAGGAGCTTGTGAGTAGGAGGGGCTTGTGAGTAGGAGGAGCTTGTGAGTAGGAGGGGCTTGTGAGTGGGAGGAGCTGTGCTGGGTAGGAGGAGCTTGTGAGTAGGAGGAGCTTGTGAGTAGGAGGAGCTTGTGAGTAGGAGGAGCTTATGAGCAGGAGGGGCTTGTGAGTAGGAAGAGCTGTGCAGCTCGCAAGCTAGCCAACCGAGAGTAAACTCAGACTTGTAAGTCATCGCCTGCCAGGACCCCAAGTGGAGGCTCCATTTTTGGTACCAGTGTTGTTCTCTGGGGTCTGACTTTGCCACTGGGAGGAGAGAGAAAAGTGCTCAATGCAACTACAGGCCAGAGTCTTAGACAGCCCTGCCTTCCCCCCACCCCACCCCACCCCACCCACACACACACACCCCAAACACACACCATACACACACATGCACACACACACACTCACACACACACACTCACCCACACACACTCACACACACACACCACACACACACACACACCACACACACGCACGCACACACCACACACACCACACACACACCACACACACGCACACACCACACACACACACATACACACGCACATGCACACACACATACACAGACACACTCACACACCACACACACACCCCACACACACACACACATGCACACATGCACACACACACACACCACACACACCCCACTCACACACCCCACCACACACACACACACACACATACGCACACACACATGCACACACACACATGCACACACACACACCACACACACACACCACACACACACCACACACACACTCACACACACCCCACATACGCACTCACACACGCACTCACACACACACTCACACACCACACACACACCACACACACACCCCACATACACACTCACACACGCACTCACACACCACACGCACACCACACGCACACCACACACACACACCCCACATACACACTCACACACGCACTCACACACACACTCACACATCACACACACGCACACACACCCCGGCATCACTGTGCAGCACAGCTGCTGTGCGAACCTCAGAGCCGCAGGCCCGCCGCCCTCGCCCTCAGGGCAGACACTGGCCCAGTCCTCTCACAGCTCAGAGCTATGAGGACGCAAGCGGGCCCATGGGAACTCTGGCGGCACCTGCTCCCTGTCTATCAAACGTCTTCATAATTCAAGACCTCGTCTGGAGGACTCTGACCCAGCCCTGTTCTCACGGAGAGGTTCCGTAACCACTTTCATCTGAGTTTCCAGAGTTCCCTGTCCCCTACTTACTGGCTTGGTACTATGACCACAGCTTCTAACAGCAGATTTAGCGGCAGGCTTGTCTGTTTCCACTAATATAGTATAAGCTCTTAAAACACCAGTAGCATGCAATTTAAAATGTACTTAAAGTCCTGAAAATAGAAATGTTAAGCGTTACCTAAGAAGGTCCCCTCCCCAGAGCAATGCTGAACTTCCTCTGTGGTGAGGGAAGGACACTTCCAGTCTTTTCTTGAGGACCCTGAGACCATGAGCCAAGGCTCTCTCCTAACTCATGCGTCCTAGCAAAACAGCCAGGACCCTGAGCTGGGTAAGAAGCTGGCTCAGCATGGGGCAGCCACCTAGCAGTGAAGGAAACGGTGGCAGCCAGCCCCATCTAAAATAGGAATATGTGCAGTGCCTAAACGATGGATTAAAGGGATTCCTATGACATACAGGCCAAGTGCCTAGAGAGGAGGTGCTCAGCCAGCAGAGCCCAGGCAGCGCAGCCCAGCTCAAAGTTAAAGCGTCCCTTCAACGCCAATGCCATCCAGAGCCACTGTGGCTTCTCCTAGAAACACCCCCATCCCTAGCTCTCTGCAGGTCTCCATGCGTACAACTCACAAATATTAGGAGCAAAAGTAAAAAGAAAATTCTGCCCTCTCACTGAAATACAAGAAATATACTGCTCAAAAAATAAAAAATTCAATATAAATAAATAAAATAAGCAAGTATAGGGGCCCTACAGTGAAATCAAGAAGGCAGTGAGTGAACTGCTCACGTTTTAAAGTGAAGACCAAAAGAAAATTTAAGGAAACCCCCACTTAAAATGAAGGCCAGTCTGACCTGGAAAGCTAACCCGGGCCACTATCAGTTCCCTGGAATTTACTAACCAGGGCAACGTTCCCTCACAAGGCCCTAAGATAGCAGGATACCAAGAATGCCCTCTGGTCAGTGTGTCAGCAGGTGGCAAAGGGTCCTTAAGAAACAAAGAGATAGCTGCAACTCCGGTTTGCCCAGACAAGATTAATTAGCACACCCCGAGGCCCTAAGGTCTGCTGACCCAAACAGCGAACAGAAAGACCATCCAGTCTCAAGGGGAGAACCCATGACTCCTGGTCACATACTCAACTGACAGAGGGTCACAGCCCCGCCCTAAGCTTGTGGGTTTTTCCTTTAAAAGTACCCGTGCCCAGAGAATGTTGCTTCTCTAGCCTTTGTGCTGAGGGAGCCCCTTTGTGCAAACGTTTCCCGTTCATTAAAGCCTCTTGCGTGTTGCATCAACTGGACTGGACATTGAGTTCTTGGGGGTACCAACCGAAATGGAAAGACTCCTCATTCTGAGGGTCTTACAAAAGAAATGTGTGTAACTGCACTGAACAGGAGCGGCGAGATGATCCCAAGAGACAGTGGAAGGTGGAATCTGCCCCACAGATTCAAGCTGGGAAGGGAAAAGCCTCCCACTAAGGAAGGAGCTCGGGTCAGCAGACACCTTTCACAGAGACAAGGGTTTGGCATGCGGAAAGTACTTAGTATATTCTAGGAAGGAGCAGCCAGAAATGCTGTGGGTTTAGAAAGGCGTTCTCCTTACCAGGAAAGGGACTTAAGAATGTGCCAAGTAGGGAGGAGAAAACAAACCCTGTGTTGTTAAATTGGAATTACAAAGTTCTATATAAAATCAACAGCCTTGCAGATAAAAATATAGATAGATGGGAGTGTGGGTGAGCACACCACACATGTAAAGAGACACGCATTTCCTAGCTGCGTTACAAAGATCGCAGAGACACAAAGACCCAGCCTGAATCCTCAGGCTTCAGCTTCCCAAGCCAACTCTCCACTACAAGGAAGGATCCAAGTCTCCTGGGAGAAGCATCAGGTACCAGACACGGAAGAAAGAAGAGACAGAATAAGCCCAGAGCATCTTGGACCAGAGAACAGAAAGGTGCTCAAGAAAAAGCAGGCATGTCAGGGGCAGGGGCTCTAGGAGCTTCAGTCAGCCCAAACCGGTGATGTGATCCTCAGGACAAGGAAAAGGAGTGTAAGTCACTGACTGAAGTACAGAGTCTGAGAGTCTCCAGGGACATAAATCAGTCAACAAAAGGCGGCTTTCTTGCCCATGGAGAATGAATGCTGACTACTATGGTGATCCCTCGACAACACATGCCTGCATGCAAACACCATGTGTTAACTCTAAACCCACACAACATTTATTCTCTGTATAGTTCACACTATGGTGGCGGGGGCGGGCAGTGACATTCTGTAAATGCAGCAACTACTGAGCAAGTATCATAATCACACAGTTGGAAACAATAGTCAGTGGACACAAGGGCGGAGAAGGGGGAAGGTTTGAGGAGTGAGATGTGGCATGACAAGCGAAATCCTACAGTATGTGCGGCGTGGTGGCACACACCTTTAATCCAGCACCTGAGAGACAGAGGCGGGTGATCTCTGTCTATTAATTCAAGGCCAGCCTGATCTACAAAGTACGTTCCAGGACAGCCAAGGCTATACAGAGAAACCCTGTCTAAAAACAAAACAAGCAAACAAAAAACACTCCAAGTATTTGACCTGGATGGAAAATCAGTAGCCTCGAGACAGTGAACCTGACCCCACCCCACCCCCACAAGCATGTATCATCAGCGGCAAGGAGATGACTGGAGATTATGGGCCCACTGCAAGTAAGTGATGCCGAGAATCCAGAGCTTTCCTGTGCTAATTCCAAAAGGTGCACAACCAGCGCCTTACGGTAAGGAAGCATTGTGTGAGTAAAGGAAGGGTAATCTCCAGCACACACAGCCACACCCCTCAAATACCAAAGCCCTAGAATGTGGGCGGAGGAACAGCTCCAGCCCAGACAGCAAACAAGCAGGACGCTGCACTGCTGTGCGTGCACACTTTCCCTTAGTTACACGGGACGTGTGGGACAATTAGTGGAATGTGACGCCTAACTGCACTAGTGTGATTCTCACAGTATGGCTGCAGCAGCCTTGCTAATGCAAGGGTTTATAGGAGACTAAACACTGACAATAGTTAGAAGGCGGCAGGAGGGCATCGCTGTCCACAGCTTTATCTCAGATGGTGCAGAGACACAGAGGCAGGTGGGAAAGACAAGGCGGTGCGGGAAAATGCTAACGCTGGCCAGGCTTGGAATAGAAGGTATATAGTGTGTGGGGGTGGGGGGGTGCTCTCGGCTTCTCTGCAAAGAATTGTATGCAACAAACAAAAGACTAGGATGGAATATATTCTGCAGGCCCAGGGTTTCCCTCTGAGCATCTCAAGGGGTCAGTGCAGAACAGAACAGTGTCCACCTGGCCTCTCTGCTATTTCCCTCCCCTCTTTCCATCCTCCCTCGGGCCACCAGATCACCTTTTACAAGCTCTCACAGCGACAGCAATCCTCACACACTTGAATTCTCAAGTCACATTGGTAAAGAACGCGAGTATCAGATAGCAGCAAACAGGATAAAGCCAAAGTCTGTAACTACAGCTAGTCCTGTCCTGAAATCTGTACACATGTTTCTACGTTCCATCTCTCGGGTTTCTAATTGAAAGTTGGTTCTCAGGAAACTCTCTTTAGTATTAAAAAAACATGTAAGAATGGATTTGCCTGAGGAAAGGAAGCTTGTGCCAATAATAGCTGCCTACAGAAACACCACAGGCAGAGAGGCTACACACTAACCCCTCGGGTATCAAGGAAGGAACCTGAGTGCGAAGCCCGGACAGGTAGGGCTGGCTTGTCGGGAATGGACTTGGCATAGCCCAAGGCATCCCTGTAGAAGCTGCCGCAAGGCTAACAGGCAGGTAAAGGATGCCGTCTCATGACTGGCCGTTCCCAAGGGGATGAGGCACCACACTCCTGGGGGACGTGCACCTGTTCTCAGCACGGTGCGGGAGGATGTGTCTGCATGCCCGCTGACATGCTGGACACTGAGGACGCTCCCTGCTGGCATGGTCTCGAACACCTGGAAAGGCCATCGGCCGGTCTTTCTAAGTGGCTTTGAAGCTGAATGGTGGAAACACTCTTCCAGCAGGTCCCGCTCCTGTAGATTATGGGGTGACAAGTGGCAGGGCTGTCCCTAGGGTTGGCAAGAAAGCCCTCCTGCAGTAGGAGGACGGTGACTGAAGATGCCTCAGCAGCACCTAAGGTACCAGCGAGTCCCACAGAGACGGAGTGGGGAATCAACGGGTCTGAAGGGACGGCTCCCTTCAGTCTAGAGGAGTCTACAGGAGGCGGGCATGCGGGAGAAGCCCTACCCACATGCCAAGCTCCTCTACAGAGAACAGAACGAAAAGGTGGAAGAGCCACCACCCTTCCCACCTACCACAAGGAGGTTCTGACCCTCCCTCTACTTTCCCTGGTGCTGCTCCGAAAACACGGAGGCTTCACTCTGTAACCTAAATGTGGCACAGGGTCACACAAGTAACACGCAAATCCTAGCTTGGTCACTGTTACTGGTATCATCATGTGACCCAAACTCTCTGCCCTTCAGGCTGTAAATCAAAGGCAATATCCTATTATTAGAATTGCAGTTACAGCGGGGAAAGCAATAGTTGCAGGGGTGGCGCGTATGCATGCGTGCGTGTGCATGCACACGCGCACACACACACAAATTTTAAAATATAAAAAGTAATAACTTTGCCAGGTGATGGTGGCACATGCCATTAATCCCAGCATTTGGGAGGCAGAGGCAGATGGATCTCTGTGAGTCTGAGGCCAGCCTGGTCTACAGAGTGAGTTCCAGGACAGCTAGAGCTGCTACACAGACAAACTTTATCTCAAAAAAACTATTATTGTTGTTGCTGTTGTTGTTGTTGTTGTTGTTGTTGCTGCTGTTGTTGTTGTTGTTGTTGCTGCTGTTGTTGCTGTTGTTGCTGCTGTTGTTGCTGTTGTTGTTGTTGTTGCTGCTGTTGTTGTTGTTGTTGTTGTTGCTGCTGTTGTTGTTGTTGTTGTTGTTGTTGTTGTTGCTGCTGTTGTTGTTGTTGTTGCTGCCTCTTTACTGTTGAAGAACATGGATACTGGAAGGTGCATGACTGACAGGGAATGGAGGCCAGGGCAGAAGCAAAGCCGGGGAAGGCTCAGCCCAACTGTGAGCGCTGAGCAGTCTACGGGCTGCTCTGGGACCTCATGGCTGAATACAACAGGGCAGACACAGCAGTGGACCATGGCATGCCTGACATTCCAGGGCAGATCAAGCACCACAGGCTGACTGGAGGAAGTCCCAGGCCAGGGACTTTCAAGGCCACAGCAAGCATTTCTGGGAGCAGCAGTCACAGGGTACCTAAGGGTCTTCCACAGAGAACAGCTCTCAGAGAAAGGTGCACTGGGCTCCGAATTTACAGCCGTTCAATTAGCAGGTTCCATCAGCCTTCAGTAGACTGGGCAGCCTTCATGCAATCATCCCTCCCCTGCTCAAGCCTATCCAGGTCACCAGGTCAAAAGAACTGACACCAAGCATGACGTGGCCCGGGCCCAGATACTTGACAAGATCTTAGGAGGGTACCTAGGATTCCTCTTAAGCAAGTCAGGGCCCTGACATGGATCTCACCCTGCTGGGCTCCCTGTTCTGAAGCGCTCCCTGGAAACAGTCCTAACCCCAGCCTCTGCTCCAGCTGCAGAGCAGAGACGGAGCACCCGTTGGTCTGAGCTTCTGCGAGAGGATGTGAGACACCTGACTGAGCAGGTCTACAGAGCGGTAGGTCGTCAGTACCAGGATGCATTTTTCTTGCCACAACTGCCTGGTTTAGGAAAGGGCCTGCCCACTGCACCATGCACAATGATTTACAGGTTCAAACCACTTTTACCCGGCATCGGATTTCCAAAGATGTGGTCAGAATCCACAGGATGGGGAGATGAAAGGCAGGGAAGCGAGACAGAGAATGGCAGGGAATACGGGGAGCACGGTGCGTGCCTGATTCCTCCCCGTGGAAACTATGCCACATGGCCCACTGCGTCGCCCGGACCACTTTCACATGAGCGTGTGACAGGACTTTGATATAAAATGTCCCCATAGGCTCATGTTTGAATAGTTGATCCCCAGCTGGTGGCACTGTTCAGACAGGCTGTGGAACCTTCTGGACACAGAGACAGGATGACGGATGTAAGGCCACGGGGCCAGAGCTTATGCCGCTGATGGAGGCCCCTTCAGGCAGGGCGTGTTTGCTTCCTGACCCACCGAGATGTAACAGGTAACACACAAGCTCCCGCCCGCCCGCAGCCAGGGACAGAAGCCCAGCTGCCAGACCCGTGCCGGACTCTATGAACTAAAATAACCCCTTGCTTTTGTTTATTAACACAGCAGCAGCAACAGCCAAGTCACTAAAGTGTCACCGTGACCCTCAGCAGGGCTCTCCCCTACTCCCAACCCCTGGCTTTTGCCCTGCTCACTGCATTTCCTGAGCCGAGCTCACCACAAGGCTGGCTGCAGGTCAGGCCTGAGTCCAAGAGCCCCTGAAAGCTCTGAACTAAGGAGCCACGGGCCCAAAGGTAATGAGCGTGACAGCATGTAAGAATATTCAATGGGGTCTTATTCACAGTAACCAAAACTGGGCACGGGCTCGGGTGTAGGGGAGCCCCGCTCACTCCATGCCCACAAACACGTTCCATACGGGCATCTTTGTGCAGCAGCCCTGGCTGTCCCTGAACTCGCCGAGGCCCTCCCATCTTAAAGCAAGGGCTCGCGTGGTGCCACCTCATTTAACCTGCACCCCACTTGGGGCCAGCAACGCTGATCGCAGGCTTGTCTCTGTGCTCTCCCGTCTTTTCCTGATGACTTGGGCAGTCTGCTAGCAGTTGTCTCTTCTAGCTGGACGTTCTGATCAAGTGACCGGTGCCGGCCCAGTGCAGGCAGAGCTGCCCTCCGATGCGGTAATATAACCGGCAGGACCACTGGCAAGGACTCTGTGAGTCTTTAAAAGCTAAACAGGCCTGTAACTGAAGACGGTGGTTTGAAGAGGCGTGGCCCCCACAGACTCGAGTGTTTGAGTGCTTGGCCCATAGGGAGTGGCACTGTTAGGAGGAGTGGCCTTGTGGGAGTGGGTGCCTCCTTGTTGGAGGAAGTTGCCAGGGTGGAGGCAGGCTCTGGAGTCTCATATGTACTCAAGCTATGTCCACCACAGTTTTTCCTTCTGCTGAGTGTGGATAGACTTCTCAGCTCCTCCAGCACCACGTCTGCCTGCACGCCGCCACGTCCCACCATGACAATTGATTAAACCTCTGAAACTGTAAGCCAGCCCCAATTAGATGTTTCCCTTTACAAGAGTCCCATGGTCACGGTGCCTCTTCACAGCAACAGAAAACACCAACAAACTAGCAACTCCATTGTCACCAGGGACTTATTGCCCAGGAGAAATGGAGATAAACACCCACAAAGGCTTGTAAGACTACTCAGTGCAGTTTGCTCACAGTAATAAAAAAAAAAAAAAAAAAAAAAAAACTGGAAACATGCATTTGCTTGCATGCGTCAATCCCAGCACTCAGAGGGCAGCGGCAGAGGGATGGATCCCTGTGAGTTCAGGGTTAGCCTGGTCTACAAAGCAAGTTCCAGGACATCCAAACCTACATAGTGAGCCCCTTCTCAAAAATATAGAAACCAAGCAAACGAAAGAACCCAAAACTAGAAACATTAGATCAGCCCAGGTATTTATTTAAAAAAGAAACATGCAAATAAACTGTGGTGGTTTCCAGGCACTGGAATAAAACAATACAAACAAACAAACAAAGGACGGATTTCTGAAACTTCGTGCCGAGCTAAAAAAGAAAAAGCTAGACACAAAAGAATTATGTGACATCCTACAAAAGGTAAATGTCATTTATGAAGACAGCGAGACTAGGGGTTGTTTGGACTGAAGGATAAATACAGGGTATGAAGGGAGCAAAAGAATTTTTCTGAGGTAATTTTTAAAAAGCCTATATACCATTAGGGCTGAGGCTTACCTTACTGGCTATACAAGAGATCTGGGTGCCTCTGTGCATTAAATCACAACTACAAAAACGCCTCCAGCAAGGCACCAAGGAGCTCTTTCAGAAGGGCAGATCAGCTGGTGCTGTGCTCCTGGCTGTCCTCAGTATCAGTGTCACAGACCCTCAGCCCCAACACCCCTCCCCTGACCACAATGCACACCCAGAACACGTCTGCGGTGATATAACGAACCCTTCTGGAAACAGGCTGCACCCGGCGATGAAGGAGAACTCACAGAAGATGTGTGTTTGCACGTGGGGGCCACGAGAGTTACAGCAGGTGGCAACCCATGTCCCCATGTCAACCCACCAGGGGCAAGGTTGTCTGATGGACGGTCGGTCCTGTCCGCCAAGGTCTGCAGTGGCCCATCGACTCTGGAAACTGCTGCTCTCTTCTGCTGAAGGAGCTTGCTGTGCACCCACACCTTCATTGCAGATGTGTAACCTCGTGATTGCATCTCAGTCTATTGGGCACCATTTCCCCCATGCATCTGGGTTTACTGATCCATTCCTTAGCTACGTGTGAAACTAGTTTCCCACCACTCCTATGTAAAGGCAGAGCTCTGTCTTCCCGCAATCGCCCTTACTGACAGGCATTGGTCAGTGTTTAGGATCCAGGCAAAAGCATTCCATCTAAGATATCCCAGATATCCAAGGATATAGAATCACTACATGCCTAAAACTGGTGATAGGATATATATGCATAGATAGAATATATAAGCATACCCTGGATTTACCTCACTGGCACATAGAAGCTATAACCTAAACTAACCCCACACTAAAAGATTCTCATTTACCCTCACCTCAATTTACTAACCCAAGATTTTCTGTTGTTTTTTTTTTTAATTAATTTATTGTTTTAGATTCCAATCCCAGTTCCCACTCCCTCCTCTCCTCCCACTCTCTCTACTTCTTCTTCCCTCATCTGCTCCTGGGAGAGGGTGAGGCCTCCCCTAGGAAGTCTACTGAGTCTGTCCCATCATCTCTTGAGGCAGGACCAAGGCACCTCTCCACCCCCACACCCGTGTCTAGGCTGGGCAAGGTATCTCTCCATATAGAATGGGCTCCACTAAGTCTGTGCATTAGTGTTAGATCTTGGACCGACTGCCAGTGGCCTCATATTGTCCCAGTCACACCATTGTCACCTATGTGAAAGGAGTCTAGTTTGGTCTTATGCAGGTTCCCCATTTGTCACTGGCTCGGGTCAGCTGATTCTGTGGGTTTCCCCATCATGGTCTTAACTCCTGGGTTCATATTATGGCTCCTCCCTCACTTCAATTGTACTCCAGGAGCTTGGCCCAGTGGTTAGTTGTAGATTTCTGCATCTGCTTCCATCTGTTTCTGGAAGAGGGCTCAAGCTTCTCTGAGGTTGTGGATTTCAGGCTGGGTATCTTTTGCTGTATGTCTGCTATCCACTTACGAGTGAGTATATACTTTATTTGCCTTTCTGGTTCTGGGTTACCTCACTCAGGATGTTTTTTTGTTTTGTTTTGTTTCTAATTTTGTCCATTTGCCTGCGAATTTTAGGATATCATTGTCTCTGACTGCTGAGTAGTACTCCATTGTGTAAATATACCACATTTTCTCCATCCTTTCTACAATGTCTAGGTTGTTTCCAAGATCTGGCTATTACAGATAATGTTGCTATGGACATAAATGAGCAAGCATCCTTGGGGTGTGAATGTACCTCCTTTGGGTATATGCCCAACAGTGGTTTTCTAGAGTCTCGAGGTAAGTTCGTCCCTAATTTTCTGAGAAATGCCATACTGATTTCCACAGCGGCTGTACAAGTTTGCCCTCCCAACACCTCTCCAGCATAAGCTGTCATTGCTAGTTTTGATCTTAGCCTTTCTGATTGGTATAAAATGGAATCTGGGTGTTTTTTGCTTGCATTTCCCTGATGACTAAGGATACTGTGCATTTCCTTAAGGGTCTTTCTGCCATTTGACACTGTTCTGACTAACCCAAGATTTTACCTCAGTGTTTTCCCTGAGAAGATAAGGACAAAGGCAATCAGCCCATTTGCTCATCCTCAAAGGAAAAGTAAGCAAACATTCCTGAAGTTCTGTGCAGCCTAGGCCAGAGCACTGGAAGGAACAGAGTTCCTTTCCTTGGACAAATTAAACGTGGGCCACTCCTTGACTCCTCCCTACACAACTGATGCTAAAGGCTTCTACCCGCTTTAGTTTATTGCACTGTGTATAAAATCCTGCGAAACTGAGACCTCACATTGTATTGCCAAAAGAATTACTGTTGCAAGCATATATCCTGGTACCCCCAAAAACTTGGGGGGAAGAATAAACACAGAATAAAGGAGGCATGTTGAGGAGCAATCACTTGTGAGTTAATCCACCCAGCTCTCAGATCCCCTTAGTTATTTTTCATTCGATGGCTGTAGAGATCTGAAGGGGCTGGTACCCCCAAAAGATCCCAAACTCTGCAGAGACTGACTAGCTGATTAGAATTTCAGCACTAGTGAAATCAGAATGTTGCTGGTCCAGAAACATTTACCTTGAGCTAAGTTCTGGTCCTCCCCTCTGGAACAGATAGTCCTTGGCCCCCTACACACACACACACACACACACACACACACACACACACACACACACACGTGTCAGAACTAACATCTGTGACAATAAATAAAAACCTTAGACTCTACTGACTTAGCAGGCAACTAGCTTCTACTAATCCAAAACCTCAGAATGTCATCATATAGTGTCTTGAGCCTACAGACAAGTTTCTCCCTTACTGACGTACCGCCTCTGATGTACCCACCCATGTATTCTAAACTTGCTTTGATTTATGACTTTCTCTGCTCCGTAAAGTATAAAAACTTGGTGAAACTTGACTTCCATATTGGAGCATGGAATTCAGAGTGACCTAAATCTGTGTTCCCAGACCAGGGTCACTCAAAATAACTCCAGAATAAAGTATCTGTTATTCCTTGAAAGGTAAAAGCTTTGGCTAGTCACACCTGTCTTGGCACCCTTCCCTTTTTAGCTGGTAGTGTTAGGATGGAAAATTTTATCCTAACTCTCCACTGACCCCAGGAGGCTGGGAGTCTTACATCCCAGGCTGAAGGTCACCTTCTTGAATGTTTACGACAGCACCTGCGAGTGAGTAGACACAGGAAATGAGCCTTGTCACCCCACCCAGAAGCCTGTGCGAAAGCAGACTTCCTGGGCTAAGTGCGGGCTTGGATAGTTTAAATTAACTGGTCCGTACTGGATGCTATGAGATGATTGGTTCACGATGTGCGGGCTTTGTTGTAACCCCATAAAAGTTGTCTCAAGCCTGTACCCAGGGTCCTCAGCCCTCTTACCCTGTGTGGGGTATGGCTGTGAACCCCAGTACACTTGGAATATAAAAGACCTCATGCTTTTGCATCAAAACCGCTTCTCGTGAGTGATTTGGGGAGGCTGCCTTTCCTGAGTAGGAGCGCAAGGGACCACGCTCTCACGGGTCTTACATTATCTATTCCCTCTGTAAGACCCAGCTGCAGTACCCCATGCTTCAAGAAGTCTTCTCAGAATCCCTGCATGGAGCCCCACTAACATCTTCAATATTCAGGGCTCACGTCTATCATGGCTCCTCCCACCTTTCCCTAGGGGGACTGGCTTCCCACTGCTAGGTCTAAGTGACAGACTCAAGAGTGAAAGGCCCAGTCCAGAGTTTGGGGAGCACCTGAGAGCTGGCCAGCCCTAAAGGCATGAGAACGGAGCTCACGAAGGCCCATTGGCAGTGATGGAGCAACGTGGACACCAAGAATCTGAGCAGCTGGAGACCTCAAGAACCTGGGGCCTGAGTGGTTCCAGACACCACAAGCTCCTTGGCTCCAGGCCCCTCACCTCCACGTGGGACAATGTCACCAGAGGAAGCTGGTGGCAGCTCTGTCCACCGTCCCCTGAAGCCAAGTCCCCACCTACCCATCTTGCCTCTGTCCAGACAGGATGGAACACAAAGACCCCAGATTCCAGAGGCCAGTATGCTGCAAGGCCAGTTGTCATCACAGAGTTAAAGGACTGAGAACATTGTAAACTGATGGGCAGAGATGTGGGAAGATGAGCACAATCTGTAGCGTAAGCATATACAATGGAGTGTGGCTCCGCCTTCCAAAGGGGAGGGAAGGCCTTTGCAAATCAGACAGCGGGGACTGAAACAATGGATCTCACAGATGTATAGAGAACAGAGTGGGGTTTCCAGAAGCTGCAGGGAGACGTGGGAGGTAGGGCGTGAGCCCAGGGCCATCTATTATCAGAAATGAACATGCTTTCCTGTGTGATGTGCTACGTACTACAGTGAGCAGGGTAAGTAATGCACTTTTCACTTTAAAATCACTAAAAGAATACATTTCAAATGTTCTCATCTCAAGAAACGATCGACGGGTGAGAGGACAGCTGTAAGTGTCAATTTACGATTTTTAAAAATTCAGAAAGAAAAAAGACATTTCTGCTACTCAACTTTAAGGCCCTGTTGTACACTATTATGGCAAGCATTATCTTTTCATAAGCAAATTCATTTGTCTTTATGTTTTATGTTCTTATTTCAAAAGCCAACTCTGAATCTATAATAGATGTCTGATATGTTCACTCTTTGCTCAAAAGTTACTTTTCTCTCTCTAGAGAAAGAAAAAGTCATAATCATGGTAGTGCATGCCTTTTAAAAAAACTGTCTCCAAAAATTAAAAATCATAATCAAATTCTACCTAACCTTTCCATCTACAAACAAGTGGGCAGTAAGGTGCTGTAATCAGCACCCTCTGGAGTGTCACCAACATGTGCAAGGTAGGACACAAGTTCAGTAGCTGGGCTCCCTGGCTACCTCAGGAATCTGGGGAGCAGGTTCCCCGGCAAGGCCTGTGCTGTTACGGCCATACGTACAGTGACGGCCCTTGAAGAAAATACCTGCCCTTGGAAAGAAAGTTTCACAGCTGAAAGCCTAACAGCATAAACAGGTGACAAGGGGCAAACGTTACTTAGGCTAAATCCTCCTCGATTAAACTGGCCCATCTTGACACAGAGGTTTTCAGAGGCAGCAAGCATGAAGCATCTATAAAAGGAAGTACAATCAGGAGAATCTGTTTAATGCGCCAAAATCTGACTCAGCCTGGCCAGAGCAGTCACTAGATTCCACTTGGGGACAGCGACAGCTGAAAAGCCGTTACGTACAAGAAGTAAATGAGACACCATAAAAAGGAGACCAGGACAGAAGAAGCTCTAACTGGGCCAGAGACCTCCAGCTTGCTTACCACCCAAAGCTGCCCTTCCACATCCTTATCTCCTAAGGTAACTACACCAAAACG
This sequence comes from Cricetiscus sungorus, assembly GCA_030556225.1. Lineage (NCBI taxonomy): Eukaryota > Metazoa > Chordata > Mammalia > Rodentia > Cricetidae > Cricetiscus > Cricetiscus sungorus. The sequence continues at coordinate 43,369,409 of JANBXA010000366.1, forward strand.
TGAAATCTCTGAGATTACGATACCCATGAGTTGATATTAGTACATGTTGTTCAAGCTATGACCCTTTCATGGTTTGTCACGGCTGCAAACAGAAAGGTAACACATGCTCCGGGCTTGTTTTGTGTCTCTTTGACCTACATCCACACTGCAGCACCAACAGCCACACTGATTCAGGATGCTTCCACGGATGAAGTGACAGGTTCTGAAGGTAAGGCTGCAGAGAGGCAGTAGCGGAGGGTAAGCTCACGGAACGACTTTTCCGTCCCCGTGGACACGGACAGACTCCAGCAGCGAACCACACTAACAGGCAGGAGCGAGCGATAGCTCCTTCACTGCTGTTCGATATAGGTGGCCCCTACTAAGAGCCAGTCACGAGGTCCTGGCAAAGGCCACGTACACATACAGCTCCGGTTCTATGCAAAGCTGGAAGACATCTGATTTCTGTAAGCCTCAGATGTTAGGAATCTGACCTCTCTCAACTTTTCTGTTCTTCAGTAAATGTCAGTTAAGAGCAACCAGGAGAGCTTAGCAACGAACCCTAGAAGTCCAAGAGTGGGGAATGGTGTCAGTCACAGGCCCGGGGCCCCCATGCTGCGGTGAGGTGGGGTCAGCAGGAGTTAAGTGGGAAATCTACCCCTCCAATCAGTGCAGCCAAAGCAGCAGCGAGGGCTGCCTGGAGGAGGTGGCGCGGGGCGCACAGAGCTGGGCCGCAGACAGAAGGTAAATTACCACGTGCATGGGGCAGGGCCGTGCATGGGGCAGGGCCGTGCATGGGGCAGGGTCGTGCATGGGGCAGGGTCGTGCATGGGGCAGGGTCGTGCATGGTAATGCCAATCTCTCCCTCACTGCTACCTCCCTGGGAAACTTTCCCTGAGAAGAAGGCGGCCACCTAAGCCTTCCAAACGTCCTGGCCAAGAACTCCGGGCTGAAAACTGGGGTGTGGGGGCTGGGGGGGGGGAGATCATCTGTCCACAAAGAAGCCCACGCTAACGGAGCCTCGGTCCACCAAACAGCTGGAGGCGACGGGATTCGAACGCGTACGCGGCTCGGCGCCAGCGGGACGCCCGAACGCCGGGCACCGCTGCCCTGGAAACGATCGGCTCGCGCTCGCACACGCACGCACGCACGCACGCACGCACCGCGCTGCCTTTGCTAGGCTCGCACGCTGCCCCGCCCCGCCCCGCCCGCCCGCAGATCCCGCCGCCGCCCCGAGCCTGCGCGCCGCCCGGGCCGCCCCCCAGCACGCCGCGAGCCGTGCCCCGCGCCCCGCGCCCCGCGCGCCGCCCCACCCCCACCCCACCCGCGCCCCAACCCCCAACCCCGCTCACCTGCTGCCGCCGGCGTCTCCATGGCAACGCCCCCGCGGCGGCGGAGGGGGGGGCAAATTACCAAAAAAAAAAAAAAAAGGCTCGGGCTCGCCCTGGCTCCCTCCCGTGCCGAGCGAGAAGGCCGCGCGCCCTGGGGAGACTCCGCTCTTTGTGTCTTATTTTATTTTTTTTTTTTTCAGGGAAAGAGCCCGGAGAGGTTATGGCGAATCTGCGGCATCCAACATGGCGGATGGAGTCTTCCGTCGCCTCCCCCCACGGGGATCCGACGCCTGCGTAGTGACGTCCGCTGCGTAGGGGGGGAACGCACACACTGCGCATGCCCGCGGCCCCGCCCGGCGCCTGGCGTCGGCTCCCGCGCTCTGGGTGGCGCCACGCCCGGGAAGGGAGGAAGGAAGGAAGGGAGGGAGGAAGGGACGCGCTGGTTCCGGGCGGAACCGGGGTGCCGGAGCGGGAAGTGCCGTGCGCCCGCTGCCGTCGGGATGGCGAGCAGGCTGGTGCGCTGCGTGGCGCGCTCGCCGCTCCCGGCCTCCGGTTGCTGTGCTCGCCCATCGGGTCGGCTGCACCTCGCAGCCGCGATGCCGTCTCCTCCGGGCGCCGAGGTGTGGCTGGCAGCGGAGTGCACGGGAGGATGCGCACCCCGCCCCACCCCGGATCTCTGGAAGAGTCCGGTCGGCTGTGAGCGTGCTTTCCGTGTCTGCACATGGGCAGGGCAGAGCCCCCTCGGCGCTGCCCCATGTAACTGAGTAGAAATCCTTTCCTGCTGCCGTCGGGGTAGCTTACCTCGGTCTCGGTCAGCCCTGCAGCGTCTGAAGCCGGGAATGAGATTAAAAATTGGCGTATGAACACGTATATAAATAATAGTACTAGCAAGCGCGTTTGTGCTGGCAAAGCTGTCTTTTTAATATGGAATTTATTTTTAATCACCCACTGTGAAGAAAACTCCACACATGCAGAAACAAGGCAAAAATATTAGTTAAAAAAAAAAAAAAGCAGAAGGAAATGATCGGAGTCTGGAAAGCTCTGGTTTGTTTTTACAGCGCCCCTGAAATACTGTGGTTTCCTGGGAATAACCCTTCTGTGTTGTTGAACCCGCAGAGGTCAGGGTGATGTGTTCCTTGCTCCCCACATCCAGGTATCCAGGTTCATTTGCCTGTCCGTCCACACAGCCTTCTCTGCCGTGGACTGAGCTTGCTGAGCAGAGACAGTTCCGTAGCAAAGGCCCCTGGGTCTTATTTAAACTTTATCTTAACGCTGCAGGTTGCATAGTAATGCTATTGAATGGACTCGTTCATTTTGTTATCACTTTTTTTTTTTTTTTTTTTTTTAACCATTGAAGTGCCTTGGGACAATGAGCATTAGGACGACTGGTCTAATGCTCTGTCCTTTGTTCTGTTAAGTACGTGTTCCAAAACGTCTGTGTCCTTTATTCATCCAACAGGTGAGAAACGGACAGGCGATCGGGGTTGTCTAGCTTTCTGAGATCACTGGGCCAGTCTATGAAGCGTGTGGGCCACCTCTCCGTGCCCTTCCAGACTGCAGGTTTACCTAGCAAGCCCCAATAAGTAGGCGCATTGTGAGGAGAAACATGAAGTTGCTGCTTTCACCCCCACTAAATTCTGCATCCGGGTGCCTGGGAGGCGCTGAGGAGGGGACGGGAACACAAGGACAGCTTTCGTTTGAATATGAACCGTCCAAATGCTGCATTGGTGTGCCTTCCTATTCAGAACTACAAATATTTACACTAACTTCTGCCGGGAATCAATTTCTTTCAGGAAATGAGAGTCATTCTCGTTGCTGACAATATTGGTTTTCTGCTGGGCTGCCTTTGCTAAAGCAGCATTGAAATATTTCTTATTGATTAGCAGGTGGTTTGATTGCTCCTGAATGTTGTGACCAAAATAAGTTTGGAAATGAAGCAATTTAAAAAAAAAAAAAAAAAAAAAACCAGAACACCTCAAAACTCAATTGCTTCAGAAGATTAAAGCCAATTTTAAAGGAAACTGGACTGCAGATGACAGTCTTGAGGGTTTGGGGGTATGATTTTCTCCAATGTTCCCTCCTTAAATCTCTCCACGGTTCTGAAAAGACTTCCTGGACACTGTTTCCCAGAACTGGGCTGACTCTAGGCAGGTAGAAATTAATACGGGAAGGCAGTGAGGGTGGAGACCCAAGTCCGCACAGGCTCCTCACCTTCCTGTGTGATTTACACACTTTTAAGTGTGTGCGGGCCCATGAGTGTGAACCCTGAAGCCAGAGGCCGGAGTTAGGTCTCTTCCTCTGACCGTCTTCTACCTCATTTTTTGAGGTAGGGTTATTGCTGAACTTGAAGCTCATTGTTTGGCTAGACTGGCTTGCCAGTGACCCCCTGGGATCGGCCTGGCAGAAGCCCAGCACACCCGGCTTTTTATGCGGGTGCTGAGGATCCAAACTCAGGCCTTCATGCTTATACAGCCAGCACACTTCCCCTCTGAGCCTTCGCCTTAGCCCTCACTGACAACATTTAGTCTTTGCGTTTCTAGATGCTTTCAGTTAATAGAAGAACATTTGTGAAATTAAATGGAAACCACTGAGAATTGCTTAATAAATCGCGTCCTGCTCCAAACGCTCTTAGAGGAGAGTGGTCCCAGCTTGCCCACTGGTGACAAGTCCACATTGCAGGGTAGCTCAGGAAGGAATTGTGTCTAATCTATGGACATGGGATGGTATTTAGCTACATGAGAAATGTAGTTGACTTGCATAATTAAATATATTTGTGTCTATTTAATAACTATATTGATAGCTGACAAATGCATTTGTATGAAAACAATTTATGCACATAATTTTAAAAGGTGCTGATTGAAAGTTTTGATAAAGGATGCCTATGACCTTAACATGAAGGTTTTAAGACACACAACTATTAAAAGTCAACAAGAGAAAGAAGAGTTTTAGTTAACATGTTAAAAACCTAAATAGGGGTTGTTGTATTGTCAGAGTGCATTTAAAATTATGTGAAAGGGACATAATGTGTGCGAGGCTCCAGGCTGGCTCCCCAGTACCACAGAGACAGACCCAAACAGTGTGAGGTTTTAGTATCAACAAGATTGTGACCTTAGGAAGCTGTCAGGGCCACGGAGTGCCATTTCCTCATGTGTCTCCTTGCCACATCCACCTGTGTGTACCCAGTACCTCTATGTTAGTTTCATTGGCCCTAGTCTGAGCCCAATCAAAAGACGCCATTCCATTGTCAGCAGTAAAGCAAAGTCAGGATGGCCTGGAAATCTGTCATCCTCCAGAACACGGGACGCCACGAAAATTCCAGACCTGCAGGAAAGACAAAGGAGGGAGCACAGGTCTTTCTCTTGACTTGCTGGCTTGCAAGCCACAAGCATAACTGCCATCAGTAGTTGTTGATCTTTAAGTGCCAGGTGTCTCTGGAAAGCCACGAGTCCTTGAATATTGTATATGTGAGGTTCACGTGCTCACACGTACACATGTAAAGCTGGAGGTTGACATGGACCATTTTCCTCTCACCCTCCCCTATACTTTTTGAGACCTGGTCTCACTAAACCTGAGGCTTGCCCTTTAAGCTATATGGGCTGGGCAGTGAGCCTCAATGATCAGCTATCATCCACCTCTCAGGCTAACAACACAGGCTGTTGAGCCTCTAGCCTTTACATTAGGGCTGGGGAATCTAAACTCCGACCCTCCAGCTTGTACACCAGGTTCTTGACTCACTGAGCCATCTTGAAGCTAGGCAAGAATAATGCCCTAGGCTTGATCCCCAGCACATGGACACACACACACACACACACACACACACACACACACACACACACACAAACCGCATGTGCTACTTTATTTACATACATACATAACTGATAGAAATTAGATGCTTTAGGTAAATTTGACACATGGGGTTTACTTCTTGAAGTTCTGTGTATCTCTCTACAAAGTGGTACATGTATATACATTGAAGATGGTAGTTATGGTTATTAAGAGATTTCATATATATATATATATATATATATATATATATATATATATATATGGACTGGGAAAAAAGCAATGCAGGTTGGGGCCATAAATAACCAAGGGGGAGGTTTGGAGACTGGGTTAGGAGAGGGGCTGAGAGATCAAATGCGACCCTGCTAGTTACTTTGTAATGCTGCTGCTGAACCTCGTCATAAACAAAGACAGAGCATCGTAACAAACAACTCCCATAAATGCGGGCAGTGCAGGAGGTTCCAGTGTTGTAGTGCCCTTTCCAGCCCTTTTGTGCATGTCCCAAGGACATAAGATGCTGAGCACTCAAGGTCATCAGAGCGCAACCTTGGACAGTGACTCGAGTTAGTTGCTAAAGGAGATTAATGATGCTGACTCTTGTGGGAGTGTGGAAAGCGGAAGGAAGAATTAAGAGAAGTGAGCGGCTCTGCAAGAATGGGAGGGGTTTCCAGTATTGGGGGGCTGCTGGATTTGCTTTGTCTAGAGCTGTTTTCATTTTACATTTATTTACTTGGAGGAGGCTGCAGCAAGCCTGTGTGTGGAGGACAGTACACGACTTGCAGAAATTTTCTCCTATCTTGTGGGTTCTGGGACTCAGATTGTTAGGCTCAGTAGCAAGCACCTTTACCAACTGAGGCATCCCACAGCCTTGTCTGTGGGTTTTATAGAACAATAGCAAAACCTGGACAAAGACTGAGGTGTTCTCAGGCTGCTTAATTCTCTAAGCTGTAAAGGAATACACTAATGGGGTTCCATATGCCCTATATATGTTAACCATGAACTGCTCACCAGTTAGGAGTGGTTGGAGCCCTTCTCTGTCCACCTCTGATTCCGTCTTTGACCTTGACTGTCTGAGAACTCTTAGTCACTAGCCAGTGTTGCTGCCCCCGCAACTTTGCAGGTGTCTCAAGCACTGTTAGTCACACTGAGCTCCCTTTTCTTGCATTTAAGCCATCGGGTTGTAGCTTTTCCACGGAAGGAGTTAACTCTATCCCAGCTCCCAGATGCATGTGCAGTCTTTCTTGACGACCTCACATTTAGCTCCTTGCGTACAGCATGGCTCACGTTCTCTCCTGAAGTGGGTATGGGCTTGCTAGTAGCCACCCTTACTGTGCAGTCTGTTAGAATTAGCTGTAAGAGAAAAGACAGCAGTGCCCTACATGTGCTCCTCAAGGGTTTGGAGGGGCCTGCTGTGGCTGGCCCTGAGCCCTATTCTTCCTCTTACCTAGATTGGTTATCTCTTACCCAGCTACAAGCCCTCTTACCTTCAGTGCTCCACACCATCATTTCAACCCTTAACCTCCTTTCTCCCCAGCCTGTTCTCACTGCAACATGTGTGTGCAACATGGAGTTACCACAATGGGCCCTTTATCTCCCTACCCTATGGAGAGCAGCTTCTGCCTCAAGAGCATCGGGAGAATGTGTTCCCGAATCTTGTTGACGCTGTGATTGAACTCAGTCTGAGGTAGGAGCAATCAGCAAATGCAAGCTTCTGTTTAAGTCATGTTGGAGCTGGGTGGAGTAGCACAAGCCTACAATCCCAACTACTCAGGAGGCTGAAGCAATGATATCAGACACCTGCAACTGTGCAGAGAGAGAGAGAGAGAGAGAGAGAGAGAGAGAGAGAGAGAGAGAGAGAGAGAGAGAGAGAGGGGGGAGAGAAAGCTGAGACTGTAGTTCAGTGGTCCGGTATTTATCCTGAAGGCCCTGTTTTAAGACTCCATCAGCCAGTGGCCCAGAGGCTGTGAATTTAATTTGCGTGGGAAGAAGATAATCCTCTTTGGGGTCTAATAAGACACTTCTGGAAAAGTACAAAAATGACGCATATAGAGATAAAGAAACTGGGCAGATCAAGAGTAGGGCTTCTTACACACTCAGGTATGCATGCAATAAAATCTTGTGTTCTTAACATGCCCCAAGCATGTAGGAGCAGTTACGTGAGACTTGGTTGAAATCGGATCATTTGATTTATAAGGTTTTAAGCTTTGTCTCATCGGTTGTGTTTTATTAGGAACGATGACAATACTTATAGTTGTAAATTTATTTTAGGAACAAGTGGCCCCTAAAAAGAAAGGGGCAGGGCATGGTCCTAGATCCCAGAACAAGGAAGGGAACAGGAGACCTCCCAGGGCCTGGAAGGATGCCAGGCCCACAGCAAGGACCCAGGAAACATTTGCTGAAGAAAAGGGGTGGGTGAGATTTATTTCAAGAGTAAAGCCGGTGGATAAGGAAAGGGGGGAAGCAACGTGATTAGACATTGTAATGTGTAAACAGCATTGTGTAGGTGTCAGAACAGAGAACAGTTGTTGCATGGGAGGGGGCTTTGTTGTGTCGTAGCTAGGCATGTTGAATGAGCAGTTCAGGCACCCATGGAAGTAACCATGCAGATATTGGAAAGATTTAGATGACCCATGTGGAGATGAGTCGTCCACCCACCTCTCTAAGGCACGGGCAGGTTTAAGCACTGTTAGAAGCCACTGTCAGAGTGAACGGTAAGCTTTACCTTCTTATTCTAAGCTGCACTCCTGCTCATTCATCCTTATGTAAATGAGCAAAAGTGACAAGAGATGGGGCAGCTTAACTCCCTGCTTAGCATTCCTTTGCCTCTCCTGTGTGCCTTAGCTGCCTTAAGCAACAGGACTGTCAGTCACACGGCCAGCTAAGTCAACCCTTAGGCCACCTTGAGTCTCTAGGAGTCTCTTTAAGAAAGCTACAGGTGGGCTGCAGCTGATTGTTCTGCCTCCGGAAAATTCCGACTCAGCTAGGGCTGATGATGAAGTCTATGCTGCTGTGTTTACCTGTCTGAGGCTTCAGTGAACCCCTAACTCTCCTGCAGCCATTTCTCCCTGGCCAGAGCAGGAGCACTTACCCAAAGACCCACTGTGACTGGAGCCGGAGTCAAGCACTGTGACATCCAAGTTCTGTGAGGAGCCACTGGGAGATGCGCCTGTGCTGGCCTCTCTGGTGCTGCAATAAAGCCATAGTCTCTCGGGTGGTCTTTTTTTTTTTTTTTAAATGCCATCTTTCAGCAGTATGGTCAACCAGGTGACATTCAAAAGCAGCAGCAGCTTGGTAATGAGAGCAGCAGCTGAGCAGTAGGCAGGCCAAGCCGCAGACATGGCAAGCCGTTCGGTACGTTGGCAGGCAGAGAAGCAGCTAAGCAGGTCAAGTGACCATGGCAGGGGGAAGTGTGTTAAAGCAGGGAGAAAGCTGAGCCCAAGCAGGACAAGAACTAGTGGTCCAGAGGAGAGAGATCACAGGCCGTAGTCACCAGGAGAGTACCAAACTGCTGAGAGCGCTTTAGAACCAGTGGTCTGTGTTATCAGCCCCGAGGAAGGGCTATAAAACTGGCCAGGGGTAAGAGCTTCGAAATGGCATGCGAAATGGCATCTACAATGTAAATGAGGCCTCAGAGCAAAACCAACCCTGTGGACCACTCCCTGGTCTTTGGCTTCTAGACTAGGACTTCCTCTGGAACTGTGGGTAATGGGGGGGGGGGGGTCTGCAAGTTAGGACAGCAATTTTGATATCTGCCGTGTTGCCCCTAGCGACCTGCTTGTCACAGTGCTTGACTCTAGCTCCAGTCACAGTGGGTCTTTGGGTAAGTGCTCCTGCTCTGGCCAGGGAGAAATGCCTGCAAGAGAGTTAGGGGTTCGCTGAAAAACAGACACAAATGCTACTTGTTACAATGTAGCAGAATGTGGATTGGAATTATCAGCCAGTGGGTCAACCCTCCATGGCTCACATTTCATGTCCATCCCCACAAAGAGCGTCTTGCTAAGTGCTGTGGCTCCTTGGCTGGTAGACCTCCAGCAGGAAACACATGGCACCTCAAACTAGGCAGTCTAGGAAGAAGTTAACAGACTGAACAAACATGTAATTTGGGTTTAAAGAAGCAGAAAAGAGCTAATATAGTACTTACCTGCTTCCTCCCTCACTCTAGGCCTGCAGGGAAGGAACTATGCCCTGGGACATGGAAGTCGAGAAAGCAACTCGTCTCCAGCCCTTGTACTGAGCCAAGAAGGCTGGGAACAAATGTCCAGATACTTCAGTCTGCCGGGATCCTTAGCCTCCTTCCAGTGTTGGCTGCCCTGCATTGCACTGGGAGGTCCAGGGGCCGTTGGGATCATCTATCTCCTCTGCTTCACACAGGGACAGTCCCAACAAAAGTATATTTCAGCCCCAGGGCAGAAGTAGACTGTCAAGGCCTGTCATCAGAAGTACTTGTGCATTCAGAACCTACAGGACCTAGCTCCGAGATAAATGCTATAACGGCTGAACGTGTGTGTGGAAACCTTGGGGGAGAAGTGTTCACGAAAACTGCATTCATCACCAGGCGTTTAAAAACAGTTTGACACAGAAGGACCTGCCTCGTCTTTCCACCATACCATACAGATGTCCCAGCAGATGTAAGGGCTTTAGTCATTTGTTGCTTTACTCTGTTTACCTCCTGGGAGTGGTGGAATTGCTTTCGGTGTATCTTGGTTAGTACAGAATCTTCTGTGAGCTGGCATGAGTAGTCCCATGCCACCATCCACAGTACAAGCGCTCAGGAGGGTGAGGGAGGTGAGTTTAGTTCCCCCCTGCTGCTAGAAAGAGACGGCCGCCCTCCTACTAATTCTTGGGTAGCTGCCTGCAGGCAGGGAGATGGAGTGAGCTCTAATCCAAGTGTGTCGGTCACTTTCCCCAGCAATAACAAAAGCGGCCTAGGAAGGGTTGGCTTTGGCTCACAGTCTGGGCACGTACAGCCGGTCACAGTAAGAAGGCATGGGGACAGGTGGCTGCATGAGAGCAGAGTGTGCGGCCAGGTGTCCTCTCCACATACTTCAGTGGAGCAGGACGCAGAGACTGGAATGCCAACACAGTTTCCTCCTTTTAGCGTTTATCCAGAGCACATCTTCAGCTCGCCGGATGCTGCCACTCATATTCAAATTGTGGCTCTTCCTAGAAATGCCCTCACGGTCATACCCAGGTTGCATCTCCGGTGATTGCGAATTCGGTCATATTGGTAAGCTCAGTCATTACATCCAGTCTCCAGTTAAGACAACACAAAGAGGACACTGAGGATTGTGACCAAGGCGACTTTTGTTAATAAGTTCAGCACAGATGCTGACTAATCAGAACCCCCTGTTGGTTCAAGGTTCACCCCTCTAATTTTAGCACCCATGGCAAGATGTCCTGCGGGCCCTGGGCCAGTGGCTGGGCTGGCAGGGGACTGTCTGTCTGTCAGTGTTACTGGGATCTCATCCTGGATTCACCTTGACTCCCCTGGGCTTTGCCATCTCCTTTAAAAAATAATTAAGACACAGAGTGTCTTAATGTACAAAGAATTTTTTACAGAGTAAAATGTGGCAACCTCAAGAAGTAAGGGTAGACAGTAGTCAGAGAGACCTTTATGCAGGGGACACTCTTAAGAGAGAATGGACAATGGCCAAGGGAGTCCTCGTGCCAAGATATATTTGTATGCAGGCTTTGTACTGATCCTTCATTTTTCTTTCTTTTTTTTTTTTTCCTTTGGAACAGACCACTTCCCGAGGAGTGTTTTTCTACACAGGTGATTGATGGGCCTATTTGGATTGACTCTAAGAGAGAAGACAATGATTTATCGTGTGTGTGTGTGTGTGTGTGTGTGTGTGTGTGTGTGTGTGTGTGTTGTTTTGTTTTGTATTTTCCCCATAAAGTCCATGGCTAGGTAGTGAACTTACGATCTTTGGGGCAGTTCAGAATGTCATTTCTCTATCCAGGACCAGAGCAGCACCCAGAGCCCACTCTTCGGACCAGTTGTCAAAGTTCCTAGTGTTATTAAGCTGCTGGGGATGAGAGAGGGGTTTGCATCCTCACTGACTTTCCTGCTAATATCTGACTAAGTACCTGTGGCCCCCAGAAACTATGTATGTGTTTGAACGCTTAGTCATAGGGAATGGCACTTGGAGGAGGTGTGGCCTTGTTGGAGAGGTGTGGCACGGTAGGGGTAGACTTTGAGATTTCCTATGCTCAGACTATGCTCAGTGTGGCCCACAGTTCACTTCCTGCTTCCGGTGGAACAAAATGCACACTCTCAGCTCCTTCCCCAGCTCCAAGTCTGCCTGCACGCCGCCATGCTTCTCACCATGACGAAAAAGGACTAAACCTCTGAAACTGTAGGCCAGCTCCCATTAAGTGTTTTCCTTTGTAAGAGCTGCTGTGGTCATGGAACAGAAACCCTAACTAAGACACTATCTCAGAACACAGGGCAAGGGTGGCACAGCCACTGTTATTAAAGCAGCAGATGGGTGACTATCTTCCCGCTGTAATTTACACTGTGGCCATACCTGTGTGTGCAGTTTGACTGGAACCCTCCTGTCACGGTAACTACTGTGGTCCCAGATAGCTTGGGACTTTGTTTCAGGTCTGAGATTCAGGCTACATATTCCAAGTTATAAGATCCTTATTGGTCCTGCCCAGAATGTCACTGCTCCAGCTGGGCTACCTACAGGCCAGGGCACTCGGCAGGGGCAGAGACCTTCTCAGGCACTGTTTGCAGAGGCCGAGAACTCTCAGCTCCTCAGTTAAAATTCTGCTCTCCTGGAAACTCATGCCCACAAGCTTCTCAGTATCCCGGTTCACCCTCCCGGTGCCACTCTCCTACCCAGCTCCTATCAGATCTGTGCATGTTCATTAAAAGATTACCATACACCAGGTGGGGGTGACACACGCCTCTAATCCCAGCACTCAGGAGGCAGAGGCAGGTGGATCTCTATGGGTTTGAGACCAGCCTGGTCTACTGAGCGAGTTCCAGGACAGGCTCCAAAAGCTACAGAGAAACCCTGTCTCAAAATAAAACAAAACAAAAGGTAACCATGCAGGGCTGGAGAGATGGCTTAGAGGTTAAGAGCTCTGGCTGCTCTGCCTGAGTTCAATTCCCAGCAACCACAGGATAGCTCACAACCATCTGTAATGAGATGCGGTGGCTTCTTCTGTGCAGGCAGAATACTATATACACAATCAATGAGTAAATAAATACATGCTTACCATGTTTTCTACTAGAGAAGTCTCCCATTTGTTACTACAAGTTTTCCTTTGTCTGGCTTTATTTATTCGTGTATTTATATATTTATTTGTTAGTTTATTTAGGGGGTGGTGGTTTTGAGACAGGGTTTCTCTGAGTAGCTCTGTAGACCAGGCTGACCTCAGCCTCACAGAGATCCACCTGCATCTGTCTCCCGAGTGCTGGGATTAAAGGCGTGCACCGCCACTGCCCAGCGATGTCTGGCTTATTTCTATTCTCATCCTCCATGCCTCTGCATAGTGTTCCCTACTCAGAGAAGATTTTCCTCCTAAATACTGGCATCACCTGCTAATGTTTTTACTCCTTAGAACTGTAAATTTCCTCAGGACACACGTTCCGGTGACTGACAAAGAACGTGTATCCCACTGACTTTAAAGGAACCAGTAGCTAGACAGAAGCTAAAGGATATAGGTAAGCTTGGCCCTTCTGATACCACCGCGAGGTTGGTATTTGTCCCTGTAGCCTGTGTGAACAAAGGAGTGCTACTTACAGTTTCCTGCTGTGAGGCAAGGCCTAGTGCTGAGGCTAGAGGAAGCCTAAACGCAGTAATTACTACGTGGCTGTTAATCATGCATTTATCCATTTCTGTACTCTGATAGGAGATGTTATTCTGTATATATGTTTCTCATACTGGTTAATAAAGCACTGTGGCCAATGAGATAGCTAGATAGGCGGGGCTAGGAGACAAGGAGGAAAGAGGAAGTAGGAGGGAGGAGTCGAGATGTAGACCTGAAAGAAAGAAGATGCCGGCTGCCGCTCCCGGATAAGATGACCACGTGGAAATACTTAGATAAGTAGAAATGGGTTAATAATTAAGGCAGAGCTAGCCCATAAACAATAATGGTAACTGGCCAACAGGATTGTATCAAATACAGAGTCTCTGAGTGTTATTTGGGGCTCATGTGGCAGTGGGACCATGCAGGACCGGGAGGCTGGTGGGGGGGGGACACACGACACCTCCCATAACAGTACTCAATAAACAGGGGCACTTAATTCATTAATTTCATTCATTCCACTAGCCAATTCATTCCATCAACGCCATCTTCTCCTTTGAGGTCCGTGATGTGCCTTGACCCATCCAGACACTGGGGACAAGCGAAGGACAGGGACCCTTCTTCCGTGGCGTCTGGGATGACAGACAATAAACAAGCACTTGGTGGTTCATCTACGGGGTGGCGCGCGCCTTTGTACGGGGCGGCGCGCTGGTGAAAAGGGACAGCCTTTCTAGAGAGTATGTGCAGGGTAAGGGAGGTGACTCTTTGGGATGAGTGGTCTGGGAAAATCTCTCCATGGGGGTGACACTCGAGCTGAAGTCTGGGCGAAGAGAAAAACGGCTGGGTGGGAACTAGCCCACCCCGAGGAAATGGCTGGTGCGGAAGTTCTCACCACAAGAAGGCTTCTGTGCCTGAGAAGCAGAAGGCAGGGGTCTGCAAGAGGTGGCGGGATGGGCCCCACTGCCTGGTTTTATTCCTCTCCTCTCTGTGTTTCAGAAGAACTTTGCTCTTCTTCTTTTATGGAAATGTCCTCTTTTGGACTCTACACCCTCCTGAAATAATAAAACCCAAATTTCCAAAAACCACAAAACAAAAACTTTTTGTTGTTGTTGTTGTTGTTGTTTAAGTTAGAAACATGAGCCAACTTTGTAACTACAAACTAAACCTATCAATGATCTCAAGGGGCGGCCTTTTGTTTTGTTTCGTTTTGTTGTTTTCTGTGAAAGGCCAGATAGTGTAAATATTTTCCATTTTGCAGGCCATGGAGTATCTGTACTAAGTACTCTACTCTTCCCCATGGGAGCAGCCAAAGGCAACTTGTCAACGAATGGATTGTGGCAGCATCCCAATAAAACTTTATTTGCAAAAACAGCAAGTAGGACATGTCTCCTAGATTGTAGTTTGTCAACCAACTTCTAACGAGGAAACCCCTGAACGGAAGGAACTTCATTGACTATTTGTGGTACTATTCTATTGAGATGCTTTTCAAACTCCCGTATCATCATTGTTCTCTTTGTTATTTTACCTCGAAGCCTCAAGGAGGAGTCTGCTCTGGTCTGCAACTCACTGTATGGCCCATCTGGCTTCAAACTTGCAGTGTTTTTCCTGCCTTTTCGTTCCAAGTTTTATGGACCACCAAGGCCAGCACATGATTTACAATAATATAATGATTTACATTATATCATGTTTTCTCTAAAGCCAAGCCAAAAGTTCTTTTTATCCTTTGCAATGGGCCAGTAGTCACCCACCTTCAGAAGTAGTTACACCAAGTAGATTTTCGAATCTTCTACTAGTGAAAATCTAAGGCCATGGCGTAGTAACATGTTTCATAGCTTATAGAAGCATCCCTGAAGTTTGCATTCCTGAACAGAGCCTTTGCATATTGACATTTTAGTGCTGTATTAAAAGCAACTTACCTTAAATGCCATCCTAGAGCCTTCATCCAGTAGCTGATGGAAGCAGAAGCTGAGATCCACAGCTAAGCACTGAGCCCGACTCCTGGAATCCAGTTTTAGAGGGGGAGGAGTGATGAGCAAAGGGGTTAAGACCATGCTGGGGAAATCCACAGAAACAGCTGACCTGAACAAGTGGGAGCTCACAGACCCCAGTCTGACAACTGGGGAACAAGCATGGGACCAAACCAGGCCCCCTGAACGTGGGTGTCAGTTGGGGGACTTGGGCAATCCAGGGGGCCTCTGTATTTATCCCTAGTGCATGAACAGGCTTTTGGAGCCCATTCTTCATGGAGGGATACGCTCTCAGCCTAGATACAGGGGTGAGGGCCTTTGTTCTGTTGAAATGATGTGACAGATTTTCATGATCCCCCATGGGAGGCCTCACCCTCTCTGAGGAGTGGATGGGGGGGGGGAGATGGTGGGGGAATTGGGAGGACTGGAGGGAGAGGGAACTGGGATTGGTATGTAAAATAAGATTGTTTTTAATTTAAAATTAAAAAGTAATATTAAAAAAGCAACCTGCATTATACATTAGAGTGTATGTTGTGAGATCATTTAAATTATGTAAAGTACAATGCACCTCTTCTTCTGTAATTAATCCTTTTTTTTTCTTTCTTTCTTTCAAGTTACTTGTTCTGGACCTCTTGAAAGTGTAGTAAATTTTATAACTTCATTTTTAATTTGGAAATTTTGTCAGTATATTCTAAGTAATTATCGTACTCCAAAGTCTAAAACAATCCTTAACTATTCTTCTCTTTAGAATTGTACTGTTAGAAAACCAATACCTCTACCTCACTAAGTAGTTCCAACAAACTTTTCCTGTATGAAGGGTGATGGTCTATAACACAGACACGCCCAAACGGAACACGAGAGAGGCACTGACCACCCATCGTGAAAATTTGGAACATGGTTTTCATGCAAATGGAGGGCATGCATGTGGAAATTTTAAAAGAAAACTTCCTGTTCCAAAACTTATGGGCCAGCAAGAAGACTCAGCAGGTAAAGGTGCTTGCAACCAAGACTAATGATCTGAGTTCCATCCCGGGGACCCACATGGTTAAAGGAGACAGTTGACTCCTGTAAGCTGTCCTTGGTCCTCTACACAGAGTGCACATGTAGCCTACACACACACACACACACACACACACACACACACACACACACACACGTAAGCACTGATATGTAATGATAACTTTAAGAGCTTGTTTAGATGGATATGCACTGTACATCTAAGAGTTTGGGTGAAGGAGTTGGGTTGGTCAGTTCACAGAGTGAGACAACCTTAAAAAAAAAAATGCCCAAGATGGTGACGTTAATTTATTTAACTGGACATGTTCTAAAAGTACTCAGCAGGAGAGAGACAAAGTTAGCTTTGCTGTCTATAAACTGCCAACACCATCCTTTAACAACCATCCAATTATAATAGCTCTGTGGGGGTTGGCTGTGAGTCAGCTGATCTGGGTTGGGTTCAGCCAAGCTTGCCTGAGTGCAGGTTGAATGGGGACTCTGTTGTAGGCTGTGTTCAGTTGGAACATTCTAGCTGTGGCAACTCTGCTTCATGTGGCTTCCATCTTCCTGCTTGGGGTGGGGTGTGGGGGAGGGGGAGTTAGACTTGGTTTGCCCTTCTTCCAGTGATGGTGAATGGGAGTCCCCGGTGTGCTGTACATCTCCTAATACATTGGCCAAAGCAAGTTAAATAGCCTCCTAGGAATCAAGGGGCTGGGGCTGGGAAAGGTGTGTGTTCTGCTTTCTGCAGGGAAAAGCTACAAAGCGATGCGCCTATTGGGCAGTGAAAATGTGGGAGAAACGGTCCTTGTACCGTCTTAACCGAGACTCGCCTTCTACTCATCTGGCTGAGTCATATCTGCCTGGAAAGACAACCCTTGAAACGGGCTCCGTTGCGTGCTACAGTAGAGTGCACGTTTGGTTCCCACTCCCTGCATCCGATGTGTGACCTTAGGGGACTTAGACCCTCTCCAGGGTGAGTGCCCTTTCTTCTGCCCCACTTAGCATCTGTTGCTCCTCCTGATGGCAGCAAGCTGCTTTCAGGGAATCCCCCTTCCGTACCCCTGTTGGTAGCACCGCTGCCAGGAAGCCCCCAGTGTTTAAAACCAGGGGGTGGGTAGATTCGTTCCCACTGGATTTCACTCAGCTCCGTGCTCTAGCACAGACAGACAATTGGCCCCTGCCCAATACTGATCTACAGTCGGTAGCGTCCTTGAAGCATGAAGCCGTCTGGTATCACACCTACAGAGGCATCATCATCCAGGCGGGGACCCTGCAGTTTGATGTCTGGGTATAAATCCTGGCTCCAACCTTGCATGAGTGCCCTGAGGAAGTCGCAAACTTCCCAGCAGTAGAGTCGGGATGACAGATAGCATCCACGGTATGGAGCAACAGTATGGCTTCCATTAACGGACTCTTAAGAGCCCTGTTTTCTTTGAAGACATTCAAAGATGTATTCCTCTGTTGAATCTAACAGCTTTCAGGCCTAACCATTCCTTTCTCTTTATCCACCCCGCTTTTTGCGTTTTGGCACAGTTTGGATCAGTTAAATGAGACCTGTCTCTGCCCAGCTCAGATACTACAGGGACACCTGTCACCTGGATTTGGTGACCCATACACTGCTTACACTTGTGCCAAAGGAAAGCACAAGGTGAAGTCTGTCCTTGGAATTGCTTTTAATAAATGCAGTGCATCCTGAAAATGTTCGGGGTAAAGCTGGCACCGTCCTCACCAGGCCAGAGCCCTAGTGACGGTGCAGGGACTAAGCCCACCCCTCCCTTCTCCCACTTGGCCACTTAGCCTGCGGCCGCCCTGTGATGTTCATTGGCCTCGACAGTTCCCATAACTCTTGCCTTTTTAAGAAGCATTTGGCACAGTTACAGCCTCCCGTGGATGGCACAGCGTCCCCCAGGCACACGATCCGCTTCCCCTCCCACTTCCTGCCAGGGCCGAGTTTCTCACAAGAAAGACCTATAGCAGGCTGATTATCTTGAGTTAAGGGCTGCTCCAGCAACGTCCTGGTCACCCAGGAACAGTAGTGAAGGAGTGTGTCTCTTCTCCACCGTCAGTGGGGCAGCAAGGAGAGCGGACAGGAAGGCTCTAGGGATGCGGGCGTCCTCCGTTTAGAGATATATGAGGCGTGTCTTCAAGGGTCCCTGGCGCTAACACTGACACAGAATGATGGAATTTAAGTGACCCTAGTGCTCTTTGCGCTGAAATCCCTCCCTTCAGAGAGAGGGACCCGAAGCCCAGAAATGCTAACTTTGTTGATTTGGCTGCCAGGATGACAAGGACGTATGAATCCATGTAACTGAGCAATGTTGAAGGATCTGGAAAGACTTAGGGTTCTTTCCCTAGGGACTGAGGCATTAAGTGTAAAAATAAGCACTGAGATCTAAATATCTGAGGGGTTAGTGTATTTAAATGGAGCTTTCTAAGAGATGAGATGTATGGAGGATGAAATGGTTGCCTCCAGAAGCTTGAGTGCTGTCTCTGGAGTGTCCAGTCACAGACAGAAAGCATGTGGAGAGAAGAGGAAGCATAAACACGAAGGCAGAGGAAATGACTAAAATAATAAACACTGAAAATGGCAAGCATTGGAGGGTCAGGAGCAACTGGAAAAGTCCAGGACCCCTGCTGGCAACGGGACAGGAGTGCCAGCATGGAGACAGGCAGTTACTGTAAGGTTAGCTTAGGTCTTCCCTGTGTTCAAACAATTCTGTTCCTAGGAGCAGACACAGAATTGCATATGCATGCTTTGCCGAGAACATATACGAGTTATTCCTGCTGACTATTCCTAGCAGCCCAAGGGGAGATCCTCAACCCATGAACAGAATGAATAATCGAAGGCAACTATATTCACACAGTGGAATACTACTCAGGATTCAAGGTTTTCAATGCTATGTGAGGGCCACATAGCATTTTCAGCCTCACACGCCGTATGTCTTCACTTGAGCTGGTCAGCATCGGGCAAGAGCAGCAGCAGGCAGACATACACAGAAATACACAGGCAGAGATCTTTCAGAAAAAGTTTGCAAAGCAGATGGCATACACAGTGTGTTCCCTTTTCTGAAAATTCTTGAAGGTACAGAGTTATAATATATGTGGCTATGAGAAGATTTACAGTTGTTTAAAACAGATCTTTAAAGCCAAGTGTGGTGGTCTACACCTCCAGGCTGAGCATTTGGGAGGCTTGGGGAAGAAGATAATGCATGAGTTTGGGGTCAGCCTGGGCTACATGCTGAGCTACAGGCTCGTCCAGTCCATAGCCGATCTAGGCGGTAGGGCAAGCCCTATCTCAAAAAGTTGAAAACAAGGTAAAAATACTTAAAAGCGAGTCTTTAAGTAAACAAGGATCGAGAATTGGCCCGTGAGATTACTATGGTTTAGTGACTAATCTCAAATGAAAGACGCCATCAAACTAGTAAGAAAATTCATAACTAGTGAGAAGCCCTTGTATGCAAGGCACCCCCAACACCCCCTCCTCGTAAGAACTAAGAGAAGCAATTTTCTATACACGTTTTTATAGATTAGAAGTGGAGGCCAGGAGATGTGAACTTAGCCAGGATTACCAGTCAGCAGAAACAATGCTATTGTTTGAGCTCAGATCAGTCTGATATTGACCCACTTCTTAAGCTGCCTCCACAGGCTTGAAACGCAAACATGGAATCTTACATCAGCGGTGTAAAAATAAACCATAAGCCCCACCCCAAGAAATACTATCCATCTATCACTGGGTTCTCTCCTGCCAGCAGCACGGTGCCTGCTGCCTGTGGGAAGCGCTGGCACAGGTTGGACACAGCTCCTAGGGGCTCCCTCCAGTAGAACAACCCTGTTTTTCCATTGCTCGCACGAGCCAGTGTTATCCTGAAGTGTTTCCATCTAGCCTCAGAGTTTGCAGCCATGGGGGTAAAGTGTGTGATTCAGTGTGGGGGTCTTCAAGGGAGCTAGCAGCTCTTAATGTTTGTTAGAGCCCATCCTGCCCATGGGGTGGCACCTGAACATGGGCAGAGCTCTGGGACCCTGCATGTCACATCTGGACGTCCTGGATATGATTTATGTCAATAATGTGGTCTGTAGGTGGCAGGCATGGCGAGTTGGCCTAACGCCTTCCGCTAACTGAGATGGAAAACCAAGGCTCAGGAAACAGCTAAGGGAGGTTCCTGTGCTGTGTCTTGCGTACCCTCCTGACGTTCTATGAGGCACCCTTGTTTCTAGTCCTTAGTCAGTCACCAGAGAACTCCCCCTTCAAGTGTAATGAAGTATGGACAAGGTTCTTGTCATGGAACACCCAATCCCATCTGCCCAGGACTGCCTGGGTTTTTGGACAAACTGTCCTCCTGCCCGTCTTCTCCAGGAGGCCGTCAACTCTCAGCGAATGCCACCAGTTCAAACTCAAAGGAAATGCAAGTGTGACCTGTGCATGGATTCTACTCTCAGAGAGCTCCCCCTTGCCATGGGCTGTGAGGAGCTCCTTCCCGTTCTGAAAGGCCATGGAGGGCACTTACCACAGGGGCTTTCAGTGTTTAACTGCAGTGCAGGCAGAGAATTCAATCCGTCAGAGGCGTCACCCACACTAAGTTCTCCAGGACCTTCTGCTACTCCCAACTCATGGGCGCCTGTCTTCTCTTCTGGTTTCTCCTGTCAGATCGATTCCGTCCTCTATGTCAAGGTGTTCCTCCGGCTTCAGGCTGCCCTTAAACTCTGACTAAGCTTTATTGTCAGGAAACAAGTTTTCATGAAATTTGGTGCTGCCCTAGAGTGTCGCCTACCATCTCAGTCCCTCTACTTTTTTTTAGAGAAAAAAAAAATACTTATTTATTTTACGTACAGTGGAGTTTTGCCTGCAAGTATGTCTCAGTGGAGGCATCGGATCTCATAGAACAGGAGTTACAGACAGCTGTTAGCTGCCATGTAGGTGCTGGGAATTGAACCTGGGTCTTCTGGAAGAGCAGACAATGCTCCCAACTGCTGAGCCATCTCTCCGGCCCTAATTCCTTTATTTTTAAATTTGTTATTTTTTTATTTTTATTTTGAGAATTTCATGTATGTGGACTATATTTACATCATTTCTCCTTTTTGTCCCTTGCCACCAACTCCTCCCATGTTCCCTCCACCACTTCTCAATCCCTGAACTCATGTATGCATGTATGTATGTATGTGTTACGGCAGGTTTCCCTGCCGGCTGCCGCTGGTTCTGCCGCCATGGTCCCACAACCACGTGTGCCCCAAATAACACTCTGAGACTCTGTATTTGATACAATCCTGTTGGCCAATTACCATTATTGTTTATGGGCTAGCTCTGTCTTAATTATTAACCCATTTCTACTTATCTAAGTATTTCCACGTGGTCGTCTTATCAGGGAGCCGCGGCAAGCGTCCTGCTTCTTCCCCGTGCTACATGTCGACTCTGCCTTCTACTTCCTCTTTCCTCCTCCTAGTTTCCTAGCCCCGCCTATCTAGTTTTCTATTGGCCACAGTGCTTTATTAACCAGTATGAGAAACATATATACAGAATAACATCTCCCATCATCTCTCTTTTCTGTCTAAAATAAAAGAAGGGGTTTAACCTTAACATAGCAAAATATAACATACAACAGTTATCAAATAAGAATCACAGTTAACAATATTCAGAACATGTATGTATGTATGTATGTATGTATGGATGGATGGATGTATGTATGCGCATGCATACGTGTATTTGGAGCTGACTGAATGGGATTGCATAACTTATTAGGTAGCTCATCCCTAGAGAAGACTGATTGTCCCTCTCTCAACAGCCATTAATTACCTTCTTCACGAGGACTTCATGAGACATCTCTCACCCACTGTCATGTCAACTGATGTTGTTATTAATCTGGTTCAGGTACTGTTGGGGTTTCATGAGTGTAGCTTTCCTATCATTTCTAGGAGACATCCCAGTGCTTTGTATTCTGACCAGGTGTGTGTAGTAAAACATTATTTTAGGCTGCGTGACTTTGGTTTATGCTGCATTTGTTTAACTCATCGAAGCAGTGATTCTTGGACTGTCTAAAACACCTGGTGGTCCTAATAAAGAGCTAAACAGCCAATAGCAAAGAAGGAGCAAGGATAGGTGGGGCTGGCAGGCAGAGAGGATAAGTAGAGGGGAGGAGGAGGAGGAGGAGGAGGAGGAGGAGGAGGAGGAGGAGGAGGAGGAGGAGGAGGAGGAGGAGGAGGAGGAGGAGAGAGAACTAGGGGAGGAGGCTATCAGGGCCAGCCCCAGTGTAAGAAGGAAAGTAAGGCATACAGGAATAAGATAGATAAAAGTCCAGAGGAAAAAGGTTGATTGAAGGTAAGAAAATCTGGCTAGAAACAAGCCGAGCTAAAGCTGGGCGGGCACTCATAAGTGATAATAAGACTCCGAGTGTGATTGATATGGGAGCTAAGCGGCAGGCCCTACCCCTCAAAGCCAAACAGTAGGTGTGGCTTTCTGTAACGGTTTTCATCTGGAAAAAAAGAAAAAAGGAGCCTCTCGGATTAAGGGCGAGAGCTATACCCTGCGTGGGCATAAGGCTATGTATACAGGATGCAGTTAGTTAGGGAAGTGGCAGTAGTTGGTTCTCTTCTAAGCTGAGCTGTGTCACAAAGCCCTCAACATCCCACAAAGGTTTATAATCAATCACATCCAAACGCTGCAGGGGGGTGGGGGGTGGCCTTCACCTTGGCAGGGGGAGAAACTGCTCCGACAGGCAAGCATCGTGCCAGGCCACATTGGTGGGAGCAGCAAAAGCTACCCCAGAACGAGGTTGGCGATTCAAAGGCGCTATCACTTGACCCCACTCTTGCATATCAACTACCTCCTTGGTGGGAGGGGCATGCTCTCCATGGAGGGCGCGGCATGGCACAGGCAGAGTATGACAGAATAACAATGCAGGGTCTCCCCCAGCCTTGCTTTTCATCCGTGCCCCCAAAGCCAGTGGATAGGAGCACAATGTGCCAGACACTTACGAGATACATAAGAGCAGTATATTTTGCCTTTCTCTGCTTCATCAACCCCTTCATCTCACCCAGTCATTGGACATAAGCAATTCATCAGGTTAAGAGGCCAAAGTTCTGCCCTCACTGCTTGATAGGTCTTGGATTCAAGGTCCCATTGAATGAAATGGGTTCCTTAATGGTTACCTGTTGGAACAAGGTCCATATATGGAGATTTTTGAGTACTTGTGATAAAATTTCAGGAAACCAGCTGGGTAGTTGTGGCACACACCTTTAATCCTAGCATTTAGGAGGCAGAGGCAGGCAGATCTCTGTGAGTTCGAGGCCAGCCTGGTCTACAGAGCGAGTGCCAGGACAGGCTCCAAAGCTACACAGAGAAACCCTGTCTTGAAAAACAAAATAAACCTCTAGGAAACCAAGACAAGAGTGTTGTGGCCTCAGTTTTTTAAAAAACCACGGAATTGTTCTTGGATCGTGCTTTCTGCCCCTCCCAGGTATAGTAGATTAGAGTGAGTTTACTTCAGATTATCCATTACAACTGTCTATTGTTAGTTGTTTACGTGCCTGTATGGAAAAACATATTTCTGCCACATGCAGCTTTTCTGTCACATGAGACTTGCCCTTGTGATTATACAACTTTTTACTCATGTGACTCTTCTTAACCTTCAGCATATAAACTGTCTGATGATTTGAACAAAGTTGGCTATTGCATGAAACTTTAGTGCCCCTCATTCTGGGCTCCGTTCTCCCTCGTGCTTCTGGAGCAGTAAACACTTAACAATACCAGCTTTATTTTTCACAAAAATGTCTTGTGAGGCTGGGGGTGCAGTCCAGTTGGTAGATTGTTGGCCTAGGACGAAAGATATTAAACATCCAATCCCCAGCATGACGTGAAATAGGCATGGTGGTGTGGGTCTGTGGTCTCAGGATTTAGAAGGTGGAGACAAAAGGATCAGAAGGTCAAGTTCATCATTAGCTATGTATTGAATTTGAGGCTAGCCTGCATTATAAAAAACTGTATCTCAAACAAACAAACAAAGAGACCATCACCAACAGCCCATGAGATAAACGATAGATAGACAGACAGAGAGGCAGACAGACAAACAAATAGATATGGTCATACCTTGCTTGTACAAATAAAGCTTGTTTGAAGATCAGAGGTCAGGAGGTCTGTACATACAGACAGGAAGTGAGATGGATGGGTGGAGAGAAGATGTACATGGGAAGAAAAGGAACTCACGCTCGTTTCCCTGGGAACTGATGGGGTGAAGGTGGCTTAGGTTTGCTCCTCCTGCTCTCTAATCTCTCAGTGTTTTCATCTATATCTGACTCAGGGCTTGTATTGTTTGGACCAATTAAGAACTCCATTTACATATAGATAGATGGATGGACGGATGGATGGATGGATATTAAAATCACCCCCATAGACTCATATTTGAATGCTTAGGGAGGAGCATTAGGAGGTATGGTCTTGTTGGAGGAAGTGTCCCTGGGAGTGTGATTTGGGGTTTCAAATGTCCAAGCAGAGAGAGAGAGAGAGAGAGAGAGAGAGAGAGACTGACAGACAGACAGATAGAGGAGAAAGTTACAGAGGAGACACCGAGACAGAAAGACACACACACACACACACACACACACAGAGAGAGAGAGAGAGAGAGAGAGAGAGAGAGAGAGAGAGAGAGAGAGAGAGAGAGAGAGACAGAGAGAGACAGAGAGAGAGAGAGAGACTAGGTAAGAGAAACAGTCAGTACCTGAGGACCTCAACTTTTTTTTTTTTTTTCTGTTTTTTTTTTTTCAAGACAGGGCTTCTCCTGGAAATTGCTCTGTAGATGGGATAGCTTGGAATTCACAGAGATATGCCTGCCTCTGCCTCCTAAGTGCTAGGATTAAAGGTGTGTACCCCTACCACCAAGCCAATATCCCACTGTTGTAGTAACCAATCCCATACCAAGGAACGAAACATATTTCTAAAAGATGGATAATAATCCTATCCAAGGATGGTTCCTCCAAAGACCTAATCAGTTTACACTCCTAAATGGTCCTGCCACATAGAGATACAATTATAACAGAACAAAGGCTGCAGCCCATGGGCCTTGGAGGGAAAACAATATTTAAGATAGAGCATGCTGTCAAAATTTCTTCCTGAAATGTACAGTACCTTCTTTCTAGAGATCTTTGAAATGGTTGCAATTCTTGTTGATATATATTTGCATCTACGGTGTTTCCAAGAGTGTGTGCGTTCCTAGAGTGGCATCATAGGAAAGTGGCGTAACTTTTAAGGTCTGGAACACTGTAGGGGGTCCTGGTATCACTCAGGGTATTCTCTTAAAGCACAGAGTTGGACTGTGCCGACTAGTTTTAGGTCAGCTTGACTCAAGCCAGAGTCATTTGGGAAAAGGCAGCCTTAGTTATGAAAACACTCCCACCCAACTGGCCTGCTGGCAATCCTGTGGTTCGTTTTCTTAATTAGTTACTAACATGAGAGGGCCCAGGTCACTGTGGGTTATGCCACGCCTGGGCAGTTGGTCCCAGGAGATATAATGAAGCAGGCTGAGTAAGCCTTGACACGCAAGCGAGCAAGCCTCACTCCTCCATAGCCTCCATAGTCCCTGCCTCCACATTCCTGCCTGGATTTCCCGCCTAGTCTACCCTGTGATGAAGTGTGACTAACACGGAAATCACAGGCATTTTTCTTTCTGTTTCTCTCTTTGCTACTTCTCCAGCCAGTTATGATTTGTGACTTCCAGAACTGTGAATCAAGTAAACCTTTTCTGGGGGTAAGCTACGTATCTTCAGTATTTTGGTACAGCAATGGGCTGAGGGGCAGTGAGGTGGCCCAGTGGGTGAATATCCTTGCTATCAAGCCTGATGATCTGCGTTCAATCCCTAGGACCCACATGATGTAAGAGAACCCACCCTTGCAAGTTGTCCTCTGAACTACACACACACTCACTCACACACACACACACTCACACACACACACACTCACACACACACACACACACACACACACACACACACACACACACACACCATGTATGCATGCAGGCATAGGGTATAATAAGATAAAACACACCTGTTTAAATATCCTATTTGAATGGTTATATGTACATAGCTCAATAGGCTTAAGGCTATAATAATATTCTATTAATTCAAAACAACAAATCAACAAGGCCCTGACAGTGTTTTCAACTACTATGAACTGTAACTTACATGTTATCTTAGTGTTTCAGTTGCTGTGACTGCACACCATGACTAAAAGCATCTTGGGAATGAAAGGGTTTATTTCAGCTTACAACTGTCATCATGCTCCATTACTAAGTTTAAACCAGGGAGGAAACTCAAAGCAGGAACTGTCATAGAGGTCATTGTCTCAGAGGTCATTGTGAGGGTCTCTATTGCTGTAAAGAGATGCCACGACCATGGCAACTCTTATAAAGGAAAACAGTTAACTGAGGTGGCAGCTTATAGTTGAGAGGTTTATTTCACTATCATCATGGCCAGGAGCATGGCAGCATGCAAACAGACACGGTACAGCCTACATCTTGATCAGAAGGCAACAGGAAGTGAACTGAGGGAAACTTTAGCAAAAGAGATCTCAAAGCCTGTCTCCACAGTAACACACTTCCTCAAACAACACCATACCTCCTAATAGTACCACTCTCTTTGGGGATCATTTTCTTTCAATCCACCACAGTCATGGAGAAGTGCTGCTTACTGGCTTCCTCAGCCTGCTTTCTTATACTCCCTACTCCTGGTACCAATTTCTGCCTTAGAGTTTCTATTGCTGTGATAAAATACCATGTCCAAAAGCAACTTGTGGAGGAAAGGGTTTATTTTAGCTTATGGTTCCACGGCATAATCCATCATGAAGGACATCAGGGCATCAACTCAAGGCAAGAAACTAAAAGCAGGAACTGAAGCTGAAGGCAGGGAGGGATTTCTGCTAACTGGCTTGCTCAGCCTTCTTAGATACTTCAGGACCACCTGCCTTAGGGTGGCACCGCCTACAATGTACTGAACCCTACCACATCAATAATTAGTCAAGGAAACATACAACAGGTGTGTACACAGGGCAGTCTGGGAGGTACATTTTCTCAACTGAGGTTGCCTTCTCCTTAGCTTGAGTCAAGCTGACATAAAAGTAGCCAGCACATGCAGTCTCAGATTTACTTATTTGTGTGAGTGTTTTGCCTGTATGTACTTATGTATAGCATGCATATGCATGCCTGGTGTCCTCAGATTCTTTAATAAGGCATCATATCCCTGGGGACTGAAGGTACAGGTAGTTGTGAGCCACCACATGGGTTCTGGGAACCAAACCCAGGTCCTCTGCAAGAACAGCAAGTGCCCTTAACTGCTGAACTAGGACGCATTGAAAATTACAAGTTCATGGCTCCAGCACCTAAACACAAGCTTTCAAAATGTCCCAGACATACCAGTCTTTAAAAGACAGCTACGAAGGTTGAAATTGTGAAGAACAAATTAGGGTAGGTCATGAACGGTCATCTGCCCTTGACTGAATCTAGGACACTTAATTGTCTTAAGTTTTCCTCAAATTTTCTGAGGGGCTGTAATTTTGTTTTGTATTCATTATTATTTTCAGTGAAGGCGCTGCCATTGCATTGAGGTCTAGGTGGAAGACAGGGCATGTGAATTCAGTCCTGTTTTCAGATCCTGGCTGATGACCATCTAGGCTTTGGTACTAATGAAGTCCAGAGCTAATGGCATATGAATAACAAGAGTCAAACATTATTTATTTATTTGTTTGTTTGTTTGCTTGCTTGTTTTTAGAGACAGGTTTTCTCTGTATAACTGCTCTGGCTGGCTGTGGACCAGGCTTCAAACTCACAGAGATCCACCTGCCTCTGCCTCCCAAGTGCTGGGATTAGAGGGGTGTGACACCATCGCACAGCCCAAACCTTATTTCTTATTATAAATGTCCAGAGTTTGTTCAGCAGGATCTATCTCTTTCATTATCAGTATATCCACTCTGTCTCAGGAATGCCTGGAGTTGTGTAGTTTAAAAAGTGTTTTAAAGATGTGTTATGCAGGTAAGTGTGTAGAATCTATCTGTCCATTTTGATGTGTGGTGATTAAATTAATATGCATGTTATGTAGAGAAGTCCCCTCTTACCCCTTCACCTATGACACCCTCTGCCCCCAGAAGCGGCAAGTGTCTTAATGGTAATAATTTCCTTGCTTTTAATTGCACACTATTGTCTGTGTATGAATTCCTAAGCCACATGTGTCAGTTTTATATGTTTTTGGATTATTGAAATGGAACTATGCTGTATGATGCATTCCCTCTTGACATTGTAAGATTCATCACATTGCTGCATGGAACGGAACATTTATTTGCTTGCTGTATAGTGTGTACATATCCCGTACTCCGAGCTTCTCACTGATTTCTGGATTTTGGCAATTATGAAAAATGTTGCTGCAGGCACTTTTGTTCATTTTCTTTTCTTTTGTTTTTGAGACAGGGTTTCTCTGTATCACCCTGGTTGTCCTGAAACTCACCCTGTAGACCAGGCTGGCCTTGAACTCAAAGAGATTCACCTGCCTCTGCCTCCCAAGTGCTGGGATTAATGGCGTGTGCCACCACCACCC
This sequence comes from Cricetiscus sungorus, assembly GCA_030556225.1. NCBI lineage: Eukaryota > Metazoa > Chordata > Mammalia > Rodentia > Cricetidae > Cricetiscus > Cricetiscus sungorus. The sequence continues at coordinate 43,397,790 of JANBXA010000366.1, forward strand.
AACCCAAGCACGGATTCCTAAATCACCATGGCCCTTGTGATATTGCTTGACAGTTTGATTTTTTCCAAATATTTGAGAAGATGCTTGTATGTGATTCTGATTTCGATTTAATTTCTCTCATTGACTAAGAGGCTGAGCACTTTTCATGTGTTCATTAGCCCTCTGGACATCACTCTCTGTGAGGAACATTCATCTTTGCCCATTTTTTTTTTCTATCATGTTGTCTGATTTTCTCATTTGTTTTTAATATTCTTAATATATTCTGCATACCTGTCCTTTAAAAATGATATATATTACAAGGATGTTCTTCCATCGTATGACTTATACTTTAACTCCTTGCATTACCTTTTGATGATCATGTAATTTTACTGCACGCTATCACATTTCCTTTGTATCACATTTTTCATACAAATAATCCAACATTATTAAGAAATCCTCTCACGTGACCTTTTAAAAGGTTAATATTTTCGCTTTGCATACTAAGTCTCTGTCTTGATCTCTTTGGTTGCTGTAATAAATTATGTGATCAAGACCAAGGCACCAGCAGTGTTGGTGTTTGGTGGGAATCTGTTCATAGATAGGGCCCCTTTGACTGCACCGGGTAGAAGATGCAAGGGAACTAACTCAACCAAGTCTCATTTTAAGGACCCCCAAATGTCTTCACCTCTCAAAAATATCACACTGGCCATGACAGTTGTGTAACAGTTTCCTCTGAGACTGAAACATTCCCATCCTGCAGGACAGGAAGGTAAAAAACTCAAAATAGCTTCAGGAAGTCCCTGAAACCGATCAGAATCACAAGGTGGCTCCTGCCACAGTAAGCACTAAAAGCTGAGCATCCTCTCAGACAGAAATGAAGCTGAGCTGCAAAGGAGACTCTGAGACCAGACGGCCTAGCTGCATGGACAGGGTCACACGGTAGGACACCCTCCATCATGTTGAGCTGTCTACAGTGTGACTCCAGGTTTCCTATATTTTATGATCTGCCACCCATGCAAGGGTGGGTTGGGTGATGCAGCTGTGTTTGAGTCGTTTCTGTTCCTGTACGTGACCCCTCACCCATATTCCTGTAAGTAACCCCAATAAGACTCCTGGTTCACCACGTTGGACTTTGGTCTTATCCTTGGGTCCGCCATGGGCTCCTCATCTGAGGTGAATACACATGAGTGTTGCTTCTCCCTGGGAAAAGTTTTTCACAGAATAACAATGGAACCATGTGAGATTAGCACAGTGGGTCTTTAATCTACTTGGAATTCATTTCACATATATAGCACAAGAAGGGAATCTGAGTCAACGTTTCAAGTAACTTAACTGAAAATGATGTCCTTTACCTTGTCACCTCTCATCATAATGCAAGTCCATTTGGATCACTAAGCCTACACTTACAATTTTCTTAAATAAATCACCTTAATAAGTTCAATATTATATCTTGATAACTGATGACATAATTATATTTTTCTTTGAAAAATCAGGTTTATTACAAGCCACAAAACAAAATCAACAAGATTTTTGATGACATTGTGCTGGATACATGGAACTATTTAGGAGAAGATGACATTTTAAAAATACCATCTTTTCTAAGTATAAGGACTATACAGTTGTTGTTAATTTAGAAGTGAATCTTTGTATAGATTTATTCCTTGGTAACTGTTTAAGGTCCATTCAGAAAACTGCATGGTAAATGGTCAGAGCCTACTTCCAGGTTGAAAACCTATCAAAACTCATCAATTCCTGAGCTTGAAAACCCACCAATCCCTAAGCCTAAGCCAAAATAAATAAATAAATAAATAAATAAATAAATAAATAAATAAATAAATAAATAAAACCTACCAATCTCTTGACTTGACTTGAAATCCTACCAGTCTCACCCTGGAAACCTCCACCCAGGAAACCCCCTCTCCAAGGATACCGTATAAAAACCTGCCTCCTGCTCGGTTCCCTGCTCTTCTCCCCGAGTAGAGGCGGCTGCCCTCCTGTGTCTCCCAATAATTCTCTTGTGTGGGTTTGTTGTGCGTGAGACTTTGTGATATTCCTTGGCTCTCAACTACCAGGGTACCTCTCCCTTCAAAGCTGTAACACTTGCATAGGGGAAATATCTTGCTTCAGAGCTACAACCCTTCCACTGGGGAAATTTCCCCTCAGAGCTGTAACATATGCACTGGGGAATCCTTTCTCCTCAGAGCTGTAGCTCTTACATAAACTACTTTCTAAATATTTATCATTGTACCCACAGGTAAGTGTAGTCCTTATACCTCAGCAAAGAAACTTTTCTTTGCAACACATGGAGACCACTGCAGAAAACCACAACTGATGAAAATACTAAGACCGTGTTATGACCAGTTCCAACTGAAGCATCTATAACACAGTTCCTGTACTTAAGGATCAGAGATAATTCCAGAAGAGGGAAAGATTGTGAGAGCCAGAGGAACAGGAAGCTTGCTAGGAGATGCCAGAGAAACCACACCCATGAGATATGAATGTCAGAGAAACTACACCCGTGAGATGTCATCAACATGGCTGCCTAAATGAGACCTGAGCAATGACTGCACAAGCAGGCATACTAATACGGAAGGGGGGGCTCACAAGGCCTAAACCCTTAGCAGTGTGTGTGTGATCGTGTGTGTGCGCGCGCGTGTGTGCGCGCGTGTGCACCTGTGTGTGCGCGTGTGCACGCGCATGTGTGTGTGCGCGTGTGCGCGCGCGCGCACGTGTGTGTGCGTGTGCACGCGCATGTGTGTGTGTGCGTGTGTGTGCATGTGTGTGCGCGCGCACGTGTGTGTGCATGTGTGTGCATATGTGCGTGCGTGTGCGCGTGTGTGCGCGCGCACGTGTGTGTGCATGTGTGTGTGCGTGTGTGTGCGTGTGTGTATGTATATATGTATGTTGTATGTGTGTGTATCCAGTTGAAGTAGGGGATACCATGAATTTGAGCAGGGGTATACATGGGAAGGATTAGAGGGAGAAAAAGTAAGAAGTAAAAAATAAAAATACCCGTTTTAACTGAAAAATAACAGTTGTTAAGTATATATTGTGTGCAACATGTTGCTTTGAAATATGCTAAATAGTATATGAACTAAAGGAATTTCCTCTTTAATGAAAGGTTTGCTGTAGAGTTTTGGTTGATACGTCTTATAAAAGTTAAATATTTTTCTTTTCTTTCTAGCCACAAATGGAGCTGGATGTCCAATTTTATCTAACATTTTAAAATTACCAAGATTATGTTTGTCTTCTTTAATATATTATTGTGATAAACCATATCAATTGGTCTTAAGAAAATACATTTTTATTTGACGTTTTTATAAAACCCCTTTTTCAATTTTCATGTTTTGGACTTAAGTTAACAGTAGCAGGAAGGGCTGAGTAAAGGAAGTCTTAGTGCTGAATCCAGATGGGATTTTGCTACGTAACCTGGGCGCACAAGCTGAAAGGAGTCTGGAGTGGTGTGCACATAGGCTCGCATCCTTGCAGGAGCAAAGGAAGTCCATAACAGACTTTCAAGAATTTTGAAGGCTGGTAACACATAGGGCAGAAGTTCTTAGCAGGACAGAGTCCTTAAGAGTTCAGTATTGCCGGGTGGTGGTGGTACACACCTTTAATCACAGCATTTGGTAGGCAGAGACAGGCTGATCTCTGTGAGTTCGAAGTCATCCAGGTCTACAGGACAAGCTCCAAAGGTACAGAGAAACCCTGTCTAAAGAGAGAGAGCGAAACAGACAGATAGACAGACAGACAGACAGACAGACAGACAGAGAGAGAGAGAGAGAGAGAGAGAGAGAGAGAGAGAGAGAGAGAGAGAGAGTTCAGTATCAGCTAGGTGGTGGCAGCACACGCCTTTAATCCCAACACCCAGGAGGCAGAGGCAGGTGGATCTCTGTGAGTTCCTGGCCAGCCTGGTCTACAGAGTGAGGGAGTGGCAGGGGGTGGGGGGTGGGGTGCGGGATGAGAGAAAGGGAGGGAGGGAGAAAGAGAGAGAGCAGTATCAAGATGCTAGCTTAGATGTGTATTTGGGGACAAATCAAAGGGAATTAGTAAGGACAGAAACTCCTGCCAGTGGTGAGACAGTGTCAGGAACCTATGCCTGCAGTCTGGACTTTGACTCTTGGATGTACTATCATAATGTGACAGCACATCTAGCTCAGCTAGAATGCGTCTCTCTTAGATGAGAAGGGAATTAGGATTGGGGATGGAAACTGGGCTGTATTTGAAGGAGATCAGGTGGTGTACCAGGAGTGGGCTTGGAATGCATTGTGACCTGAAAACTTGGATCCCTAGAAGAGACTTAGGCATGGTTTGAAGCTCAAGGAAGAGAGTAAGCTTGGCTCCATCAAAGTAAGCCATGTCTTCCCAGAAGAGGCTGCATTCATCCAAAGTCCAGTGCCAGACAATACTATAGCCCACAGAGACACATGCAGAGATGTCTGGGGCTGAGCAGTTTTCTACCATATCCAATTATACAGCACCTTATCTCTCTCCTCCTCTTATTTACATAACTTCATCCTGCACCTTAAGCACATAGTTTAAAAAATACATTGAGCATCTGCCACTGTGTCATTATCCACAATGGCCACAAAGCTGAATCCTTAGACTTCCTCTCTTTCTTCAGGATCATGCCCTCTCCCTGTGTAGATAATCATTTGCCTGGGTAGCACAGCTTTATCAAGGTCCGGAGCCATGTAGATCTCATGTTCAGTGTCAGAAGGTCTATCCTAATTTGCTCCACTAAAGACACCTTTCTTTCTCTTCCTTCCTTTGAAGGAGGGTCTGAGGAGGGTTTGTAAAGAAGATGGGAAAACGTCTTAAACGGCCCGTGCCCATACTCTGAAAAAAAAAAAAAAAAAAAAACGAGAGTGAAATACAGAAAGGCGATTAGATACCTGGTCTCCATGGTGAATCAGTGCCTCCTTTTGGTTCCCATTTCCATTGGCTTCTGTATCATTGGAAGTGGTGCACTATGTCATACAATCCCCCCACGCAAACAAGAAACACTCAACAGTTACGGAGAATTCAGAATTAGGTTCCCAACGTCAAACTGTAGCTCTGACTCCTAATATGTGTCACTGTGGGCTCCACCCTGTCTCCCACTTTGGTAAAGACTTACGTGATGGCACAAAGAAAGAATGTTTTGTCCAGTCCCTACAGGACCTTTTCTTCTCTCCTGTAAGTTCTTCACAGAACTCTTGACCAGAGATGGTGTGGGGGCTGTGTGGTGTGATCGGATGCTCAACTAAATACTTCATGGTATGTGTCTCTAATTCCCACACAGAGGAACATTGCAAATTCAAAGCTGCCCTGGCAAGACCTTGTCTACAGCAGGAAGAGAAAGAATGAAGAAACCAATTTGACCAGACACCAGTTAGGACACACATAATCCAGCCTGCATCCTTGCCAAGACCATGTGTATTGGAAGACAGTATTTTATTCATACTTTCAAAATTAATTAAGCTAGCTAAAGTGTTGGTTGGTTTGTTTTCTATGGTGCTGGGGATGAAACCCAGGGCCTTATGTATGCCACAATGGATCTACCACTGAGCTTATACCCTCAGCTTATGGTGGTATTTTATAAGAGAAATTGTTTATTGTTATAATATACAAGTATTTAAATGAGTTCAATGTTACTGTTGATATAATCATATAATAGCAGTTGAGTTATCAGATTGTATACACAGAGTTACAGATGGTAGGCCTGTGTCATGAGAGTTTATCCCCTATCCCCATGGGGATAAACAAATTGGTAAACAGGGACCAGATAACTCTGCAGTGCCTTGAGGCAGACATCTGAGGCAGCCCAGGCAAAATGGATGGATGCCCTGGGCCTAAGCTTTGGTCTACCAGCTAGAAAACAAAACCAGTTTCTTGCACACTGGCAAATTTACCCTCCCCACCCCTCGCCCACTGCTTTGCCGTGTGCTTAGTTCACGGGGAGCGTATGTTGTTGAATGAGCGGAAGCACTGTGAACATTTCTTTGTGCCCTCTGTTGATTTTCTTAATCTCTAACACCTCCCTTAACTTTATCTTCATGCCTGGGCCTTGCATGCTTGCATTCCATTGAAACTCAGTTCTGTGAGTCTCCCAGCTAGGATTCCTACATCAGCCCCCACATTCCTGTCAGAGTTATCTCTAGAATGTAAATTTGATTGCATTCTTCCCCCACTCCCTGAAACTTTCCAAACAGGAGCCTTAGTAGGCTAAAGGTCAGCCCATGAACTTGGCTTAGAAAGCCCTGGACGCTTTGGCCTCTTATCTGTTCAATGACTTCCTTCAGACTGCACCCTTCACTTTCAGGTCATCTTGAGTTCTTCAAATGTCTTAGTAAATGTTTACTATTTTAGATTATAAGCATGAAAAGTAAATAAGGTGCAAAACACAAAAACTATTAAATTATAGATCAATCTATTAGTTATACAATTATCTACTTACATTACAAATGTCAGGACTGATGGATCCTGCTTGTATAATTAATTTGAGTTGCCTTAACAATGTCATAGACTGTGGAGTGTTTCTCACTGTTGTAAAGGCTGAGAGGTTCAAGTTCATGTGCACTGGTGACTGAGAGGATATGATCTGGAGCTGGCAGATGCCTATTGTCTTGTTTTGTGATCACATGGATGGGAAGACAGGGAGAAGGAATACACTACTAAACAATACAACTTCTGTGGTGTTTTTTTATTATGCTATTATGACCTTGTCTGGCCCTAACTACCTCTGTTAATGCCAAAGATGGAAGGAGAAAGACTACTGACCCAAATCATCCTGGCCAAATTAATTAAAACAAGCTTATTTTATTCATAAAATAATATGAATAAAATATTTTATTCATAAAATAATATGAAAATAAAATGCCTCCCTGTTAGGAACTGCCCATATTCTAGAACCAGCTTCCTCCCACCTTCAAAGACTCAGTGCCAGCCACACATCGTTACTAAAGGCCAACGTGGCACGTCATTACTAGCAGCCAATGAGACAGGTCTCCACTGTCGACATGGCTGCGTATGCATACATTCCCGACCCTCTATAAAGTCTGAGCATCACAGCCCTCTCTCTCTCATATCCCCACTCAGATGTGGAACGCCATGAGTACCGACAACTGGAAGGCAGACTGGCAAGGCCAACCTGGAGAAGAATGGGAAAGAACAGTTGATCACATTCCAGTCTTGCATTCTGTGGTACGTGTTTGTATCATGAGCTTAGGAAATCTAAGAACTGGAGATAGGCAGCAGTCTGTGGGGAACCAGATATAAAGCTCCAGGGAGCCAACATAAATCTTCATAAATTCCTCAATTCCTCAAGCAGGATTATATATATATATATATATATATATATATATATATATATATATATGTATATGTATATGTATATGTATATGTATATGTATATGTATATGTATATGTATATGTATATATATATATTCCATTTAAAAACTCAATCACACGAAATTAAATAACGCTAGCTTCTCACGTCTATGACAAAGTACCTGAGACAAACAATTTAAAAAGAGGAAACACTTAATGTGACCCACTGGTTCAGAGATTTTAGTCCACAGTCACTTGGCTCTGTTGTTTCATGGGGAAAAGCAGCATAGTGGAGGCAATGCATGGAATCTGGGGAAACGGTACACCTGGGAACGAAATACATTCTTCAAGGACCTGTCCAGAATAACCTACTTCCTCTACTAGGTCCCACCTCCAAAATGTCTATGCCCTCCCAATAGCTCATCAGGCTATGGATTCATCAGTCAGTCAGTCTGTTCTGTGGCGAGAAAGAAGCCTTCCATACATGGGCTTTACGGACATGTTTTAGATCCAAACCACACCAATGCACACTAAGGACAAATGTAGTAATCATGATGTACTCATTCCTGGGTCCTAGTTCCCAGCTTTGACTATAGTCTTGTCTCCTGGGCTGACTGAGGCCCAGTGCATCTCATGGGTGAAAGTGTTAGGACCCTGTCACTCATTGCTTTGCAGTTCTGTGTTCAGGGACATCCACTGGTGGCATGAAATGAACCACAATGGGAATTACACTGTAGAAATCGGCAAACCCTATAAATTTGGGTTTTCTTGCTCACTGACAACTCACTGCTGTAAACATTCACCAGTTCACCAGAGACTAGCATTAACTCTGCAAGTGGAAAAACAGTGCTTCAGCAGCACTGTTAGACACCTGCCAAAAGTCAGACGATTTGAAACTAGAACTAACTGGATTCAGCCCCAGGACTACCTCAGACCTTACGTTTTACTTTGATGAGTTAGAATGTTAAAACTACAAACGTCTTCATTCCTTACCCCACCACTGACTGCATTTATTTATTTATTTATTTACTTACTTACTTATTTATTTAAAAAAAAATCTGTTGGCTGCTAGCACTCAAGTCCAATGTGAAATCAAGAAATGGGACAGTTTTGAGAAACTTCTGATCACCTACTGGGGTTCATTAATTCTCCCTAAGTGAGCTTAGTTCTGAGAGACGGGTGCTGTTGCTAACAGCAAGTATGAGAAGTAAGCACAGATTTTAGGTGAGCATTACAAGGTCACACAGCATAACCACTGTACACGATAGCCAAGATATTTCAGGTATTGTTTACATCAGAAAGATCTTTTAATCCATGCATCCTTTGCAGATTAGAGGCTCTGATTGTGTCTGTTTGTGTTACAACTCCTGTATTCGTGTAGTTAGGAGTTATTCCCTAATTTTTACTTGAAATTTAGACACAGTTTGTACTTAGTCTCAAATAGCACCTTTCTTTTTTCAGTCACATATAAACATTTATGACGAGCCAATTTTAGAACCAATGATTTAATAAAATTAGTTCTAATGTGATTTCATCCAAAGAGAATCAAGTACTTTATAATGTAGGAATATGAATCAAACATAATTTTATATTCTTATTCAGTCCCTAGCCTCCTAGACACCTAACGTGATGAAATACAAGGCTGGACTGAATGAGGGTAGATAGGCATGAAACTATTAGCTTTCCTAGGTCAATATTACTTTTTAAGCTGTTTGAAGAGAAGATTGAAATGTTTGTATGGGCTACCAAGTTCCTACTCTCATCACCTAGTCATGATTCATCACATTTCCTCCTCTATTCCCAGGGAATTCCAATTATTTAAATTTTTATATACTAAGTCCAGTTGTATTCATCGTGTCTAGTCTTCAAAAGCAAGCAGACATTCGGATGTTATATGGATGTTTGATGCCACTTGTCATGACTCATTTTATTAATTTAACCATCATACCTTCCAAAGATCCCAGGATGTAGGCCACTACTAGTCTACAAATGAAGGAACTAAAATATGGAGTCTCCACCATGACTGGGATTCAAACTCAGGAAGGCTGGTTCCCGGTACTGTGTCTCTATCTACAACACCACAGCTGGCACCCAGCAGCCAATGTGCTCCAAAGAACACTGGATAGTTTCTTAGAGCTTCTTCTAACTCAACCAATGGAGACAGGCTTTCCTGGACACCTTCCTTGTGTGTGCCACACTCCCAAATATCATAGAACTTCTCTTCAGTGATATATCCTGCCATGTACATAATTTTCCAATGATGAACTATTCTCATTTCTTATTTCAACTACTTCCAGTGAAATTTTCACGTGTCTGGGAACTGAATTCCTTCTAGAGAACATCATTAAAGTAGTATGTTAAAAAGTATCTTGTCTCATATTGTTTTATCTGGTCATTTGTTTTTATTGGACTTTTGTTTATATGTTATACTTTTTGATTTTGTGTTTTCTGATTTTGGTTTTGTTTCTTGTTTTTATTTTTTTTAGTGAATATATGTGAGAGTTTCTTTTTTGTTTGTTTGTTTTTAATTTTGCATGCCTGTTTGTTTTTTAAAGAGAGAAAGGACTTGGAGTTGAGTGGGTAGGAAGAGTTTAGGAAGAGTTGGGGGAGGGGTAAAATGCGTCCATAATTTTTATTGAAAAATTAAAATAAAATTTAAAAGTGGACAAAGTAAAAATAAATAAATTTAGTAATATTCTAAAAACAGAAAGTATCTAAATAAGACTATAATTTTCCAAAGAACATTTGTACTTTTCAAATCCTATCTTAATATAAAGGGGTTCCTATATACTTTAGTTCCCTTGTAATGCTAATAAACAAACACAGTGAGTCAGACAAGCATTATTAACTAGACTGACAGAGGAAAAAACTTAATCATAAGAATTTCCTAGGATGCTCAGGATATAAGTGACAATAATAATTTAACCTGTTGACTCCTAAACCAGACTCTCTTTGCTGAAAATTTAGATCTTCCTTCCTCTGGCAAGAGCTGTGGAGCAGAATGACGACAACAATGAAATAAAGATATAAACACCCATTCCCCGAGCAAAGGCACCTGTCTTTGTGGGATCCTGGGTGGAGGGACAGTTAGTCAATAAGAATCCTACTAACATAGACATGGAAAAAATAAACAAACAAACCAACAGTTGCCAGCAAGTCAGACAGTATTGACTGGCTGTAGATGTCCTGACAATAGCTACATTTTATCCTGCTCTATTGGGCACTCACATCATTTTGAATTAATAATTCAGGAGCTTAATGGGATAATTCTCTATGAGTCATTTCAAGTAGGCCCCAGAGGTATGGCAAAACAAAAGCCCTTTCTTTCTTTGCCATTTTTCTTCCTTGCCCGTCATAACTAGATAGTAAGGCCCCATTGCTGAAGACACCACATACTCTAGATGCAGGACATAGAGAAATCAACCTCAACTGACGGGGAAACTCTCTGTGTCCATGGCTGGTTTACATAGTGCTAGAAGGTGTTATACAGTCTGCTAGGGGTGAAAATATATCAGTTGTCTCACCTGCACTGGAACCTGCATGCTATAATACTGGCCTTCTTGGCAAGGTGTGCCACTGGTGCAGCAGTGGCCTGATGGCTATGGGAGTTACCAACTGCTTTCTGATTGGTTATGAGGCCTGATCCACACAAGGGATTTCATGCCTGGTAGGCTCAGATCAAGGAGATCATAGGCTCTAGGGGAACTTCTGTTGTTATGTTTTGGGGCCATAATACCTTGTTTGTACTCATAAATTTATGTTGTTCAAAGCTTCAGTCAGATGAGTTTTTTTGCAGTGAGTAGCAATAATACATAGATTCTTATCTGGCCATAGCGCCATGTAGAACTGGTGAGGGCTCAGCTGTGGATGAATCATCTGTATTAACTTCTGCCCACCCAAAGGTCAGGTAACATTTTAGAAGAATGGGCAGAAGGAATGTACAAGCTGACAGAGGAGGACACAGAGAGATATCTGGACATCAATTCACAGGACCTGTGGTTACCTGCCCAAGATTTGTAAAAGATCAAGCTAGTAAAAATTCTCAGCACAAATGGGGGAGGGGCACTCAAGAACATACCCTTAGTGGAGAGCTATTAATGGTTCATAGTTGCTGACGGAGGAAGCATTACTTTCTCTTGAGAACATGTCTAATGGTAGGTTGTCCATGCCTCCAGTGGATGGTCCCCCACACATGGAGTAACTGGACTCAGAGGGATGGTTACCAACAACAAAAAGAGGAGGACGTGAAATTAGGAGGGTGATGGAGTGGGAGGGGTTAGAGGGAGGTAATGGTAGAAGAATGTGATCAAAACATACTGTGGAAATGTATCAGGAATTTAAATTATTAATTTTAAAAAGGACTCAGGAGCATAGTGAGCAGATAGGCACATAAATTCTCACAAGCATCTCCTCACTGTTGACAAGAGCGTGTGCCAAGTTCTCTGCAGGCAGAAGCGGGGAGATTAGGAAGGTCTACACTTAGTTCTTGCTCCAAGTGGTTATGTATACACATTACAATGATCATGACCATCTTTATTTTAATCCTTTTGTCCTTGTTTCTGTTGGTGTGTTGTTGCAGTGACAACAAAACTACTATAGAAAATTACTAAAGGAATAGTGTCATGGCAATGACCAAACCTGACCATATTGTTTTTAGGCTTTTGGGATTGGTTTGTAGGAATTTTAACAAGTAGGTTAAAGAACACCTCAAGTCCTACATGCAGAGATCAATGGATCCTACTAAAAGCTAAGATAACCAGAGAGCTGACAGAAACGTGGATAGTAAATACTGTGCTCATCAGATTTTAGGTGAAGTTCTAACAGGAATTGGGCTACAGGTCATTATGTCACAATTTGGCAAAGAATTTATCTATATTTTGTTCATGTTCTGAAGATTTATGGGAGGCCGAGTTTAAAGGTGACAAAGTAATTAGTATAATTTGTCAGAGGAAATTTCATAATTCAAAGATTAGCATGGTTACTTCTAGTTACTGTTAGCCAGATCTGTTTTAAGAATCTGAAAACACAAAACAAAAACAATAGTTTTTTTTTATTGTAGCAGTTTGTAAAAAGGACTAACTATAAGTTGTTAAAAAGTAAGGTGTGAATATTAAAGAGATTAGTGCCATTACAAAGAAGCAAAGCAGTTTTTATTGGGGTAATATGAAATATGCCTTGAGTTCATCTCAGGAATTGGGAAAATCCTATTGTAGGATACAGGGTGCAAAATTGTAAACTCATTTGGTAGATTTTTCTAAATAAAAAAGGGTGTTTAGGAAACCCTATTCACACAGGACCACCTAAGAAAATTATCTCTCATATTTAGCAGTAGTCTGTGGCAAGCATGGTCTAAGGAGGTCTATTTATGACTCAAACTAGTAAAAGACCTTGGTATCATCCGTGTGGTGCTGCTTTTTCAAGCATATGAGATGTAAGCAATACTGATTTGGTCTACACCACTTTTGCTGCGATCTTACTTTTACTTTTTTAGTTTTTAGTTTTTCGAGACAAGATTTCTCTGTGTGCCTTTGGAGCCTGTCCTGGAACTAGCTCTTGTAGACCACATTGTCCTCGAACTCACAGAGATCCGCCTGCCTCTGCCTCCTGAGTGCTGAGATTAAGGGCACCTGCCACCACTGCCCAGCTTTTTATTTCTTTGAGATTTTAAAGATCTAAAGGCTGGCCATGTGTATCAGATTTGGGTTCCCTACATGGACTCTTGAGAGGGCAATGCTTGCATGAAGCTGTGGGAGCCAACCCTAAGCTGTATACTAGAGACTGGATTACTAGGAATGTCAGGAATATGGAGCACATGGTGAGGGAAGCAATGGAGAGTGAGTGCAGCCAGTCCAAGTGAGACAATCTGGGTGACAAATGGCAAGGCAAGGATGATGACACCTTAGAAGTCCATCATGTCATTATGTACTACAGAAATAGTATTTTAAAGCTAGATCCTGAAGGATGCACAGCGTGAACCAGCTGCTGCAGAGCCCTGGAAAGGCAATGCCTGGACCTGTTGAGGGTCAAAACCAAGCTGCAGTAGAGGTGTGCAGCAATCTGACTTCATGGTTGCCCTTGCTGAGTTTGCCCGATTTGTTCTCATTCCCACCCTTTTGCTACCATTTACCTCTCTGGCGATGAAACTCTCATCTGTGCCATTGTATATTCCAAGTACATAACCTACAATTTTTAATTTTACAAAATCAGCTAACGGTTGCCTTTCTTCTCAGAGGAACCATTGGACTTTTGAACTGTCAATACTGTTGACCATTGACAGTAGGAAGTCTTTTAATTGAACTGGGTGCATTTTGCACTATGAAATGGACACAAGGCTTTGGGAAGGGAGAGAAGAATATTATGGGTTAAAGTGATGTACCTGGGTGTCAGGTGAAAGGCGTGAATTTGTGAGGACTCATGCTCACTGTTAACTAGACAGGATTAAGTGCTACTTAGGAAGATTGGTGAGGCAAACATATAGCTGTGTTTGTGAGCATGTTTCCACAGATGATTAAGGGGAGAAGACTCATCCTGAATGTGAATGTAACTGTCACAGGAGCTGTGGTCCTGCATAGAACAAGAGGAAAAGTAGAAAGCAAACCTCGCACAGGAATTTCTCCTTTCTCTGTTTTTTGTTAACCATGAAGTGAAGAATATTTTGTACACATCTTCCTGCTACTATGTTAAGGCTAAGCAAATGGGGTAAAAAACTGCAAACTAAATTGACTGAAACTATGAGCCAAAATAAATGCTTTCTCTAAAAAACTGTTTCAGTCAGGTATTTTGTCATAGGAATGCAAATCAATCAGTATAGCCAATGAATGGCATAGCCAAGATTTAAATATATCTCTGAAGGCTTTGAACAGGGGTTCTACAGAGTACACTCTTATTTGAACTATTTACCTGAACGTTGAATTGCTTCTCCAGGTGAAAGGGTCACATGTAATATGTAATCAACATTCCATTTAGGCAATTGGGTGATTTCTTCAAGAGATGAAGCCATACTCATACAATGGCTGAACTTTGGTCTCTGCCACAGGCATCTTGTAGCCTTTGATAAAGGGATTCCGGGTATAGCTACCATTCCTGTTACCAGGGACACTGCAATAGCACCAGGACAGCTGAGGAAAGCAGCTGGCTGCTATCTGAAAGATCCATTTTATCTTATTGGTTCTTGAGCATGACTCTGGTATATACCTGTGTCAAGCAATATTAGGCAAGGCTGTTCTCTACTTTGAATTTACTCCCACAGAACCATCTCTTGGGTCTTTTCCTAGTCAATCTGATCTCATCCAGTCTTGTCTTTTCTGAGCTACATTATTTACCACAGCATCCTTGACCCTATTTATTCATATCCTAAGCTATATAGTTCATACAGGATGGATGGATCATATAACAGAGAACTGGGAGGCTTCTTCTTAGCCACTATTTTGCATTTACAGAGATCTGTAGTGTTATGGAAGTATTTTCACAGGGAGCTAACATATTTCCTTCTTGTATTGCTTGGATATGGAGAGGTGAAAATAGAAGTTAGGATAAACATCCTCCAGTGAGGGGCCTGCACAAGTTGGCAGAATCTTCATGCAAGACTTCTCTAGGAAGCAAGTAGATACCGCCATGCCCTCTGGTCTTCTGAGGATACAGGAGTCAAGGTCCCATGTATCAGGTTCTACTATTTCTTTATCTGGATCCTGACCATGACAGCAGAGATCTAAATTTGTTCTAGTTAGCTATTATGCTCTCAGTTGAAAACCTGTGACTGAGCTCCAACAGCCTTCTGTGTTAAAGGGTAGCAGGAATCAGTTGTAATTAGGGGTGTTTTCAGTATTCTTTGAGGTCAACAGTTGGCAAACCTCAGGTTGCCATTTTATTTCCTTCTTTAAACTTCTAAAGATCATTCAGTAGCGGCAATGCATGCTTTTAATCTTGGCAATCAGGGGGCAGAGGCAGGTGGATGTCTTGTGAGTTTGAGGCCAGCCTGGTCCAGAAAGTGAGTTCCAGAGCAGCCACAGCTAAACAGTGAAACCCTGTTCTGAAAACAAACAAACAAAAAAACTCCAACAAAACAAAACCCCCAAAACTTCTAAAGATCATAACCCATATCCAGGCACTTCTACATTCCTTAAAACTAACACTGACAACATAGTGCTAGTGTTTCCAAGACCACATAAGCCGGGGTCTCATCTTAGGTCTTCATCATTTCAGCTCACCACCAGTGAATACCCCATTCATTGTGCTGTTACTGCATGTGAGTGGGATATCCATCATCCTAGTTTCTAAAAGGAAGGCCACCATCACTCTCTGACTGGCCCAATAACCGACTCTTCATGAAAACTGTTGCATATTTGAGCACTGAATGCCAAAGAAGCATGAGTGAGAGAAGTGTGTACAAGCAAAAATTTATTTTGAAATATAGTCTCACTAAAAAATCATGACAATAAGTAAAAAGGACAATCCAAGCTGTGGGTCACTGAGCTGATCACGATTGACAGAAACTTCTGTTGGAGGCCCTGGGGTTGTATCTGTAGAACCAGAAAATTATTTGTATAATTTGAAGTACGACATGGTTTCTATTGACATGGTAGATACCTTGGGTGATCTGCACGAGTCTAGGCTTCCTTGGTCATCCATTTGACTTGAAATTTGGTCAAATAGATTTAACTGGTTTATTTCTGGTTCCCTTTTGTCCTAAGCATGTTAACCTTTGGAACAAAGTAGGCATTTTCAGTGAGGGTAGAGAATTTTCTGTTATTTGAACTTTGTCACCCATCCCCTTAGCTCTAGCATACTAGAAGTGACAGCTCTCTTTAGCTTAGTAAGTGTTGCCAAGGAAAAGAGGCAGTAAATGCTGGGCTTATTGCTCTAATTTTGCACCTTTCATTAGATCTCATATAGTAGTTGCCCCCCCTCTCTCTCTCTGGTTTAACAGTTATTTAGTAGTATCTTTTTTTTTTTTTTTAATGGGAAGCTTGATCTAAATGTTGAAGTATTTCAGTACTCAAAAGAGAAAATCTTGTGATTGTTTTCTCTAAGGCCTATAAATGTGCAAAAATCATAGCTAGACTAAGAATTTCTTTACATTCATAAATGTACTGTATATTAAGTATGCATGTTCAATATTAAAGGCAACATAGATAAGTGAAAAATCAATAGTCTGAAAGATGATGGATGCTAGGTTTTAAGATTCAACTGTTTCTGCCATCTTCAGAACTACTTGAAATAGCAAAAGCTGTAACACTGAAAGCAGTATGCTTAAATTTACTTTCATGAGTAACAATGCCAAATGTTTCACCAATCCTCTTCTTGCTTATAGCTCATTTTTCAGAAGTCCTCACTCAGAATCAAATATTTTTATCCACATATCCTCTGTCTTGATTTACTGAACAGGGTTATGTGATTCTATAGTGCTGGATTTAGATAAGAAAAAATTAAACTTAGAGATGTAGACAGTATGATCCCAGCTTCTCCAACACACATAAAATATTCTTCCTATTCTGTCATTTCACCTGGTGAGTTTGGGAAAATCATTTGAAATTCACCTTCACTCCCCTTGCTTTATTTGATTTTCTTAGTGAAGTGAGAATATAAAAAAATGTGTCTACAGTTCTTCTTTGGGCTCTGGTATCATCTGGGAAACAGCTGGCTTAGGTAGTAGATAAACCTACACATTTAGTAAGAGGTCTCAGTTGGGGCCTCCATCCCCATCAGCGCTGGATTTCTAATTTGCTTTCCTATACTGTGCTGAAGACCACTCTCATATAATTTAGAATGGATAATGATGCTCTAACCACTTTCTTATGCTCCCAGTGCTCATCTGTAGAATCTTTCTAAATGTAGACTGACATCTTCACATTCAAACAATTACCAGAGGATATGGAGAGGATTATGAACACCTAATAAATTTCATGCCTTAGAAAGATACACTTTTCTCAAGAGAAACAACAGCAGCACACTGAAGAGTGAAATCCTCTTCCATCCTTAGGAAGAAAAAACACATTCTCACTTGTGGACCCAAAGGAAAACAGTATGTGAGGTCAGCAATGTTAGATTTAGTTGAAAGCCCTTTCTTTTAATGAGTTATGTGACTCTGGGTAAGTCAATAACCTAACTGGATTTTAATTTTAGTCTAATGGAGATAAAATATAATGTTGCAAATTTTGTGAAGCCTGAAACTGCTATCCCAATGCAAATTATCTTCTTTAATTGACATCAATCGGGGAACTGAATACATTAGTGGGGGGAGGCAGTGGGAGACTTAGGTTTATTTACTTGCTCCAAAGGAGAATGGACAAGGGAGCTACAGAGGAAATTAACATCTTAGACTGCTTATCTTTGCATCCCATGATATATATAACTGTCAGCAAGGTTTCTCAAACATGGACTTTTGAACACAGAATGATTATAGAAAATAAATGGAGGCTTAAGTCACATGTACTCCTTAGCTGTGCCACTGTTGTGTGGATGTGAAGGTTGCTTAACCTCTCAAGACTATTTCTTCCATTCGAACTGGCAATTATGAAGATCTCCAAAGGCACTCCATGAAAAAGCAAATAATGGTGTTTTGGATATAGTAGGTATTCAATAAATAGAAGTTCCTTTTTCTTTCATGTTGAGAAATTGCTAGTTTTGAATTTTGTGTTCTTAACTTTTGGAGGCTTCACTAAGACCCATCAATAGTATTGACTATAGAAAGGAAAACTTACAGACACCCTCTTATGACATTGGTCTGGAATCAGATCAGTATTTGGAAACAATAATGTGTCAACAAGGCCAAAAAGAAACTAAACATTTTCCAAGAGTGATTTTGAAAAGTGTGTTATGCAATAGATAACACATTAACTGGGATGGCTACAACTCAGTCTACTCCCCATCATGTAGCACTCAAATGAACAGTGCTCTCCTTCCGAGAGTATGGCGAGGAGCTTAGAAGAGTGGACAAGTGTCACAGCGAGCTTTCACATCACCCTCACCAGGTTCCCAAACAGCCTAAAGGGCTACATGCTCCACCTCAACATTAGCATAAATGTTTCTAAAACTTCACAGCTGCCTTGTCATTTACAAGCTTCTTAAAATTAATTATTAAAGCCCTTTCCATTAGTCCTTTGTTTGGCCTTCATAAAATCATTTTTCTTTTGTAGTTTAACAACAAAAACCCTACTGCATTAGCTATAAATATATGATACCAGATATGGGGAGAAAGCTAGATTCATGTTAGACCATTCCCTATGACCAGCTCTGCACTCTGGGAAGTGTGCTGGGTCTACTCAATACAAGCAGGCAAGTTCAAAACCAGCTGGGTAAATGAGAAGGACTTTCCTGTCAAGAGCTGACTCTTGTCAGTTCTTTCTACTCACTTATGTAAAGGAACTGTGTCATTCACTTGGTCAAGAGTTCCTTCCTTCCTTCCTTCCTTCCTTCCTTCCTTCCTTCCTTCCTTCCTTCCTTCCTTCCTTTCCTTCCTTCCTGCCTTCCCTACCACCTACCTACCTAATTACCTAATTACTTACTTCATTACTAACACATACTTGGTGTTAAAGCTAGAATATCATTAAAAATGTGTTCCAAACACACACAATTATAGTGTGGGGGAGTCAGACAATAGTGTGGGGGAGTCAGACAATACACATATAGTTCAGTGAACATAAAGAAATGAATGCACAGGAAAATTAGGCAAAGTCATCAGAGCCAAGTTTTAAATGCCATTAAATTAGTAATAGTACAGTAGGTAAGGGAGGGTCCTGATTTCCCATTTTTCACCTCATGCAAACTTTAAAAAACTTTCTTTTGTCAATGATCAGGTTCTGCAACCCTTCCTCAACCCCAGGCATAATCAATATGCCTGAACTTGAACTTGACAAGATTAAGACCTCACTGATATGGCAGTAGGTGCCCTTATCTTTGTGAGCTGAGCATTCAAACACAGCATGCAGGAGCCAATTACCATGCTAAATGCAATTCTTGCTATCCTTGCTGTGAAGAACAAAAGACAAGAGATGCAGATACTGAGATCATGTGCAATGGCTCACTGTCAACATGGGAGCCTGCCCATTGTCCCCAGTGACTTTTCCTGCTCAGGGCTGCCTGGCAGGAACCAGTCTTGTAATAACTTACCTGGGTATGGCTCCCTAATGATCTGCATATGCCCTCAACAAAGCCTCATTTGGATGTTACTGCCTTTTCATGAGTTCTATCATGAAATGAGTGAAAGGATCCCAGGTTGAGTAGGTAACAGTAGGAGCTGAGAGCCAGTAACCATACGATTTGTCAAGGCTAGTAAGAGAGGAAGGATGGTGGATATTCACCTTGCAAAAATAGCAAACTTGAAGATACTGGGTCATAAGCAGGATGCTTTGGAAGAACTAAATGTGGGAGAAAAATGATTTAGTGACCAATTAGTGTTTTAGCTGTTTTCAAGGTATACACATGAATACTAAATACTTTAATGGTTACTTGTGGCAGTAAGCAATGGGGTGTATGTGATGAAATAAGTTCACTTTTCTCATGCTTTAGTGCATTAAATGAAACAAGATTCATTCAATATTTGAACATCTTCTATTCTCCAGACGTTAATATTGTATGAAAATTATCTCGTGAATTATCCCTATCAAATAGGCATAAACCTTACTTTGTAGATCAAAAGGTAACATAGCTTGATAATCACATAGGTAAAAAAAAAATGTGGGCCATATTATGAACTTATAGATTTTAATTCCAACACTGACATTTTTTTTTATGGTGTCATTATGCTACTTTCATACAATTTTGAATAAGAGCACTTTTTAATTTATACATAGTTTTCTTCACTTTTTGTTACATGGAAGTGGTAAACTGATCAGGAACATGATTTTTTTGGAAAGGAAATTCCTGTTGTCACATTTGTGTAGTGAGATAGTAACTTTGTCAGCACCTGTGGCACTGACCACGCACATTGTGCGTGGGGACAGGGACGGACATTACCTGGGGAACTAGGTCTGGAGAAGGGGCCCCTGGAGCTCTCTTGCTTGCAGCACAGGGACAGAAGGGCATCCGGAGGCATCCTTGGGACCAGGAACCTGCTGGTGTTCATCTGTCTATGTTGTAAGTTATTTCTTTCTGACTAAACATCTATTTGGCCTATTTATTTTTCCTGATCCTTATTAGACCACAATACCTTTGTTCCAGGATTATCTTCTATCAAGAAAGGGAACAGGGGGCTGAAGATACAGTTCAGCTTAAGAGTACTGGGTGTACTTCCAGACGACTGGGGTTCAATTCCCAGCACCCACATGTGGCTCACTACCACCTGCTATGTCCTGTTCCAGGGGATTCATTGGATACCTTCTTTGGGTCTTCCCGAGCAGAGAGCAACACGGTTCACAGACACACATGCATGCAAAACACCCATACACATAGAAAGGATACAGGAAGGGAAAAAGGGAGGGAGGCCTCCATGTTAGCCTTTGGTATGTAGATAGACATAGTAACAACAGCAAATTAGTATTGGTAGATATAGACACATGAGGTACAAAGAAAAGATGAACTTCCCCTAGGAGGTCCACATCAAGCTACTATGGAGATGTAATAGTATCTTTGAATGGAGTTTTTCCTGAGTGCTTAATGGGGTTGTGCTTAATGTGCTATGTAATTTATGTGATTTATATAATCTAATATTCATTACATTTTAGAGACAAATTACTATATAATCATTTATATATTTATAAATGAGCCTAGGCATTTCACGTAGAACTCACTCTGATTGATGTGCTTACAGACACACATAAATACCTACCAAGTAAGTGGAGGGAGCCACAGGAAAACAAACAGAATACTTTCATTTACATACAAGGAACACAAGGTCAGATAGGTGTTTACATTTTTGCAGAGGTCAAATAGTGAAGACAGAGATTTAATTTAGTCTACCCCAGGCCTGTCTGTAGAATGATTGCTCTGTCCTAAAAATGCTATTCTCTTACTGTTTTTGTTTTTAACTCTTCCAGACTCATTAGCACTAAAAGCTATTAAAAGCTATTTCAAATCACATACCAGTTTACGGTTATTGAATGATGGCAGCACAGAGATACACATAATTAGCTACTATTTAAAGTAAGATATTTACTATTTACTATAAACATGTGGTTTATGTATTTCTGGAAAAATTTAACTGGCCAACTTCTGTGAATACTGCTCCTTAAACACAACCTGTTAGACATGGAAATAAACACAACGAATTAACTCAAATCCCATGACATCCAATATGGCTTAGCAAAGACTTCCCTAATACAATCAACTTGGGTCTCTCCAAAGTACATCTAAGCTGAATACTTACTGTTCCAAAATCTCAGTATGGGCTGTTCCACATTATGTTATCTGGGTACTCTGGCACGTCTTTTCCAATGTCAGACCTTGGAATTGTTCGGAGCTGCCTGTGGTATGCTTACAATTATAATTTGCATGCAACTAAATAGTATACACACCACTGATAGTGTTTGCTCAGTTTGAAGCTAAAGGTTTGCATTCATCTCAAAACCTGTTTTACCTTCTTAGGATGACACTTAGCACTTTTAGGTTAGTGTTTGGTGAACTGAGGGGCCATGAAAGGAAAATAAATGGTATTTATGGAGCACCTGTGGTGCTAGCACTGTGTGGTTTCTTCACTTGGTTTTTATCTAATCTTTACTCCCACAACCACCTGATAGTTTCACCATTTCTATGTTTTTACTGAGATAGAGGCTGAGCAATTTATTCAAGGTCACCCAGATACCAAGCTATGGAACACAGATTAGACCATGGTCTAATTCCCATGTGTATGTTTTCAACAGTGAAATATTTGGTATTCATACCCGCTCTAAAACTTAGAATCTTGTCATTACTGAGTGACTCTGTATGCTAGCAAGATGCCTGGTGCCCAGAGCTTTGGGATGGGCACAATCACCAGAAAGTCTACAATATCGAGATTTTCAGTCTATCCATCAACTTCCAAGATCTCTGAGTCCTGCAATGCCATTTGGCACATTAATCACATGAGGAGGGTTTGTAAGATTACGCATCCCCAGTTTACAGCTGGCCCATCAGAAGTACATGTCACATACATGCTTACAATCACTGTCTGAAATGGGAGCAGTTTTGTGGTACTTGACCCACAACCTGTCAGATTAAAGCTTATTTATTAGGTAGATGATGTCAAAACTGGATGGAACTGGGAGAACACCCAGTTGGCATCCACTATAGAACCTTCTGGTAAGAAATCTGTTGATAGGAAAAATTGCCACATACATGTGGTGATGGAAGTGTTGCATGGATTGTGAAAGAAGGAGAAAGTACTTCCCTTTTGCTAGATGGCTAATAATATTCCTTCCATGTCACTGAGCACCCTGCTCACGAACCTCTGCTTTTAATATTAAGTTGATTTAAATGTGATGCAGATGGAATGAAAGGCAAAAGGCAAACGTTAAAGAAAAACATTTACAATTCAGTTTGGCAATACAAATAAACAATTTTTATTAATCTTGTAATAGGAACTTCTGAGCATGTAATCATGAGACTATATCAGATGTGGCAATAGAGACCGGTCATTTATTAAGAGACTGATTTGGAGAAGGGTATCTGGAGATGTTGACACTTAACTCAAATTCTATCATTCATTCACACACATACTTATTTGTAGCTGCAAATAACCCAGTATTTTGACCAATATTGACTATTATATAAACCATAAATAGGAGATTTGTACATTTGTGCATTTATTACTAACTACACAGGAGGTAATTTTAAGTAATTGCAAAATATTCCTAAACCAAAAATTTTAGATAATCTATAGCAGTGGTTTTCAACCTTTTTAATGTTGCAACCCTTTAGTTCAGTTCCTCATGTTGTGGTGACCCTGTCTTAGCTTGGGTTTTATTGCTGTGAAGAGACACCTTGACCATGGCAACTCTTGGAAAGGAATTATTTACTTGGGGTGGTTTGCTTATAGTTTTAGAGGTTCAATTCATTATCATCATGACAGGGGGCATGTGGCACGCACGTAGAAGTGGTGCTGGAGTATCCCTGTATCTTGCAGGCAACAGGAAGTTGACTGGCAGTCACACTCAGGGAAGCTTGAGCAAAAGAGACCTCAAAGCCTGTCCCCATAGTGACACACTTCCTCTATCAAGGCCACACTTCCTAACAGTGCCACTCTCTCTGAAGGCTATTTCCTTCCAAATAACCACACCTCAACCATAACATTATTTTTGTTGCTACTTCATAACTGTAATTTTCTTAGTTATAAAATCATAATTAAATATCTATATATGGGATATGTGATATGCAACCTCTATGAAAGGGTCATTGAACCCCCAGAGTGGCGTGAAGAATGCGTCTCCTAATGCCCAAATCACATTACTAGGCTATATAAAGGCACCTATAAATGTTCAGGCATTTTACTTTTTCAAAACATGCACCCTTCCCCATCAAAAGAACCAGCAAGAATATCAAAAGTACTCTTACAAGTTCTTATGAAATCTTCATAGAGATCAAGTGACAACAGAACTTTCTCAAGCTACTTCAAAACACAAAACAGCCCAAATACTTTCTTTGGGCAGGAAGGACAAGTGCTGAACAGTCTTTAAAGAACTATTCTGAAGTAAGAACTCAAGTTAGAACTTTGTAACTAGTTATGACTATACATGGACCATATCCAGATAGATAAGCAGCTGATTCACAGAATACAGTCTCACAGATATAATGTATATTAAATTACAAAAATACTTGAGACTTGTTCTTTTTCATAAAATTAAGGGACATTATAGAAGATATAAAAATAACCTGATAAATGTTAAACTGATCTTGGATTAATAATGCACCGGCAGCTTTGTGAAAAATTGCAATTTAAAAGTAAAACACCTTCTATTTTAATGTTAAACTTTGAAATAGTATTTCTATCAAAACAAAGCTTTTGACACGAATATTTTAGCAATGAAAAGAAACCACACAGTTACTCTTATTACATTTTACATACTACTTTACTGTGCAAACAGATTTGCCAGTGAAAAAACCTTTAAGACTAAAAATAACAACAAAAAGACAAAGTGTTACATATCATAGATTACTTCACCATAGAAGACCATCACTGAAGTCTACAGGCACATTATTACCATAGACTTCTTCTATTGGGAGTTGAAATGAAATCCAAAACAAGCGGGAGAAACTATACATATAATGTGTGTGTCAAATGTCTAGCAAATAGCCATGAGAATAGGTAACAAATCTTCAAACTTAATTGCAGAATATATCTTAAAGCTGATGGAATTCAACTTTACACTATATTCTCTATCAATATAATAAATGCAATATAGTAAACAAGGAAGAAAATGGTGGTATTTTAATATTTATTCAAATTTTATAATATATAAAATTGATAACATGTTCATCAAAAACCATTTTTTCATACTTTACTAGAGTTTTTTTTTTTTTTAGGATTCGACTATTAGTGTATTAGCTTAGTATACTTAGGATGTTTCACTGCATTCAGACATTTTAATTTAGACACAATTACTGTTTTAATGAATGGCCTGTCAAAGTGAGGCCAAAATGATAGTCCACATGAACAAAATACACACACATACACACACACACACACATATATATGCACATATATATATGTATATCATATATATGTATATATATATATATGATGTCAAGACAATATATGACCATTAAACAAGAGAATAAACAAACAGCGTGAAGACTCTGACCTGCAGGTCATTGGTAGTATAAATTCCAGGTGTGTGTAACATTTGTTTTCATCATTGATATACAAAAGGAAAGCTGTTCCTATACACTACAATTCAAAGGCAAATGATGGTAAATCCCTAAATATGCTTAATTTGATAAAGGTACTTCATAAAGCTGCTTTCAGATTGTCTTTTTGTGGTCCTTTATAATTTTTGTTAAAGAATATATAAAGTATAAAGCACTGTGAGCAACACAGTTCAAATAAATATAAAAGTTAGAGGTTTTCCAATTCAAGTGCATAACTAGCTTCCCCTTGATAGCAAACAAAATACTTAGGCTTATTCAACAATCAAAAACTAGAGCGATAGGACTCACTTCCATGAACAAGTCTCTCCATAGTTTTTGCTTTGTTCTGGCTGTTACTTGAGACAGGGTCTCACTACGCAGCCAAGGCAGGTGACCAGGCTGACCTGAACTCACAGGGATCTGCCTGCCTGCCTCTGCCTAGGAGACAAAAGGCCCTCACCACCATGCAGGCTTTACTTAACATCTTTACTTAATTATAGATTTCTCACTAAAGTGTAGGCAACTTCCACAGAAGAAACATTAGATGTGAGTGAGTCTGGAGCTTGCAGACACATGCTCAGCTGCTGTACTATCTTTTATGTAGTTCTGTAGGTTTTGTTGGGTTAATTTTTACCTACAGAGAATGTGGAATATTGAAAAGGCCAATTTCATGGAACTGAAAAACAAAACAAGTATTCTTAAGAAAAATACAAATATGGAAATCGCATTTAGACCATACATTGACCAGGTGTCAGCTTATCTGCATTGATGGTGTTTAGAAACATACGGCACAATTATATGAAAAAAAAAAAAGATGGATGAAAAAGTTTTGAAATAGTAACAATAATAAATGTCCTATGTCAAGAACTTAACTGATATTAGCTTATTTCATCTCAACAATCCTGTGTTATGACAGTCTAATTCAGCAGACAGATGCATAGAGACCCAGGAAAATTAATACTGTCTTTAATTATCACAGCTAGTTAAGTGGCAGCAGAGTCAGAAGCTAGGCTTTAAGGCTATTTGGTATTAAATTACAGTGACATGTAAGATTCAAACTACTTACTTCTCCTAAGTCAAAATATTGGAATTTTCTATTCTAAGATAAGTATCTATTTGAAGCAGTACAGGAAGTATTTATTGAATACCTAAATATCAATAGCAAGTATAATAAGTGGCCTTTAGCTGGGCATGGTGGTATACTCCTATAATCCCAGTTAAGTCGTATATCAATCTATTAACTGGTGGATACTCCAAGACAGCTGACGTAAACATCCACATCCCAGCCAACTCATGTACGACAGCTGAGTGTAGGATGTTTACATGAACTGAATCTTGGCTCAGAGAGGGACTTGTGAACTCTGTACTATGTTTATACTTGGCTTTTTACTTGAGGCTCAGACAATTTTACAGAATCTGTTGAAAAAAGAATAGGTACAGTGATGCATATAATGAGAACAAAATCAATTTGAAAGATGTCTTCACATTAATCCAATGAATGAAGTTGTAACAAAAGAGGGATCCCAGTTAGAACATGCTAATACAGCAGGGAAGGTGCTCTGGGTTAGAGGTCAATCACACCAATACTATGGTTGTTCAGAGAAGAGACACGGGGCAGTTAGGACTCAACAAAAATATATTTATTTCTATCACCATTTTCTAGACAGGATTTGTACAATGTACTCAGACTATATAATTTTTGTAGTTGTTTGCTGACAAAGTAATTCCTAAAGCATACATCGAGGGATAATATCATTTGCAGAATGGCTGAGAACTACTTATACACTTAGTATTAGTTGGACCAAAACAAACAAATATATGAACAACTTAAACAGTGAAAGAATGTCTGAGCTTTCTAAATGTCAGAATTCACACATTTGCCCCTGAACACCTAAGGATGAGGAAACAAACTTATCTAAGTTTATTGGAAAATAAAGACAACCCAACTTTCATGGCTCAATAATCAACTGTCAACCTTGCAGGCCAACAAGAAGTTTGTGGTTTTTTAAAATTAAAACATAAATAAGTCATCAGCAAATGACTAAAAGGCTGTGCTTAAATACACAGAACCAAGGACACTGGTGTCTGATTTTCCTTTATTAGGGCAGAATAACACATGACAAAAGTTCCATAACAGACTGCCACTAATCCTGAAGCATCCAGGGCAACTAGACTAGGTACCAGTACATGGCAACTTTCTGCAGAATGGTTACCCTTCTTTTAGCTTAGATTTGACTTACCATTTTAAAAAGCACTTCGAATTCAAATAAGTAAGCCATGCAGTTTTTATTCCCCTCCCCAAATTTAAAGCTATATATTAAGGTCTTATGGAAAAAAGAAACCCAAAAAACAAAACAAAAAAAAAACAAACAAACAAAAAAAACCATTACCACGTAGCCACATTATACTGTATGCCTGGCAGGAATACAGTATTTGTGGGCTCCTAGCAATGTCTTTTTCCAAAATGATGCTGCATACATATTAACCATTTAAGTACAAGAGAAAAGACCATGTATGCCTGAAATGACTAAGCCCTTCCCCAAAATCAGTCTTGCATACTACCTTACTAAGAGAAGCATGTAAGAATTAGATGGTCAGGAACTGTATCTTTTAAGTTTATACTGAACCTAATCTATTTTAATAATAATGATAAAATATCAGGGCCTGCTTGGTATAGAGGTGTGCACCTTTAATGCCAGCACTAAGCAGGCAGAAGACTGGTGGGTCTCTAAGAGTTATAGACCAAAGGGCTAAGTAGTGAGACCCTCTTTCAAATAAATAAACAATTGCCTTAAAAGGTAATTTTTAATAAAATTAGAAACTACCAGTAATCCAAAGAAAAATATAAAAGGGAAAACTCTTAGAACCTAAAAAAAAAAAAAAAAATAACAAAACAAAAACTCAACCAACCAATGCCCCCAACATGTTAATAAGTCACACATTGTTTCACATAGATTGTCATCGATGGTAGAAGATCTAGATTATTTAGTGCTGTGGGGGAGAAACAAAAAGAAGCACACGGCAGCTGGGCCACATGATAACTTGAAACAATGGAGGGAGCTTTACTTAATCCACAGAGACACACAGACCATTAGCAAACGTTGCAAGAGGTATAGTGGTTTGAAATCTTGCGGAGTTTGAGAAGAACATTCTGATTAAGATTAGTGACACCATTAAGGATAAAGAGAACTAGTAGAAGGAAGCAAAGGTTAACATATAAATCTCTTAAGTACAGGGAAAACTGAAATTCCTAGGTTGTGGACTGCTGAGTGGTGGAGATGAATAACCGTTACAGATTTATAGAGGAGAAAGTCGATTTTCAGGACTGCTAAATTAAACCCCAGCCTATCTGGCAATGCTATAAAGAATATACTCTTACTGACAGGGCATAAATAGGATTTTAAACAAATACTCTAAGGCCCAGCAGAACATGTTCAGTCAGTCCCCTACATTAGAAGCTGCCAGCATAAGGAGCAGTAAATGAAGTAACCTCAAGGTTTCTGATGTGCCCCATGCACTTCACAGCCTCCTCAGCTCCAATCCGTAGTCCAGATTGTCCACAAAGATGCATGGGAAGAGCCGGTGGCAGCAAACATCTGACTGAAAGCTTGGCTGTGGCTTACAGCTTCCAGTCGGGGATGTTTACAGACACAGACTTCCTGTCAGCAAGCTAACAGGAGGAATAGAGCAAATGGCCAGTCACTGTTTCTGTTCACAACTTTCAGAACTGCAGAGCTGAATGACAACCGTGCCATCTTGAGAAAGAGAGAAAAAAAGACAAACAATACAGTAAACAGTACTAATTAACAAGGAAAGAGTAATTTCTATTGAATTATCTAACTACAAGAGATTCATTATTACAAGTATATATCTGTTATGCCACATGAGGATACGTTTTCTACTAGATGTAAATATAAACAGAATTTCAAAATTAATAAGAAATAACAATCTAAAGATTAGAGTGACCATACATCTCTGTTTTCCCAGATAATATTATTAAGTGATAGTATTACTAAAAATGACAACTCTCACTAAGAAAACTGTCCTAATTTAGATGATAATAAATACAACAGTTTTACTGGCAGTAGATGTACGCTGAGAATAACATTCTTCCTATCCTCAGCTGAACCAGGTTAGGATGAACTAAGTTGGTAAGAAAAGAAAGAACACCCACCTTGGCCTTGCTTACAAAACAACACTGAAACATTTTGTTTCTTCTATTTGCTGAAAGAGAAAAGAAAGTTTAAGTGAGAACACTAAAATTGTATGTTATAGATTAACTTTAATTTGAGACATAACTAAAGAAAGTAAAGACCATTGAGGTAATTATGTTTATAAAAAAATCAGTGATTTCCAAGAAATGAATATATAGCCATACACAAGCATCCACAACACATGGGATTAAACATTCAACAAGCCACGGTACTAGACAGCGAAAGGTTCCAACCACTGAAGCTGCATGTGATAATACTGAACATTCTCTGAAATCCTTCTTTGCTTACAGATTATACATAATTCTGTTTATTATAGAAATAATGAAGAAAGTGCGTGTGGTCCTTAAGGATACAAGTTGATCATTATTTTTGAAGACATACTTTAAAACAATTCAGTGGTTAATCATAACAAAGACTATTCAGAAAGTTATCTTACAATTGAAACTTTACAGATTGTGCCTAGATAGGCACTTGACATTTGACTGGGGACACTGTTCACCGAGGAGAAATGGGCCACTATTAAAACTCTCTGTAAACAACTTCTCCCTCTATCCTTAGGTCAATTTTTTGTTTTGTTTTTTAAGAAAAATGTGTCAAGCCTTTATTTAGAGATAGAAAGGATTTTTTTTTTTTATCACAGTTCTACCTTTGCAAATTGTAAAAAAAAAAAAAGTTTCTCTGTAGCACTAGAGATGAACAATTATTTAGAAGGCATTTTGTTGTGCATTTCATGTCCACTTAGCAAAACAGTAGTAGTTTCCCCTGTAGGACCTTCCAACCATGGTCTTTTGACCAGGTTTACAGTAACATGTGAATTCCCTCCTGTGGAATAGGCATCAATCAAATCCAATCAGAAAGCAACTGGTTACTCCCTTACCAGATTTGCCACTGTTAAACAAGAAGGTCCACGTTGCCTGTCTGGTCGGAATTGTCGCACACAGGGTTCACTGGTGAGTAAGAATGTTCATGACAACTCTTCCCCAGTGGCTGTGCAGTACCTCCCAGCACTATGAAGGCTGGCAAGCAGGAGTTTTCAGCCCAGTTCAAGATTGATTTCTCTATGTCCTAAGACCAAAGAATGTGGTGTCTTCAGACACAGTCTCATCTATTTCTGGCAGGCAACCAACAGCAGTGGTGACTGTTCACTGTTCAGGGACCTTGGGCTTCCCTGATTAACAGCACATTACCCTTCTTGATTCAGCATTAGCACTGTACTTTTCTGTGTAACAGTATTTTACGAAAATGGCCAAAACGCACAGGCATGCATGTCCAAACAAAATGTGCAGTGGAATAGTACCGCTGTGCAGTCAACTGGAGGTTTTCATAAAACCAGTTTGTCAAAACATTCACCCAGATACATTATACACATTTGCCACACCTCTTCTGTACAGTTAGATGCCTCAACATACCTAACATCTGACAATCCACAATGGACATTCCAAACACCACTGTCGTAAGGAATTGCTATGCTCCTGGGACCAAGGTTAATGTGAGGTCCTTTAAGAGGGGACAAGTACCACCAGGGTCTTTCCTTTACGAGTGGAGCAATGCTCACATACGGAAGTGGGGACGTATTCTGCCACCCCCCTGCTTATACCCTGCTGTACATCTGTTCTTTTGCTCTGTCATCAGATGATACACTATGACCTTTTACCAGATGCAGGGGTAACTGTCATTAACTACTGGAAGTAGGTAAAATATGGGGAAAGAATTTTTGTTTTTAAATCTGCTAAGGACAGGATGGTATTTGAATAGGGGCAAAATATCTAAGTAAGCAATTACCAATTCACTAGTAGTTAAATAAAAAAAGACAGTATTACAAGCAGCTATAGGATAGAAGGAATGAACAGCAACAGAACTACAGAATGGAGACTATCCTAAGTCCATTTCCAAAGAACCTCACAAACATGAAACCATGATGTCTGAAGACTGGGGGGAAACTGCAGAAAATTCTCTCATGTAGGGAGCTGCAAAGGGCACTCACAGAGTTAATCCCATGCAGCACAAAGGTGTGAAAACTTGGAAGTCAGGATACCGCTGGAAATTTCTGTCATTCCAAGGAAAATAACCAAAATACTCTTATTCCAGTTCAGAAAACCAAGCACTCTCCTGCTGACAGAATGACAGGGCAGCAATGATGTCAGAAAAGACAGGTCTGTGTTGTGTGTCTCTCTTGAATTCCTAAAACGACTTTCAAAGTAACAATGTGAACACAAACATTTTAATATTCTAACTCTTTTAATGGGGTGATCTTCTGAAAGTCTGCTCCTCAGAAGGCTGTGATCTATAGGTAGTAATTAAGAACCCGAGTTTTACAATTTGACGGAACTAGGCCAAACATTTAACTCTGGGACTTTGGGAAAATGACTATTTTTCTGTAACTCCGTTCCTATTTGTAAAATTCCACTTAAAGTACATATCTTACTGGGTTATTGCCAGAACTAAAAAATGTTAAGCTCAGTGACAGGTAAATGGCTACTAAACAATAAATAGAAGAATCATTCTTTATTTCATTCTAACTTTATTCATGTAACTCTTACACTTCTGAATTGTTTCTATCTCACATTTTGAAGTCTTTCAAGAGGATCTAGTTCAAATACCAAATTTTCTATGAGAACTTCACTGTAACAAGCAACCTGAAAGGTATCACAGATGCACACTCATAAAAAGGAGTAGCCCTTACATGAGGCTCACTAGCTTTGTGTGCATTAACTCACTCAGCCCATGACAACACCGTGACATAGGAATTGTATCATAAAAGCAATCTATCCAGAGAACGCATACAGCGCCAGGTTCCAGAGTCTGCTCTTGTACTACTGCTTGCTATCTGGACTGTTAACTGAGAAGAATGATTAATTATTGCAGGGAGATGTTCAATGACCTGGCAGTTTCAAGTGTAGCACAGCTGGAGGTACCTTAAACAGACTAAAGCCCTCTCCTTGGATGCCTTAGTGACCTCTGTAGAACGCACGGCCACAGCTCCATTCCTTGATCTGCATGAGGTAAAGGAGGAACATAGTTGAATTTTCTCAGTTAAAATTCTAAAATTCTAGCTCTTTTCTTCATAAGATCCAGGAGAGAGACAAAAATGAATAGCTTCATCCTCACATGACCCCAGAGAAGTATAATGCCAGATCACCTGCCACATTAGACTGTCAAAAATGATTGTCATCTAATATTTTGTGCAGATGTAATACACTTGTCAGGAATCAACTAATATACTCAACAATGTATGCCATATTTACAGATTTTGGTCTTATGGATACATAAATTCAGTCTTCTGTAAATAAAAGATATTGTTTAAACAAAGGCAGGCTCTGGGGTATGGAAGGAGTTCTAAAAAACAGAAATATGAACATTCTTTGTGTGGAAGACAAAAAGTATCTTTCTTTTCAATTCACACTCAATAAAACAGAATTAAGAGCTAAAATAAAATACACCTGGCCATGAGATGTTTAGGTTTTATAGAAAATTATAAGGATTTGAAAGAGAAAGTCTTAAAAGGAAGCTATGGTTTCTCCCTAATTACATTAGTGCTCCTTTATCGTTTGTTTTCTGAATGCATTTCTGGTGTCTCAAGATTCTGAGTTACATCAGGGCCAGGCACTTAAACAGTACAACTTAACAAGCAAAAAGATCACATTTCCTCAGTTACCTTTTGAAATTATCTAAAAAACGGAAAATGAGCTGGATCTGTTGGCATATGCCTGTAATCCCTAGCTACTTGGGAAGCTGAGGCAGGAGGATTACAAATTCATAGCCAGCCTGCCTCCTCTCTCTCTCTCTCTCTCTCTCTCTCTCTCTCTCTCTCTCTCTCTCTCTCTCTCTCTCTCTCTCTCTCTCCTCTCCCCCTCCTCTCTCTGTCTCTGTCTCTCTTTCTCTCCCTCGCTCTCTCTCCCTCCCTCCCTCTCTCTCTCCCTCTCCCTCCCTCCCTCCCTCCCTCTCTCTCTCTCTCTCTCTCCCCCTCTCCCTCCCTCCCTCCCTCCCTCTCTCTCTCCCCCTCTCCCTCCCTCTCTCTCCCTCCCTCTCTCTCTCCCTCTCTCTGTCTCTCTGTTTCTCTCTCTCCCTGTCTCTCTGTCTCTGTCTCTGTCTCTGTCTCTGTCTCTCTCTCTCTCTGTATATGTGTGTTAGGGATGAAATCCATAGCCTCAAGCATGCTATTCAAGTGTTCTACCACTTACCTACACTTGCTGGCTTCTAACCAGGTTTCTTTATAAAACAAGCTGCCATTACAATGGCTGTCCAGACAAGTATTATTGTTCAGATACTGATTAACACACTAGGCCTGACATATTGGCTTCAAACTAGGGTGTCTAGCTATGGACTATTGCAGTGAGGCTATGTAAAACAATTAAGTTCAAATAGTCAAGGCAATGTAATATATCACTGAAGATGGCCTAAGCATATCCAAGTCTGTGGGAACAGATGTTAAATTTAAAGCTGCTGAACATGATTCTACAACAATCTAAAGCTTGCCTTCATCACAGTATTTAGCTTCCACAGCAATCATTTACTTATCTGTTTTGACACTGTGTGACTGTATGACTTAACCTAGTGTCTTAACTCCAAAGATAAACATAGATAATATAGGTGTGAAGCAGAAGATCATCACTGAAGAACGCAGCAGACACACACACAGCAATTGGCTGCTTCTGGCTCCACATTTTCCTCAAGAATCTCTACCCAACAGCTAAGAAGATACCCCAAATCAGGTCTGTGTTTTGTTAATGTTTTTGTAATACACATCACTTATTTTGTTTTAATTGATCGAAATTATTTCATCTTTAAAAGAAAGACTAATTTTAAGGTCCATTCAGTTCAGTAATTTCAAGATTCTATAATGGAATCATGTCCTAATAACCAACATTTGTACACATTTACTGAAGACCACTGCCTCCACACGCTTAGTTACTATGCTCCTATGTCAAACCAAAGGTATACTCTTAATTTTTCAGCAGACTGACTGGCATAAGAACTTCAAAAGAAAAACCATAAATATTGTTTCAGAAATTACATAAGCATATAACAAGTCTTAGTAAATTTTAAGAGAAGTCAAGTCTTTTCTCTACCGTCCAGATTTGCATTTCCTAGAGTCTGGCTGGGCTTTCTGGATCAGGGAAAATCAGTCTTTTGCTCTAAGCAGTGGTCCTCAACCTTTCCGATGCTGAGACTCTTTAATGTAGCTCCTCATGTTGTGGTGATCCCAGCCATAACATTATTTTTGCTGCTACTTCATAACTGTAATTTTGTTCCTGCTATGAATCACAATGTAAATATCTGATATGTAGGATATCTGTATGTGACCCATGAAAGGGTTGTTCGACCCCACAGGGTGATGGCCCACAAGTTGAAAACCACTGTTCTAATGCTTCTTAGACTGCTAGCAATCCACCCTACTGGATTCTAGAAGCTTGCTGATGTCTCCCTGCTAAGGCTGTCGTTTGCAGTGTCCCTGGAAACACACACCAGCATCTATGATCATGACGTTTCCATTTCCTCGGCATGAAGAATGCAATCCTGTCTTCTCACTGTGGCCCAGGAGACTCCCTGACTACACTTTATCAGTATCTTTAGGTTTCTGAAAAGATTTTTTGGTTTGCCTACTTCCCTACTCTAGAATGGCTTTACATGCCGCTTGCCATGCGGGGCTCCTTCAAATATTGAGTTCACCTTACCTAGTCTCGGTCTTAATGGTGCACATTGGAACGAGCTCCCACCCCAATGATTCTTTCCCACAGCTCCCTCTTTGATTCCTTACTTATCGCAATCTAAAATGATGTACTTTATTCCATTCCACATTTTTAGTCTGACTCCATCACCATGCTAAGATAAAAGTTTGATGAAAGCAGGATGTTTGCCTGACATTTGTACTTCTATAATTTCATAATCTAGAAAAGTAACAGGCACATAGTGTATATAATTTATTGACTGAAACAACAAATAAAACAACAAATAAATGTTATATTCATATAACATCACTATTCTAGACTCCTTATAAAATTCCATTTCAATTCACTGTATTGTGGTTCTAATAAATGGATATTATTTTACTTGACAGATGAAAAACTAGTACTCAAAAACATTCTGTGACTTGATTGAAGGAAAAAAGAATAAAGGTGATATTTAAAATATGAACTTAGATATTTTTCTCAACATTTTCAATGTTTTCTTTCTAGGTAATAGCATATAATTCAGTCACGTATCTGGGCTTTAGGCTCCAAATCACCTACTTTGTAAAATATTTAAGTATTATATAATCTTTTATTGAAAAAAAATAACAGGAAAGGTGAATCAAACAATGCTAGATTCTTAAAACAATGAGCTTGTCTCATCTGTCAAAGAGTTCCAATACACAAGAAAATTAACAGATTGAATGGCATCTGGATCTTTTAAAAAGTAAGTCTTTTTTTTTTTTAAGGAAAGCATGTTAAAAACAAAGAAGATAACCCTAACATAGAATGAAAAGAGAATAGTGGAAAGAGCTAAGAGATTGAGGCAGTCCTAAACAGTGCTTATACCAAGTTCATGAGTCAGAAGGCTAGTTATGCTTAAAATGATGATGCCTTCAAAGTGACCTACACATCTGATGCCTCTGTTGGCCTTTTACTCCCCCCAAGACAGAGTTTCATTTCAGTCTTGCCTAAAATGTGCTATGTGGCCCAGGCTAGCCTCAAACTACTGCTCCTGTACCTTACACCTCCCTACTGGTGGACTAAAGACATGTGCTTCTATGCCTCACAAAACAAAAACAACAACCTGAAAACTCATTCCAAAATTCATCAAATATAAAGAGTCTACACTAGCAAAAACACTTAGGAGAAAGAATTACGTGAAGAACGTGTATTGCATGGTGTCACACTATTTAACACGAATTACAAAGCTTCAGTTACCACGACCATGCAGCACAGCAATCAAAACCAACACACACTTCACCTGGCCTGAAGAGAACCTGAAAACAGAACTAAATATATACTGTATACATATAAGCCTAAGACTTTTGTGATATTGTACTAGGGCAAACAAAAACGGAGGACATAACACTCAAAGCATAATCCACAGAATCATAAGCCACACCCTCTGCTCCTCAAGAGGCACTGTCTGGTAAGAAATGATGGGCTAGAGGGACAGCTCAGTGGTTAAGGGCAAGTACTGCCCTCCCAGACATCTGGGGTTCAGTTCCCAGACTTTGCTGGACAGCTAACAACCTGTAGCTCCAGTTCCAGGGAATCCAATGCCCACGTCTGGCCTCTAGAGTTACCTGTGTTGTGTGTGTCTGTGTATGGGTACACACAAAGTTATTATAACACACAGAGATGGGTGTGGAAAATGAGTGTGGAGACACAAACAACAGACTAACAATATCTGTAAATCAAACCTAATAAATGATTATTTAGAACATATGAAGAATCTTCAAAACTTAAGGGAGCAATCCAACTTTTTTAAAGAACAAATGAACCAAACAGATGCTGCATAAAGATATGGAAAATAAACATGAAAAGATTCTAAACATTCATGAGACACACTACAAATGTATACACGTATCAAATGAGTTAGTCATTGTACACCGAAACATGAGCTCATGTACATCTAAAGATATGTTCACGGATACTCATATAATCTTTACTTTTGAAAGTCAACAATTAGAAAACCCACAAGTCTATCAGCGGTTGAATGGATATTCAAACTATTACCACACTCAAAACAGAACACTACATAACAATAAAGGAGCAACCATTAACATATGAAGAAATACAGCATGAATAAATCTCATAATAATCATTATGCATAAAGAAGTTAACACAAAACATGAGAATGCAGAGTGAAAGAAAACAGAAAGTGGTTGCCTAGGAAACAGACGAGGATTTAAGTGAAGACCAGAAAATGAAGGGGTGGGTTATGTTCAATACCCTGACTCTGATGGTGGTTTCATGCGTGTAAACATGTCAAAGCTTATCAAACCTTACACTTACAAACTCATGTATATATTGTATAAAGTTTAAAGGCTAATAAAGTTGTTCAAAGAAAGACCTGAAGATGTATGTAGTGGCTCATGTCTGAAATCCCGAGTATTCAGGAAGCTAAGTGAATAATAGGACTGCTGGGAATCTGAGGTCAGTCTAGCATATGGAAAGAGTTCCCAAACAGCCTGGGCTATGGAGTGAGACCTTATCTCAAAACAAACCAACAAACAATAGTATAACAAAGACAGAGAAGACAGACTTGCCATGATTATTAAGAAAATCAAATTATTTAAAATATATTTGTAGCAAGAAAGACAAATGAAGGTCAGGTTAGCTTCTTTGGACGTGATTATTAACAGATGACGTACAGGAAAGTTTCTCGAGCCAGCCTTTTTAAACATAAAAATCAGTTTTTAAATGGGGGAAGATAAATACAAAAGGATGAAGTGGAAAAAATAGGAAAACAAAACAGAAAGAAGACTACAAAGACTGAATTTTTTAAGATTACATTTATAGATTGCATTAGTTACTTTCCTATTGCTGTGATACAACAGCACAAGCAAGGCATCTTTTAGACGATAGGGTTTATTTTGGGCTTCTGGTTCCAGAGGATTAAGAGTTCATCATCATAACAGAGAGGAAGCATGGCAGCAGGAACAGCAAGGATGAACTGAGGACAGCAGGACGCTTTAACACCCCAGTGACACATGTCCTTCAGCAAGGCCATATAAAAGCCTCCGGGTACTGTTATCAACGAGGACCAAGTATCTGTCTGACCACACGGGGGACTCCTTATTCATACTACCAAGCAGATGAAGGTAAACAGTACTGCAAGACACCAATGTCATGTACAGATTTGACCGTTTCCAAGAAATAAAACAGAAGTGTTGAGGATTTTCAGATTAGAATAAAACACAATCTGAGTAACAAGGAACTAGCTCCTTGTGGTATTTTATTTCCCCTAGTCTTAAGCTTCCTAGTTTCTTTCTATTCCTGACTCCCCTGTGTCCGTAAACACAGGAGCATTCCACACCCTTGTCTGTGCTTTGTCTCACTTTGTTTCAGCGCTGGAGGTCTCCCAGGGGCTTAGAATTCCTTGTGATAATGTGATGAAGGTTAGAGGCCAGGACACTGTACAGTTATAAAATTTCATGTCACTGTTTTAAAGGCTTTAAAAATCTCTCCTAAAAAAAGCCTCACAGAATCTCAGAATCCTAGCTCTCAGGAGGCAGAGACAGGTATATCTCTGTTAGTTCAAAGTCAGCCTGGTCTACAAAGTAAGTTCCAGGCCAGCCAAGGCTATATAATAAGACCTAGTCTCACACCAAACCAAACCAAACCCAACCCAACCCAACCCAACCCAACCCAACCCAACCCAACCCAACCCAACCCAACTCCACCCAACCCCACCCAACCCAACCAAAAAAAAAACAAAAAAAAAACAACCAAACCAAACAAAACAAAAACAACAACAACAACAAAAACCCCCAAAACCCAAAAAACAAAAACACCCTCCGGAACTCTAGCCAACTGTTTTCTTCCTCACTTTTAGGATGAGAAGACAGATGCGTTATATAAATCCAACCTTAGTTTGTGTCCTGCAAGATCAAATGCAAAATAAGGCACACAGACAGATTCCAAATGGGAATTTTGAAAACCTTAAGTAAACACAATTCTAACATGCTGCATAAACAGTTCAACTGGATGGATTCCTAACAAATATAGTGAATTCTGACCTCAGGTTTATGAAGCAAGCTTTTAATGAACCATTTTGGATTAGTGCATCCTGTTACATACTTGTTCTGATGGACTGGAGAGATGGCTCAGCAGTTAAGAGCACTTGCTGCTCTCCCAGAGGACCAAGGTTTGATTCCTAATGCCCACATGGTATTTCACAGCTACTTGTAACTCTCATCCCAGGGCAGCCTATACCCTCGCTTGCCTCTGGAAGCACTGCACACACATAGTACATATACATACATGCAGCTAGGCAGAACATACACAAATTTAAAAGGTTAAAGGACAGTTTTTTTTTCCTTTTTAGTTTTGTTTTATACAAAGGTGATTTGAATAAGGGCATAGAAACATGTGTAATGATTGCTTTTTCAGGTCCTAAGAGGTTCTGATAATGAGTTGTTGATTACAGACCCAGGCTTCAAAACATATCCACTCATTCATACTTGAGGCAAGACTCCATGTCAAGAAAAGACCTCTAATTGAAAGACCCTTTCATAACGCACATTCCTCTTCCTTAATCCCCAACAACCCATAAAAACTGAAGGCAACTTCTCAGATTGTTTGTTCTTTTGGAGAGTGGGCAAGTCTCAATGATGGTCCTCTTGCACACTATCTAGGCTCCTCCACACCATGGTGCCTCTGAACACAAACACTAATTTCTCATATTACTCTTGTCTGTTAAGGACAGGCTTCATTCAGCTCTGTTCCAACAGTCCACATCCAAACCTTAGCTAAGGCATGATGGTTCCATGACAGAACGGGCGAGGGTAGAGTCACAAGCTCGAAAACAAGTGCTTGAACATAGCCACAAACACCACAAAATAAGGGCAATTGGATTTGCTGGTGCCTACCACATTTTATGGCTGTACTAAATTCACACCGGATGAATGGTCAATCAAGAGAGAAGATTTAGATCTAAAATCAAACAGACTATGCTAAAGTACTACAACTACCAAAGGCTAACCTAATACAAAGTAATTTTCTCTCTTCTGATTTGTTAACAGTAAGAAAGCAAAGCAGCATGTGAAAAGCACCATGGCCACTGTGCTGGTTTACAAAACGTCAGTTGATGTCTTCAAGCAATGAAATTGAAGGAAGCATGATAAATTTGGATAGACGTTTATAATAATAATTTATGAAATATCCTATACTTTCAAAGGATCAACTAGCAAGTAAAACAGAAGAAAATGAGATTAAAGAGCTCACATGATGAAGAGGCAACGTCTTAGTTGACCATAAACTCAATAGGATCAAAGGGTAATTAATACTGCTGCCAAAACTGCAATGCAAATTTCAAGCTGCATTCATACGGGCACAGGAGTCACATAACAGCTTCATTGTGTTCTATAATAAGTCATACCACATCTAAAGTAGTCGGTTCATTTTTGGCCTCTGTATATTAAGAGGTACAGTGACACAAAGACTTTGTCATGAGTTCAGAAATGTGGATGGGGGAAGGTTCGTAAACTATGTCATATCTACAAAGCTTGAAATTTAGGGATGCTTCCCACTTAGTTTGGCAAAAATAAAGACTCAAGTAGGCTGTAATATTCATTTTTGAATATTCTCCATGTTTATGGTACGTAAGAATAAGTTTCAAATACATAGTCCCAGTTTCTTAAGAACCAGTGAAAGTTAGAGGGATCCTATAAACCTAAGTCACTCCCTACATAACCAAACACTCGGGGTCCTGCAGAATTTCTACATAGTGCGGGTCTTTTCCACCTAAATAGGAACAAGAACACCAGCGGCAAGGAACAAGAACTAAGAAGTAAACGGCAGACTGTCTGGCCTCACAAACATGCACAGGCATGCTTCTGAAGGGAAATGAGAACTTAAGACTAGACAGTATTAAACACAAACTCAATGTCGTGGATTTTACAGGGGAAATAGTTTTAGTCAAAACTGTATTTACTGTGGATGTGTTTTTTCCTTAGTATGAGCTAACATAGTCATTGACAGAAACTGTTCAAAATAGCCACAGAGAAAAATGCTGACATTGAAAATTGTATTAATCTAGTAATCACTTTGCATAAGCATTAAAATGTCTTATAATAAACTATTACACAGCATGTCACTGTTAGTAAAAAGTTATCACTCACTGATGCTTTTGTCTTATTATACTATTCAAATCCCAGCATCTTCTAGTCTCATTCTCTGCTTGCAAATTCCTACACATTTTCTATATATTCAAGTCCCTGGTAGGTCATAAACAAAGCATGAAGGCCGGGTACCTTTGCATCCCAGCTCCTTACTTTTAACACATTCAGCTAGCACAAAAATTGCTAAATATTATTTTTAATTTGTATCCAAAACATGAATACTGATCAGGGTATCACAAAATGCAGTCCTGACAAATTATTAAAGCCCTACTTGCTTTTTTTCTACTGTAACTTCAAATTCCTTAAAATTTTTTTTTTTTTTTTCCAGAACTCAGTTTTCTCACTTGTAAAACTAAATGTGTCTGTATTTTTTTTTTCTGGAACAAATACAACTCCAAGTCAAAACAAACAAACAGGAAAATCTGAAAAGCTATCTACTTACCATCTACTCCCTTATGAAGCGTTAGGATTTACTCGGTACGCACTTAAGCTTGTTTAAGAACTTGTCACTGCGAAACGCCAGCACTGAGGGGAAGTGGACATCAATTCCCACCCCTAACCAAAAAGCTATTTGTAATTGATACCTGCTAGGAAAGGGAGTCAGTTTTCTTTTATTCCCCAATGGAGAGCCACTGGGTATGCCCAGCACACACCAGGGAAGGACTCACTCCAGGGGCAGTTGATCAACACAACACAGGACCCAAGGCTGTGCTGTGTTCTGTGTGTGTACCTGTTTTGTTATTCTTTCTTATTGATTTTCTTTTCTTTCAGTTTGTCTGTTTTGATTTTAGTTTTTCTTGCTGTTTTTTGAGA
Source organism: Cricetiscus sungorus (assembly GCA_030556225.1). Lineage (NCBI taxonomy): Eukaryota > Metazoa > Chordata > Mammalia > Rodentia > Cricetidae > Cricetiscus > Cricetiscus sungorus. The sequence goes on from JANBXA010000366.1 coordinate 43,439,664, forward strand.
ATGAGAAGAAAGAACACTAAGTTAGGTGGGAGGGTCTGGAGGAGCGGGGGAGGGGAAATAGGATCAAATATATTGTATGAAAAAATGTAATTAACAAAACAACTTGTCACTGGATCCTACACTCATAACTTTTTCCATCGTTTCTGTGAGTTCTACAAAGAACTGTACAGGTCAGGTTGCAGAATTAGGACAACATAGTTTCAAATACCCTACGCCAATCCAACAGGAATAGTCTGTTGTCCACTAAAGAGGCGAGAAATGAGTCAGTTCTTTGGATATGCTAAAATGCAGGTCTGTTTAAAGACGTGGTAACAACAGTGGGACATCTCCTTCCACATATATATCTTATTTTCAAGGAGTATGTTCCAAGCCTTTGAGTAGACACCTACATAAAAATGCCGCATCAAACACTAAGTTATTCTCCATGCATGCACACCAATGATGTTTGATTTACAGATTAGGAACAGGAAAGATTAATGGCAGAGACTAATAACTACAGTAATACTTGATCATAAAATTTAGATGAAGGTAGTCTCACAAAGTATCTTCTTGTATTGTTCTCTTTTTTCCTGTGATGTGAGATCACACAGTGACTATTTGCCAGTACGGAGTTAAGTGGTGGTGCCTGACTAACAGTGCTGACAGTGGACAGGTGAATAGAAAGACTGTCCCACTGCTGGAGGAAGTGGGTACAGCACAACTACACTGCCAGGATAAAAGGACGAGTCACACCCTGCTTGGGACAGTTTAAGACTTTGTCATCCTACAGGATGGCATGCAACATAAAGCTTACAGATTGTCTATTTCTGGAATTTTCAATTCAGTATTTCCAGAGTGAAACTAAAAGGAAACCCTTGGATGGAAACGACTTCAAAATGATTAGCGCTAACTTTTATGGAGTATTCTTTATGTCACATTTAACATGCAACAAATTATACATACTCTCCACAAATAAGGTCACTATCCTGTCTTCACTTTACAATTGAGAAAAAGGAAGCACAGCATGATCAAATAACCTGCCCAATCGTACTGCTAATGAAATGTAGGGGACACGAATGTCAATGGATTGCTCCAGGACCCCTTTCAACATTTATGACTGTGAATACTGCATACCTTGACACTGGAATTCCCTTTTGAGCCTGTTAGCTTTAATCACATATGAAGAACTATTTCACAGGCAACTAAATCGGTGTGGGATTAAAGTCAACTTTTAAGATAAGATGACCAAATCTAGGACACCTCAGGAACCTCTAATACTTAATCAAATCTATTTTCTCCAAAGACTTTACCTCCTGGCTTTATTATACTTTGTAAGTACGAGTAAGTGCCTCTTTATGTTTAGAATAATGCGCGACACTTGCTAATTCTTTTGCACACTCTGTATGTGTTGTTTTACTCACGTGAGTGTACATTAAAGCAATCAGATTCTGAATATAGCCATTCACTAGACACCTGCATACCGAATGAACATGAAGTAGCATACTGGATGGTCTCTGCTCATGAGAGTTCAGTTATAAAATAATGTATATTTTTCTGGAGATATACACAAAGTGACAAAGTACAAGAGAACAGTCTGGCTAACTGTGAATGTGACAATCTGATGTGCAAAGGTGTATGTGCCTCTCTTCCTTTTGAGAGCAGAGAACCATTTGTGTTGGACTAGAATGCAGTTTGCATGAGGAGACAGTGACTAAGAGATGAAGAGTGAATCAGGAGCTGGGAAAGAGAAGTCTTATTAACAGTGAAAACAACAACAATAAATAAAACCACAGTAAAATGACGTGAAGCAGGAGAGTAGTTAGGTTAAACTTGGGAACAACAGTTGTTACCACTTTAGAGAGCAGAACCAAGCTCTCAACTGCAATTTCGTAAAACTTCCATACTTAAAATTTATCAAAACAGAAACACACTGTCTAGACTAAAGAACACATTACAGAGCACAGTGTAAAAACCAATTTTAGAAGACAAAGACAAAACAAAGAATAGAACAAATACATAGGTCTCTTTAGTTCATGCCTTTCATGAAGTCTAACTTCTTAGGCGCCAAGATTCATTCTAGTAGTTTTCCATTAATTACAGAACTAGGTGTATACAGAATATGTAATACTGTACCTCTAAGATTAATAACAAAATTTACAAAAAGAAAATAAAGATTAGTCTCATAGTCTTTATTAGTACTTTTCTTTTTCACTTGAGTGAACATCACAATTTAAGCGATGACAGTTTTTAACCTCAAAACAAGAGATCACAGTTGGGGAAATACCAGTGTTTTTACAGCCACAAAACTGATACACCACTGGAGGATAGAGACTACGATAACAGTTACTAAGTTCTTTTCAAAATTAGTCAACTTGAGTTTTTTAAACAAAGATTTTTATGTCTAAAGACATACAGAATAAGTATTTATTTTTCCAGTTTATAAAATTTCTAATTCTAAATGTAACCAGTAAAAAACTACCAGTCATTGACATAAAAAATAAATGCTTCTCATTTTTCTCATAACCCCTATGTCCACCAATAACATTTAAACCTGGCTGAAGATAACCTATGTCTAAAATTCACCATTATTTACCCTATAGTAAGAAAGGCTTAGAGAAAAGATATACACTGACTCGTTTAATGTTTTATATCGAAACAATTAAACTCATTGGTACCAAGTTTTCCTCTCCCCTTGACTTCCCACTTTCCTAGTACTAACATTTGTGGGGAACATAAGCAAACAGTCTAAGAACTTTTTTATTTTAATGATTTCCCTCTTTATAATAGGCTAAACCCAAACATTAAAAAACAATGTTAGCAGATATTAAGAATCACAGATGAACTTATAGTTAGCATTTTGTTTCCTCCAGATAAAACATTTATAAAACAATAACCACCCTAGACTACTGATCAAGTTCTTTTAGAGTATGTGACTAATGGCTACTATCAACAGTTACTGAAAGAAGACAGGTAATCACAGGGAATGAATTAGATTCTTCAGTATATCATCTGACATACACTTACAATATTCCTATATTATACCACACTGTAACTTCTGAACTGTTACATTTTCTATAGATTATAAAGAAACTATAAGATTCTATATAGCAGACTGGCACACAGGGTTTATTAGGCATTTTATGCTTAGAAAGTCTAGCAAGTATTACTTAAATATCTTAGTTTATATAACTGACACACAAATACACACATATACAGACACACACACACACACATTATAGCTTTGACTAACTAGATAATTTCTGGGCACACTTCAGACTCCCTAAATGTGCAAAAAAAATTTTATTTGGAATAAAGATATTCCAAATAAATGTAATGTTCTACATTATAGTAAAAAGAAATTACCTCACATGTTCCAATGAATTAGCCATTTTAGGCAAACAGCTTAGTAAGTTATTTTACCAATTCCTTCAAATACAGAAGTTGGAGGACTAACATAATCATTAAATAATTTGTTCTTTTAGAGAAGTTTCTGTTTACGGATCAAACTAAAAGTATATTTTGAAAACAGTACCACAGAATCAGAACACAAAAATCCCTCATATGTAAAATAAAAACAAAGTGATATGGGCTTCACACACTAAATATTCAACTAGTTTTCAGAGAAAAATGTCTACCCCTTAAGCTCAAGGTTCTGGGGTCCTTTTGAAAACCTTTCAATTTACCTTCCGAATAAACTATATTAATACTTAAAACTGGAACCATCTTCCAGGCTAGGAGAAAATAAAGAAGCCAGTTGCCTTTTCAAATGGACTTCCTACTAATACTATATACAGGATGGACTGATGAGTGGGATTTAGAAACGTAAACATTTAATGGTGAAAGAGAACTGTTAGGAGGTGTAAAACAACTTACACACTTACCCATGGCAATACCTCTGGCAGATTAGATTTCTGTAGAGCACACAGAAACTAAAAAGTTACAAAGTGGACTGGCCCACAGGGCTGTACACATCCTGGTACAAACATAAATGAAGCAATATTCTTACTTTATTTGCCTGTACTTAAAACAATGTTCTCACTAACCCTAAATCCAATGTAATATTTTACCTCATTATGTTCTAAAATTAATTATCCTTTGAAATTAAAAAAAGAAGACATTTCTTTTAATACCATATATTCTTCAATTTTCATTTTAGTCACTGTTCAACTGAGAAATTAAGAATCTGTATTTAAAAAACATGGGATATCATTCAAAGTATTCCTCCAAACTTTATTAATATTCAAATATGCTAAAAGAAATAAAACTATGCCCAGGATCGTCAAGTTGAGCTGTGGACTCAAGTGCAGCATTAAAATAATTTACTTTCTGATGCTCATACAGAAGCAAGGTACTACCTACTCCTAAAGCACTTTTTTCTTCCTTTTTGTTTTTTTGAGACAGGAGATCTCTGTGATCTCTGTGTAGCTTTATAGACCAGGCTGGCCTGGAACTCAGAGATCCGCCTGCCTCTGCTTCCTGAGTGCTGGGAAAATAGTAAGTAAGTAAGTAAGTAAGTAAATAAAGGTGTGTGCCACCACAGACAGGCTTCTTAAAGCACTTTTACCTTTAGCATATGCTTATGCTTAGTTTACCCTTCAATTCCCTTCTCCTAAGAGTTCTCTAAGACTACAGAGGGAAGCGATGTCTCCCGCATCTCAGCACACACGGTGAGGTAAACTGAACTGCATGAGTTATCTCCAGGTAAGTTTACAGTTACTCCCACCTCTTGCTGCTTTCCCCAACATAAAAACGGAGCTGACATGTAAGTCAAGTTCTAGACAGATTAGTTCTTTTAAAAAAATTTGCATAGCCAAAGCAAAACTGTCAGAATTAAGTTCCCCATGCCCTCCTCTTGCCATTCCAAACCAATGCAGGGCACTAATACACAGGAGGGAAAAGAAGAAATGCACTCCCTAAAAACGTAAGAACTAAGCTTAGGAAAATCAAGCCTCTAATTCTGAAGAATTTGCACCCAGGGAAAATTTCAAGGTTACAATTTTCTGACTTGGCTCGTGTCTGGTATAACCACTTGTTGGCCTCTGCTGCAGGGCCCAGCTCCTAGTCAAGAGTCCTGGAAACAAGATGCTTTGGAGAACACAATACCTCAACAGCACAGGGTGGGATTCTTGTCAAACCTATGGTAAAATTTTACTCAGGGGTGAAACCATTTTAACTAGGTTTCCATGTCCTCTTTAAATGGTACAGCATAAAGCAGATGACAAATTTTCCACTCATTAATTGATGCACAAAATATGGGACAATGAATTGAACTTTGTCCTCAGGTAATTTGGGACAAATTCAAGGAAACAATTATAAGCCCCTACAGATGCCAAAAGTGTCTTACTAAAATGTATAAACAAATTCTGCAAGTCAAACCACACTTATTAACTTCCATTTAAAAAGAATCGAAGGTACCCTGCTCTGGAAAATTCTCACTGAACTAACCACTAATTAACTTGTTTTCTAACTTCAAACTTTAGCAAATTTCTTTAAGTGGAGGACAGCCAAAACAAAACACAAACAAAAATCCATGTTATTCCAACATTACTATTTTTCTCCCCACTTCCTCTCAAGCAAATCTCTAAATACATGCACTTTATAATAAGGGTCAACAAATTACTTTACTTTTGGCATTGTTCACAACAAGCACTCAGTAAAATGACTTTTTAAAAATGGAGATGTGAATGTCTCACGTCACTTCCCCACGAGTCCTTATCACGTGGGGTAAAATGCCAAGAGTTAATTTCATAAACATGTGACCTCTGTGATGTCAGCAAGGTCAACAAACCCACTTAGAGAGGGTTATGGGGAGTAAGTGCTGATTTGCCCATTTCTGCAGTTCCCTTTAACAAATGGCAAGGAAAGCAAACACACAAAATAATTTACACAGTACAGGAACTGTTTTGAGGCTGCAGTGACTAACCACCCAACTACAAGATCCCTGTCAGTAATGGCCGGGGAAGGGGGGTGGGGGGGCCGACGAGACAGAGAGACAGAGAGAGACAGACACACACACACACACACACACACAGAGAGAGAGAGAGAGAGAGAGAGAGAGAGAGAGAGAGAGAGAGAGAGAGAGAGAGAGAGAGAGAGAGAGAGAGAGAGAGAGAGAGAGAACTTTCTCAAAGTGATAAACAATCAAATACCACCTGGGAAAGCACTGCAACCGCTCAGGGTGGGACGCGAGCCTGGATTTAGTAAGCCTTCCTTCCGACTGACATCCAATTTACACACGTCCTTCTGGGCTTTCCTGTGCTACCATCCATGACACCTTCCCCAAACCAACCCAGGGAATCTTTAATCAACACGCGCTTGGCACCTGTTTGGTGGGGGAAGAGGGATCTGTCTGCCAGTGTGAGCACACTACACTGGAAATTTCCAAACTTCCAAATAAAGACAGACAGACACAGCCAGCACAGCAGGTCCGAGCGGTGCCCAGGCGATCTCGAAAGTGATTTGCTGGAGAGCCAGCGGTTCACGCGCGCACACAATTCGCTTGAGTGTCCGACAAAAGCGGGCAGGATCCACGCGCTTGTTACGACCCTGCCAAACTAAAAAGAAGAAGTCGGCAGTAGCTGTGCAAAAGTCCTGGGCTGGAACGTTCTACGGAGTTGCTGCGAGGGTGGGTGGCACTGGGTCAGCGCGATCCCTCACTGTGCCAGCTCAAACTTAACTCCTCCGCCCGGGCCGGCGCCAGGAGCGCCCTTCTGCACCTAGGACGGGTGCTGCAGCCCGCGGGAGTCCTTTCCGGTTGTTCCCCCGCCCCGGGACACTTTAAACTTCACACAAGCGCCACCGGGTCACCGGGTTCCGGGGGTGGGGTGGGAGGGGGATCGGTGGTCGCGGAGGGCGCGGCGAGACATGAACCTATTTCCTGCACACACACACACACTCATGCACACACATACACACACGCATGCACACACACACACACAGACGCATGCACACACATACTCACACACACATGCATGCACACACATGCATGCACACACACACACATGCACACACACACACAGACGCATGCACACACACACACAGACGCATGCACACACATACTCACACACACATGCATGCACACACACGCACACACATGCATGCACTCTCACACACACACTCGCACGCACCCACAGGAAGAGAGCTCGCGACCATCCCAGCAGTTCCCCGTCCTCCAAGTTAACTTTTGGCCGAACCCTCGGCGCTCGGAGCTAAAATAACCAGGACACACAAACACGGAGCGCTGGCATGGCAACGGCCAGCGGGCGCCCCCGACGGGCGGGCGCGGTTCGTGGTCCCGGTCCCGGTCCGGGTCCCGGTGCTGCCACCCCGCCCTCCCCGGGCCGCGGCCCCCACGCCCCACGCCCCTGCGCGTCCCGGCTGCGCGCGGCTCGGGGCGGGGAAGGGAGGGCGAGCGGCTCGGCGCGGGCCGGAGTTTCCCCAAGTGTCCCGGCGCGGCCACCCGGGGGCCACCTGCCCCAGGGCCGCGCGCGGGCCCGAGCCCGAGGGCGGCGCCGCCCCCAGCCGGCCGGCCGGACGGGCGGGCGGGCGCCTGTCAAGCCGCGCACCGAGGCCGCGCCCCGCCCCGCCCGGCGCCCCGCTCCCCGCTCCCGGCTGCCCGCGCCGCACTCACCTGGCCGCCCGCGCGCGCCCGGAGCTGCCGGGGACGAGGAGGGGGCGCCGCGAGCACGCGCGGGCGGGGGCGCGGGCGGCGGCCGCGGGGACGGAGCCGGCTCGGCCGCGCCAGTCGGCCATGGCGCGCTGCTCGCGGCGGCCTCTCCGCCCGGCCGCCCGGCCGCCCAGCCGCCCGGCCGCCTTCGGTTTGACCTTTCCCTCCTCCGGTGCGTGTGTGCGTGTGCGCGCGCGTGTGCATGGCTCCCTGTGTGTGTGTGTGTGTGCGTGTGTGTGCGTGAGTGCGTGTGCGTGCGTGTGCGCGCGCGCGTGTGCGCGCCCGCGAGCGTGCGGCCGTGCGAGCCGGGGCCCGGTTCGTTCCCCGACGCCTGACGTCACTGCCATGGCAACGGCAGCCTCCGCCCCTCTCCCCCCGCTTCCTGTACCCGCCCCCCCTGGGCACGTTAGGAGACGGGGGTGGGGAGGAGAAGGGGAGGGCTCACGTGCTCACTTAACGCGCGTGCGCACGCACACGCCTCCTCAGCGGCCCGGAGGCTCCGCCCCGCCCCGCCCCGCCCCCGGAATCGGGCCAATCCGGGCCAAGGGGGCGGGCGCACTTGGTTGCTAGGCTCGCGTGAAAAACATCCCGAGGTAGCGCGAAAACGCTCCCGCGGCCAGCGCGCATGCCTGGGGTGGGTGGGGGGCGCGGGGGGCAGAGGGGGGCGTGCGCGCGCGCCAGGTGGGAGAGGTGCGGCAGGAGGCTTGGGTGGTTGTGAGGAAGAAGCTGCGGTCCCGGCCTCCTCTCCTTCCTTAGGACAGGTCAGTGGGCGGCGGCGGCGGCGTCACCCTGCGTGACCCCGGGCTTGCAAGCTGAGCGCGCTGAAGTGAGTGTCCCCGGTGAAAGGTGCTAACTGGGGACGTCTGTCACGCGACGTACCTGGTGCCCCGTAAACACCCAGCTGCTCGTGTGCAGTGCATGACCCAGGAAGAATTGTGCCAGTGAGCGCAAGTGCTCGCTTTGTTTTGCATTTCTTTCTTTCTTAATTTTCTTTTTCCTTTTTTCTTTTCTTTCTTTCTTTCTTTTTTTTTTTTTGGAGACAGGGTCTCATGTGTAGCCCTCTCTGCTCTGCAGCTTGCTTGCAGTGTAGACCAGGCTAGCCCAGAGCTCACAACTGTGCCTGCCACCTTCCCTACAGGGACACGGGACTCCCAGTAAGACATAAAGTGACTTTGAAGGGCTGTCACTGTCACAGGCGGCCTCAAGTTCAAGGCTGGTTTCTGAAGCCACCTTTTAGGCAAAGAGAGTGAACATTGCAAGAAACTAGCCTCCCCACACCCCCCACACACCCTGAAAGGCCTTCCCTCGTGGCTGTAATCTCACCTCTCCTTGTACCCTCAGAGGTTTAGATTCTGAAAGTAAGGGCTAGGCAGCTGAGGATTACTTTGTGGGGGTTGGGGGACACGTCTATAGCACCCATAAAATCAACAAAATTATCCTTTCCTACATTTCCTCAAGGTGCATAAATGCACTGTAAGCTTTCTTTAAAGGTCTGGGTATGTGAAGAAAAGATAATTCAGTTAACCAACCTTTTTCTAGTAGCGCGGTGGGCAGGAAAGCCTTCCCATCCTGCAGGTCTCCAACAACCTGATCTGGGAAAGGCAGGCTCTTGAGAATTCAGACAAGTTGGTTACCTCCTCAGTCCTCAAACCTCTTGATTCAAATCCTTTAGTTATCTCTGAATCGCCGTCTGCCTTCCAGTGATTCCTGGCTGTGGCAGTACTGTGTCTACAGTCACTGTTTTATAACCCCAAACCTAACCTGGCCTTGACAGAGGCTGTTACCAAGCTGCTCAGATACACCGCAGAGTTTTCGGCTTTCTTCTAAGGGTACTACTATTTATGTGCCCTTTCCAAATTCCCAAAAGGTTGCTGGAATTACTCAGTTGGAATGCATCCGTCTCTTTTCCAGGGAAGCTCTCTTCAGACACAGTTGCTCGTAGACTTGATATTTGTCACCTGCAAAAGGCCACTGTGAACATCCACGTATGGTTCAGTATATCACTTAATTACCATTTCTTTAAATTAATGTCACTTGCCTTCTTTATCTGTAAAACCACAATGAAAGGAAACATATCCAGTTCAACTTTTCCTCATGACACAGGCAGGACCACTCAAACAGCTACCTAGCACATGGCTGGCTAGGCTCCCTGCCTGTAAGAGTCTTGCAAGCAGACTTGACCAAAGGCATATGACAGATTAAGATGCCCAATAAATCTTGAACTCAAAAGTAACAGAAATCTCAAGGTCACTCCCATGCAGTAGAATAGAGTTCTGTCAGTAGCACAAATTACTAGGCAGAACAAGTAATAAGGGGTATTAGTGAGGACAGGTGAGGTTAAGGATGACACAAATGCCCAGGGTCTGTTGCTCTCTGGAAAGAGAGAACAAGGAAAAATGCCCATATCAATCAGGAGTTTATTCATGTTGGGCTGGTGGCACCTGTCCCTGCATCTGATTTGGTATGGTTATCTGAAGCCCCGTGGCATTCTTGTGTCTGCCATTGTGTTCCTTTGATGTGCTGTTTAATCCTGTGAATGAATCCTCCACACGCTGACCATTGTTTTCTTGGAACCGCCAAGCGTATGACAGCATAGACTCAGAGTCATCGCCTGTATCCACCCTGTCATTTGCATCTGCTCAAAGTATTTCTGTGGCCAGCCATGAGCTGTTCACAGCCAGTTCTCATCGTCATGGTATGAGTCTTTTTCCTTCTTCAGCACTCTCCCCAAGCCCTCTAACTGGCCATGTTTTGTCTTGCCTTGGGTCTGTCCAGTGCCAATTCCTGCTTACACACCAGGCTCTAAAGACTGTTCTGAAAGCTGAGAACAGTACATCATATCAGCTAGCTTAAAAAGTCCTCAGGGTTCCTACTCAATGGCCAAACTTCTTGTGTTTTCCTCAGCCATGTCTCCCACTCCTTCAAGGGTTGTTTTGTTCTATGGATGCTAAAAGTGTTCAGATTCTCCTATGCTCTTGAACAAAAAAAAAAAAAAAAAAAAAAAAAAAAAGGTCCACTTGCCTAGGATTCTCTGCTCTGGTCCCTCTAACCAGAATAACCTTGTGTGTGACTTTGTAGTCTGTGAGAATTACCCACACAATTCTGGGGTTATTTCTTTTGTAAACACTTCGTTTAGGTTTTTTTCTTCTGAACCAGAATATGGAAGATCTAGAGATCGTGGGCATTGGCTCACCTCTTTCATGTAACGTAGGCACCCGTGCACCACCTGACTACCTGGTATATAATAGATATTTCATGATTGCATATTGACTAAGTTAATGCATTGAGCATTGTACTGGCTAGCAGTAAGATGGGATGCCAGTTGAGAAATTGCCCCCATCAGATTGGCCTATGGGCATGTGAGGCATTTTGTTGATTAATGATGTATATGAGAGGGCCCAGCCCATTGTGGGTAGTTCTCACCCCTGGGCAGGTAGTCCTGTGTTGTATAAGAAAGCAACCTGAACAAGCTATAAGGAGCAGTTCGGTAGGCAGTGTTCCTCCATGGTTCCTGCTCCTTCGAGAATTTCTGCCCTGCCTTCCTCAGTGATGGACTTTATATGGAAATATAAGATGAAATAAACCCTTTCCTCCGCCAGGTTGGGAGGCTCAGTGTTTTTATCACAGCAACAGCGATGCAGACCAGGGCAGCTTCATGAAGGGGGGAACAACCCAAACCAAAAAGTATTGTACTTGTTCTTCACCAAACTATGTCTGATATTATACGTGTAGTCAATAGTAATACCCGAATGAAAGAGTTAGTTAGAATTAAGTACTATGAGTCGGCAATGTATTAAGGAGTGCCTTAGGGGTTTATTACTTTGAATAAACCATGACCACAGCAGCTCTTATAGAGGAAAACATTTAATTGGGATGGCTCGCTTACAGTTTCAGAGGTTTAGTCCATTATTGTCATAGCAGGAAGCGTGGCAGCACGCAGGCAGACATGGTGAGAGTCTGCATCCTGATGCAAAGGCAGCAGGAGGGAGGAGCAGACACTGGGCATGGCTTGAGCTTCTGAAATCTCAAAGCCCACCCCTAATGACACACTTCCTCCAACAAGGCCACACCTCCTAATAGTGCCATTCCTTCCACAGGCCCTCCTATCAGGCCGAGCTCAGTCTCCGACCACCTTCTGCAGGAGATGACGCTACCCTCATTCTGTAGACAGGGAAATCAATGAGGGGGGAAGTGAATGGGCCATAGGCATGCTTGATTGTGGGAGAGGAAGGATCTGATTCTGAAAAGAGGCAGTTGTGTTGCTTCCCTGCTATACTGAACTGGGAGTGGTAACGATGCCCACTTTCCCATCCATTTCCTCTTTCTCTTGCCTGTTCTGTCACAACGAAGAGCTTTCTCCTCTCCTGCCAACATGAAGAGGAGTGATTGCTTTATGCATGATGAATATGTGCAAGTCAACTTAAATGACTTCTCTCTTTACAGTCATTTATCTGTAATTGGGTTTAAATTATAGTTCTAAGGCCAGGCATGGAGTTGCATGCCTTTAATCCCGGCACTTGGGAGACAGTGGTAGGCAGATTTCAGTGAGTTTGGGGCCAGCCAGGGCTGAGTAATGAGACCTTGTCTTAATAAGTGAAATTATAAAGTTGTAGAAAACAGATGTTGAGCATGTAAGGCCCCAGCTAGTTAAGTCCGCCATCCCTTGACTCTTTCCCTCCCTTCCTCTTTACCTTTTCCCTCTTTTTATCACAGGTGATGAGAACATTTCCCAGTTTGCAATAGTGTCGCTGGAGAGAGCTGAGTTATATCTTGATATTTAAAAGGCGGCCCTGAAGATGTTGGGTCTTTAAGGCTGCTGTATGCGTGTTTACCTCATTAGGAAGAAAGAACATTCGGTTCCTGTCTTGAGGGACTGACTCTCTGGCTCCAAGATTGCTGAGAGGGTGGTGGAGTCAGCCTGGGCTGCAGCAAGGTCTAAGCACACCCTAGGCTGGAAGGCTGGAAGGCACTCTCCCCTGTGGGGAAACCTAACCTCTTAGCCACAGCAGGAACTTGAACGGTGACGACATGGTGAAATGAGGGCCCACATCTGCCTAGTTAGCCAGCCAGTTCATTCTGTCCAGTACGTGACCCCTGTGAATCAGCTCTTCGGGTCCCCTGTCCCTTTAGATGGATGTAAATAAGGCAGCTGTATGCATGGCACAGCACCAAGGCACCTATTTGTATGAACAATATCCTCAGGGTTATACTGTGTTCCACCTTAATAACATATATAGTAGGGCCATGTCTCTCCATTTTAGCAATTTAAATGATTATTCATCGATGACAGGAATATTAACAGAATACCCACTAATTGTCACCTTGCAAACACCAAATGGATTTTATTGCACAAACTGCTATCTACAGACATGTGCCTATTTCAAGGGGCTGGCTAGATTGATATCATTATCATTAATTTGTTTATCATGTAAAACAGCAGTTGTGCATCTGTTAAATTTAGACACAATCCAGAATAACAAATGCATTGAGTACCAGTTACACATCTTAAACTATTTAACTATTTCCTTCAAAACCTTTCCCTTTTATGCCATGTTGTAATAATATGAAAGTGTTTGTGCAGATCCTCTTTATTTCAGTGACATCTAGTACACCCTGAGGGTGACATTTGGTTCATCTGTTACGAACAATCCAATCTGGAACGGTGCACTAGTGAATATAAAGTTTTAATGTAATGTGCTTTTTTCTACCTGTATCAGAAGAAGTGTCAGGAAGGTAATTTGGCTTGCCTAGGGGTCTCCTGGGAACACTAGGACAAAAAATCCTTATTGAATGAATCTAGCAACCCATCATTCAGGGAAGAGAGGGCCATCAGGCTAGGATCCCAAAGGATTCTTGGAGCTGTGGGGAAGCTGTTCTTCAACCAAGAATCTTTAGCTTTGGAATGTTATGCAAGCAAGAAATCACTGAAAATATGTGGATTTGTTGTTCCTGTAGCTGTCATAATAGCAACCTTTCCTCCACGAATTAATGGGAGAAGGAAATAATCATATTTGCACCCAAGTGTGTGAAGATGTTCACACAAAGAATGCCCAATTAAGTAAGCTGCTGCCTCTTCATCCATTGCTTTGCAGTCTTCCAAGTCTTGCTATGTGAATGTTGTTTCTGAAAAATTATGGCAGCATCTGAAGCTTATACATGGTTTGCAAAGGATTAGAGAGCTCTGAAAAACCATTATTGATACCATATATGCTTAAGAGTCACTCACATATACAAACATACACACATCAGAGTAGTGGGCTATCAAGCATCAGCAACTGTAACCAATTTTCAGTTATCATTATCATTATCAATATATTCTCCACCATTATTTTCTACGTCACTATGCATAAATGGCCTGACATTATGACCTTGTCTGTTTGTAACAGTCTTGGGAAGAACAAATTACTTTCTCCGGGGAGCTGGTGAACTCCCTTTTATGAGTGATCAATTTGTCTCTCTGTCATGTCTGTAAAGTGGGTGATGTTTAATTGGACATCTGTGTTTTCACGGCCTTCTGGATCATCCGTGAGCAGAGGTGATATTTCCTGATGTGTTGTGACAGAAGAAGTAGAGATGTCTATGGCATGGCTGAGTGAGCTTTCCTTTCTCCCTGGGAATAGGATTTAGAATCCACCCTATGGAGATGAAGGCTGCTCTTGGCAGAGCATTCAGTCTTTGTACTGGCCTTGTCATTAGAGCCAAGCTAAAATTGGTTATAATGTACTAATGAATAGAGAACAGTTTTGTTAAATGACAGTGCTCATTCTTCCAGAGGAGTTGCCCAAGTTATTCTTTTCCTGTGTACTTGAAGTCATAGCCTGCCGCATGCACCAAGGCCGTTGAAAAAGGCCATTTTACACTGCTTTAAAGAGTTCTTTGAACACCTTTAGTCCTGTGCCATAGTAACAACCATCTCTAACCAGTGTCTTCGGGTGCGAATGGTGATGATGCTTTATGAGTGACCACCACACTTAAGGTACTTTGACAAATGTTTTATGCATGTCACTTCATAACGGCTTTGCTATGTAGGTTTAGGACCCCACCCTAAAGATGGGGAAACAGAGTATGTGAGTGACTTCTCCAGCATCATCAGAGGAATGCATCTTATCCATGAAAAAAAATCTTCTTGTATCTTTTGACATTATAACCTGAGTCTTGGGGCACGTGAGAGACAGTTTCAAATTCAGGGACATTTGAAGTAAGATTTTCATTGGAGAATTGTGAACACGAAAAAGAAAATAGAGATGTATCCTCATCAAGCAACTCCTGCCAGGAATAATTTGGAATTAAAGGTCTTTGAACGATTCCTACCTTATTTTTGTTGGAGGAGAGCCAAGTTCTTAATAGGCATCTTGCTAAAAGAGGAACCTGGGGCTACATCTTATTTATAGAGGCAAAAGGTTATTTTTATTTCAGCCTCGCATCCTTACTCTCTGGTTGAATGTGCCAGTTAAGACAGAAGTAGCAAAGAACAGAAAGACTGCATTTGGACTGTTCCGTGTTCATCCCTGCTACACAAGAGGCAGACTTATGCTGAATCTGTCTCCTCCCTGGCCGTCATCTGCAACGGGACCGCAGGCGTGCTCCGTAGTGGGGTCGGGATAGGTACAGGCCTGCCTGTTTATGTTCTGCGACTGACTAATTTAGAATTTGGTGGCATCCACCATGTGCTGCAATCTGTTCACACTGGGTCATCACAGCTGGTCACACGTTCCTTCCCAGTTCTGCACCTGATCACACTGGCGGCTGGAAACTGAACCACAGTGGACACTGGTGCTTGCTGTATATCAGGACTGTTCTTCCTGATACACAGTGTCTGCTGGCACAGTGCTGGGGAGGTTACACTACTGTGTATGAAATATCTACTCATCATCATTTGCGGTGGGCTCCCCGCTGCTCCTCTGCGAAAAGGAGAAATGTTTTCAACCATTTTTATTAGTCTTGATACTGGGAAGAACTTTGGTTCATGGAGTATAACTACAAGTGCACCTGTTATTTCCAAGTAGACCATGTTTGCTAGCTTTTTGTTACTACAGTGAAATAATCTGACGTAAGGGAGGTATATGGAGAAAGGGTTTGTTTTCGTGTATGGTTCTTGAGGTTTCAGGTCAGGATCAGGTGACCCATTGTTCTGGTTCTCTGGCAAACACGGCATATGGAGGAGTTTGCAGTAGAACAAACCTGTTCACCACATGAACCAAAGAGCAAAAGAAGACAGAGTCCGTGGTCCTGAGAACGTCCCATGAAGGCCTGCATCCTAAAGATCCACCACACTTCCCAGTAGCACTTCCTGGGGACCAGGAGCCCATGAGCCTTTAGAGGGTTATATTCAGTATCCAGGTTATTGCACAGAGAAGTAAATGCCTGTTTTCCCCTTTTCCTCTGCCACCGCATGGTATGATCCAGATCTGAAGGGAAGAGGGTATGTTGGAAAATGACAGCCAACCTGTGGACAAGGAATAAGTCTTACCTGTAATAATTTTGGGCTTATTGCAGCATTAGTTAGGCTAAACTGACCAAATCAGCAATTGGGGCTTAACAGAGAGCACAGAAGAGAGCTGCTTACTGGCTTGCGCCCAGGGTGGAAAACGAGGATGAGATATATCAATTAAGAACATTTCAGGTGAAGTCTACAAACCAGAATGAAGCTCAAACTGATTTCTCAGCCTCTACATTTTTATAAAAACCGAGTCATTGACTTCTAATCAAATTCTTTTGCAAACATATATATTGTACTATTCTAATAATTGCAACAGCCAGGAAAGCCTAAGATGTTGGGATTTTCAGACTGTACGAAATATTGCCAGATGTCCTTGGCTATCAAGGCATTGCTTGGCTATGCAAAGGAGGGCCAGGTAGAAGATTTTCTGACAGCCATCTTTGTCTCCCACACAAGGAGAATAAAGCCCAGGAAAACCAAAAGGGATGTAATCCCGCTGGACTTCTGGGAGCCCTCAGATACAGTGGAAGCAAGATGTAGTAGTCATTATTGTTTTGTTGTGACAAAGTATCTGACAACACTGGGAAGCATTTATTTTTGCTTATGGTCTGAGGATATAATAGTCTCTCACTGGGGCAAGTCTTAGAGGCAAGAGTGTGAGGAGGCTGGTTACAGTGTATCTATTGTCTGGAGTCTGTGTGTGTGTGTGTGTGTGTGTGTGTGTGTGTGTGTGTGTGTGTGTGACATAGAGAGAGAGACGGGAACGGAAAGAGAGAATCAATCAATTCTGATGTTCAGCTGGATTTTTCTTTTTTTTTTTTAATGTAGGACCATAGTTGAATTTACCTTTTATCAGTCAGGGTTCTCTAGAGTAACAGAACTTATAGAAATATACATATGTAGTCTTGTTACTTTAATGAAGTTGAGCCGAGTGCCCAGTAATCCCACGTCTCTGTCCCCTCATTTGTAAAGTAAGGACACTCTGTCTCATGATTAAAAACAATGAATAAGGGGTGTACCATCACCCTTGTCACCAGCTGCTGCCTCCTTCTGATGTACCTGCTACACCACCATTCTATGTCTCCCTCTCCTCCCACCCCCCACACTCCACACCTGCCCCGTGACACAGAATAGCTTGAGAAAGGAGCGTGAGAAGGGCAGTGTCCAAAGTGCTTGTCCTGTGATATCTTTAAAGGTGTAGGATGCTGTTGAACAGTTGTGAAAGGGGGTTTGATTGGTTGAGACTCCAGGTGCTTTCTAGTGAGTATTTTATGTTCTCCCTATTGGTTATTATTTTGGTTGAGTTCAAACAGGCAAGAAAATGGTTTACTTTGGGAAAAGATACAACCACAGCCATGAATACTATGGGCACCAGATACTGGATTTTGGGTGATCCCATCCTTGACTCCATAGATAGGCCAATATGTAGTTTGCCATTGATGACTTTTACAGCCCCAAAGGGTTCATTGCCTTAACTCATACAGTAAATCTGGATACAAGGATATATATTGCAGGATGTGGCATACTTGTTGAGATTTCCTTATTTTTCCTAAACAAGAATCACAAAGCTTCGAGACCACTGCCTGAATCTTAGAACTCAGAGGGGATTCCAACATAGAATGGAGGACAACAGAACTAGGGAAGAGCTGGTGTCTCTGGTAGCACTTCTGATCGTCTCTGGGTGATCATGTGTCTCCCTGAGTCTCTTTTTTTCTGGTCATTAAGTGAGGGAATGGATTTCCTTACTCTCGTAAAAATCAATTTCTTTAGAAAGTATTTCCTAACAAGAGTGTGCTGGCTAGTTTTATTTCAACTTGACATAAAGCTAGAGTTATCTGAGAGGAGGGAACCTCAGTTGAGACATTTCCTCTTATAAGATCTGGTGTAGGGAATTTTCTTAATGGTTAATGGGGGAGGGCCCAGCCCATTGTGGGTGGTGCCATCCCTGGGCTGGTGGTCCTGGGTTCTGTACGAAAGCAGGCTGAGCAAGCCAATAAGCAGCACCCCTCCATGGCTTCTGCATCAGCTCCAGACTGCAGGTTCCTGTCCTGCTTAAGTTCCTCCTTTCAGTGCATTTGATGTTGAACTGTTCATGGAAAAGTGAGTGAAATAAACCCCTTCTTTTCAAGTTTCATCCCAGCAATAGCAACCGTACCTAAGACAGTAGCATCAGAGCAGAGCATCTGCTAGGGCACTGGAGGGTCACTGAACCATCTGGATTCAGATCCTGCTCCTGCCAATAGCTAGTTGTGTGGCTGTGGGAATCTTACTCAGCTTGTCATTGAATCTGTTTCTGTGTCTGACTGTGACAATGGAGCGGCCTCTGTGTGGTTCCTGGCACTCAGCAACACTGACTCATTGTGTCCACAGTCTGAACCCACAGACTG
This sequence comes from Cricetiscus sungorus, assembly GCA_030556225.1. NCBI lineage: Eukaryota > Metazoa > Chordata > Mammalia > Rodentia > Cricetidae > Cricetiscus > Cricetiscus sungorus. The sequence continues at coordinate 43,458,136 of JANBXA010000366.1, forward strand.
GCCTGGACTGGGTTCCTAGGTTTCCCCTTTTCTGTTCTTCCCTTTATGACACTGGGAGTTTCTTTTCCTCTTCTTGTTTCCTAAGCTTCTCTCCTCCCACTTCTTTAGCTAGCCGTAATTAAGATTGGTTTATGGCTTTAATTCGCTGTGTTTTAAAATATGTAGTTTTATATTTCTTCTTTTTAATTTAAGAAGTCAAAGAGTAGGGCATTTTATATTTCCTTCAATAAAGAAAGGGCATTTTGATTTGCCTTTTTTACATGCTCCCATTAAATTTCACCTGCTTGGCTCTCATCCAGTGTCCCACACTGTCAGAATCATTTTAAACCCTGACACTGTCCGTTATTGGCTCCACTTGCCTCTCTTGGTTCATTACACCTGCCTTTTAAGCCTCCACCAAGTCCTTGACAAAGCCTGCAATTTGGGACTACTCTACCAGTTATCATCAGGTTAGATATACGTGCTGGAAAACTGAATCAGCGGCTCGAGTATCGTCTGCAGTTTTTTGAAAATGGCTTCCCATACCCCTTGTCTGAAATCCCCACCCGGGAGGTGGAGAGAGGGAGCATCCCTGCTTCTGCCAGGCTCCTGATAGATCTCGAGTCGTGAGAGCCATAAGAACTAATGGCTCGGGCAAGTCAGTATTTCATTTTTCCTCCCAAATTGAAGAAAGACCACTGGAGGGTAATGCTAGGGTTTCGGTTTCAGAACCTAGGTTCCTTCTGTCTTATTCCTTCCACATATGACAGGGCATTCTACTCACGGTTGCTTGACTCCCAGCCATCATGACCACACTCAAAGCAGTAAGGAGAAGGAGGAGGAAACGGATGTCTTCTCTGGTTTTCAGAACTGTGTCTCTAAATCTGTGCTTGGCACTTTGGCTGACTCTCATCTTCTTGGCTCAAACAGTCTCACAAATCACAGGAACCATATACCCAGCTAAAAATCCAGATGAAGACACTACATTTCTGACATTACTTAACAGCACTGTTACTGCAACTGATGGTTTTCCCTCACTTCCCAGCTGGTAGTTTGTTATCTAACCCCCACTATGTGTTAGACAGTTAATATAAAGCTGTGAATTTCAAATAGTGTCTTGCCTATGGTAGCTATTATTTCTTTTCATTTCACATTGCAGGAAATGTAGTCTTAGAATAGTTGTAGTGGTTTTCCTGAGACTCTGTAGAAACCAGATACCCACACTGAGTCTTCAAAGCCTATACTCCTCCTGGTATATCATTCAGTTTTGCACATGTGTTTGTAGATGAGCTTTCATTCAGTATGTACTATGCATAATGTAACCACAAAGGTCTTCATCAGAGACATAGATGTTTATTTTACTCCCATGTCTGTAGGTCTGCGGGAGATACCCTCTCGATACAGGTGGATCTGTCCCACGATCCCCTTATCTTTGCAACCATATGTTCATTGAGGTGCATCCTTCCCAGGCACAATGCAGAAGATGCACATTGCACCACTGCTTTGGAAGGTCCATTGTCACTACTTTACTAAAGGAAGACCCAGGCCAAGACCATTAGAGTCAGGCAGAACACTGTTCCAAGGAGAGAACCGATATCTGGAATGCTCTGGTCTAACAGGTGTTCAGGTATATGTGTACTGCAGTTAGAAAAACACCACAAGAGCTGAAAGTCAGGAATCCTGGGCTCGGATTTCAGCTCAGGCATGAAAGACCTTGGGTCTGCTCTCCTTGGGTCAATAGATCTCTTACGATCTATTGAGACTTTCCCTTGAGAAACAGTGGCATACAAAACAAATCAGAGGCTGGCAGATGGCCCAGTGGGTAAAGTGTCTGCAGTATAAACATGAGGACATGAGTTTGTATTTCCAGAACCTACATAACTACGAGGCGGGTGATTCCAGCCTTTAACCTTCACGTGCATAGCCTGGTGCACCCTCTGTTGTGTGTACATGTGTGCATACCCCTCCACCTTACAAACAAACAAACAAACTTTCTGTAAGCAGGGTTTCTCAAACTCCTCTGCCTGTAGAATAGACTTATTCTGAGCAGATACGTATATGCACACATACACAGGATTCATGATTGCTAATTATCATAATGGAGCACAGAGCAGCTGGCCTTCCTGGTCACTGGATGGATTTAGAAAAAAAAAAAAAAAATGGAGCCACTGAAAGACTATTGATGCCTTGACCTTCTGCTTACACAGGGTGAGTGCAGACTGTTCCTCTGCTTACACAGGTGAGCTTCACTCTGGTGATTTATAAAAATGCTTCCGAGTATGCAGGTAAACACACCGTGGTTTTATCCTGCAAAATTAATGAAGTCTGTTTAATCTCCCAGTTCCCGGCAGATTCTGTTCCAAGAAATAGAGCAAGGCTGCCAGACTTGCGTGTGAGTTACAGAGGGAGGTATGGAAATCATCTAGAAGCCTCACAGCCTGGTCTCTTGAATCCCATGGTTCCTCTGGCTGAATTCTGTGCCTTTGTTAGATGGCTGTGGGCCACTGAGAGATGCTGCATCAACACGGTGTGTGGTAGAGCAACAGCAGCCGAGGTCTGCTGAGCCTTGCCGTGTGTCAGGGTGTCCCCCATTGCCTTCACAGGCAGTAGCTTAGTACGGCCACAACACCAGCCATGACCGTGTCAAATCCTTGCCTCATAGTTTATGAGCTGACTCTGCTGGCTATGAAAGGTGGGGCAGAGAAAAGCAAAGTTGCTAGACTCCTGAGCTCTTAGTGTCCTCATGTGAATCCATAGTGCTTGCTCTGCCTGTTGCATTACTCTGAAAAACTCAGTTTATAGTTAAATCCATCTCACAGAGAAACTGACAACAGAAACGTAGGAGGCATAACAGGAAGCCAGGCCCCTTAATTCTCCAACTCATCTTGCACGAGTGTTTCCTTGACCTTCTTTGCTCCCACCACACTGGACTTTGGTCCTTCTTTGCATAAACTGGATATGTTCTCATCTCAAGGCCTTTGCCTTTGTTGTTTCTTTCTTAGCTGTGTTCCTCCCCTACATTTTCATGTTCTTCAAGAAACCATTGGGCTTTCTGGCTCTGCAGGTCTCATGAAAACACCGTGTAGTCCCATAGGCCTCTAGTGTTCTTCAGTTAAAGGTGGTCCCTTTCCAGGGTTGCTCTTAGCTCATCACCATGTTGTATTTTTGCATGTCCTGTTTTGCTGAAATTGCTTGTTGACTGGTCCATTGTCTCCCACTATTTCTCTGGGAGAAGACCCTATGGGTCTTGCTTTCTGCTACACTGTAAATATGAAGAACAGGATTTATATCGTGGGCACATGTTAAGTATTTCTTTCCAATGAATGAGCTGGTTTGGATAAATTTAACTTTGTTATAAATGTCTGTATTGTGTGCTTCATAGATGTGCCAAAATTCGTTTAATCAAATGTTTAGAAGTTGATACTCATTTTGCATTTTTCAATTATTTTATTTTCTGCTTTTACTTTTTTAATGTTCCCGCTTTAGTAAACAAATTAGTCTGAACTGTGTATACTGGCTTAATTCTGCGTAGAGAGCAACTCCTTAGTGGTGCACATGCTGGGTCAAAGGGTATTCATGTTTTCCCATTATGGTATGTATTATCAAATTTCCCTGTAAACAGCTCCATCAGCCTGTGCCACCACCAGCTCGTCTTTCCTCCTGTGTTATTTGTCAAGAGCTGTTGACAAGCAGTTGCTGATTTCCAGCCTGCCATTTCTACCTGTCTCCTTATTACCAAGGACAGGCATACGTGTGCATGTCACACACACACCCACACCCACACCCACCCACACACACACACACACACGTGCTGCGCTCTGCTTCTCTGATGTCTAAGGGCTTTGGTGGTTCTCTCATTGTCTATCCTGGCTGTGCTCTCTAGCATGCTATGGCAAAGTGTGGGACATTTAAAGCACATGGAGTTTTGATTATTTTCTGGCTAGTCTTACTCTTCTTCCCTGTCTTCATGAGAGGATAGACCCGGCTCTACTGGCTGATTTTGGTGTTAGTCGTGTGATTAGCCTTGCCCAACAAGATTTTAACAGAGGCTTAAAACACGCTAGAGGGTCAGACTTGTCTTCCTGCCTTTTGCCTCGAGATTAATCACTTTATCTCTTAGACCAAGAACATTGTTCAACATGTGACACATGTGAATCCGAGTTGCCCTAGGAGCTAACCCTGGAGGATTTGGGCCCAGATCAGTTGAATACCAGCTCTCTCGTGGTTGTGTAAGACTTCTGAGTCCAGTAGGGTTTTTCATCTTTTTTTGTTACCCAGCAAAACAGCCAGTTGATATGAAGTGGAAACTCTCATTTCAAGCTAATAACCCAATGTAGTGTCAGGCACGTCAAACTCCAAAAGCCAGACATCCTGCAAGGCACCCATAAAAGAACGTTTGAGTCAAAACACACCTCCATTACATGGGTTTCATTGTTGGATGCTAAGGGCCAAGCTTGCCAAGTCACACATCCCCTCAAGTTGAGGTGGCAGAGGTATATTTGAACCCCAACACGTTCACCTCTGTGTAGGCTGTATTGAGCCTTGAAGATTATGTAGGCGGGGAGGAGCCCTTGGCAGAGTGAGAGACAGCAAGGGCAGAGTCGAAGGAGGGAGAGCTGGGTACTGTGGGGCAGAACACAGGAGTGTAGTGCCAGGCCTTTCCCTCTGGCACCCAGCCAGCCCCCACGTCATGACTCACAGGCTTCTTAATAGTTTAGAATGCTTGGCCTAACTTAGGCTCGTTCCTGGCTAGCTCTTTGAACTAAAATGGTTTCTCTTTATCTACCTTTTGCGTCAAGGCTTTTTACTTTTCTTTCCTTCTGTATCTCTTAGTTTCACTGGTGGATGCCTGGATTCTGGCCCCAGACATCTGCCTAGTTCTCTCCTCTCTTCTTTCTCATCCCTTTCTTTGAGCCTAGATTTCTTCTCTCTGCCCACAAGCTCCGCTTACCCTTTCTCTGCCTAACTATTAGCCTGCTTTTCATTAGAAGGATCAGGTGCCTTAGACAAGCAACGGTCAAACAGATGCAACACATCTTTACACAATGAAACAAATGGAACATAAACAAAAGGAACACACCTTTACACAGTTAAGGTAATATTCCACACCGGACACAAATGCAACACTTCTTGTCCTGTTAAAATAATGTCCCGCAAGAGTACATGGTGTTGAGTGTGGGAAGGAGACAACACTTCAGTAAAGAAAGGAAGGTGTTTGGAAACGTAAGCCAAGGCAAGCTCGGACGTCGAACGCATGGTGAAGACAGGTTGGAGCTGAAGCCCAGGCTGGCTGTGGCAGCTAGAAAAGACGGCCAGCCTTTTCCTTCTTCATCTGTTTCTGTTTATAACTTTGTTTTCAGTTAGGCTCTGATTAATTTTGTTCCAGACCACATTTTTATTCCTTAAATATGTTGTCTTCACAGAAAGCAGATATTGATGACACAACTCAAAAGTCTGTATAGATGAGGCCTCATGGTTACATAATTTCTAGAACACACTTCTAAAAAAATACTTTTGTGAATAGCTTTTGGTACTTCATCTAATCAGTGATCATCCACTCAGTCATCTTAAAGTATTTTGGGTCATAAAATGTCAAATGGAAGGGAATTTGAATTCTAGATATTCACCTTGAAGGAACAACCTTAGTTTCCCTAGACTCCATTTCTTTCTTTTCTTCTAGAAACTTACATGTTACTGTACCATTTTACCCCTTCCCTGTCCTTCTTAAATCCCTCCAACAGCTCCATCCCATCTTAAGTTAACGACTACAGAAAGTGAAGATGGAGTTTCTGCCTCACCTGTTCCTGCAGCCATTTAGTCCTAAATGAATACACAGAGGCCTATACCAATTATAAACTGCTTGGTCGATGCCTCAGGCTTTTTGTTGGCTAGCTCTCTCTTAATTATTAACCCATTTCTATTAAACTATGTATTGCCAGGAGGCTATGGCTTACCTGCAATGCCCTGGCATGTTACTCCTTTGGCGACTACATGGTGTCTCCTCTCTGCCTTTCCCTTCCCAGCATTCTCCTAGTCTGGTAGCCATTCCTGCATGGCTACTGTCCAATCAGCATTTATTCATTAATCAATAAGAGAAATATATTCACAGCACACAGAAGGACATTCCCATCAAAAAGAGGGAGAACTAACCTTCCCCAGGGATGATCCTCCTAGTTCATTATCAAACACAAAGTGATTAGCCCCGAAATCATCTACACAAAAGCCACAGTGAGTGGACTCAGCAGGACACACAAACACACACACACACACACCACACACAATATACACAGAGACACATGTACACACACACACACACACACACACACACAGAGACAGACACATATACACAGACAGACACACACATACAGACACATACAGACTCATATACACAGACACAGACACACACACACACACACACACACACACACACGCACACGCACACACATTCACTTTTATATCTGAGACTCAACTTCTTCACCTGATAACACTGAAACAAAGCTCCCGGGTAAGGTAACGCAGAGATAAAGTTAGTGCATAAAGAGCGTAAGCTTTGTCCTCCCCACAGCAAAAGGAAGGACCTAGAAGTGCTATTTGCAGTCACTCAGTTCAGCATATTTTGAGAAATAAGCAGCCGTGAGGCAGGTGTAACTGGAGACACAGTGAGAGAGAAAGGATCTTGTCACCCAAACCTGCGAACCCAGGGACAAATGACCCAATGCAGACCAACCACAGTGAGCAGGGAAAATGGGCTCCGATGCTCCTGGGGGACTGACTGAGGGTAGGCACTGCTTGTAACTAGGTCACTGAGTAATTTTCTGGAGTGCCGCTCACATTCTAGATGGCAGGCAGACTCGCAGACTGTCAATATTGATAAAAATTTATTAAAAATGTTGATGTTTACCTTACAGGTGCTTTATCCACATTCTCTAACACAGAAAGAATTCTTCCCTCCTCCCCCCAGCTGTAATCCTCCTCGGGATGCAACTGCGTTCATTGTTCAAGCGTGTAGTGCAATTTCAAGCGTGTAGTTCATTGTGTACTGAAGGTAGAGATGGGGTTTCGGCCCCCCTCTTTCCACTTCCATTTTACTATACAAGCTGGTTGGACAAACTGACCTCCACTGACTGAGATAGCCCACTCTTTGCTGGCATGCTCTCTTGCTTCCCCTGTCAGTCTGATGCCACAGAGCTTTCTGCAGTAATGGGACCTGCACACTTGTGCAGTAGTAGCCACCTGTCATGGGGATATTAGAAACTTGAGATGCAGTTGGTGCTTTTAGTTAAATGAATGACAATCCATTAATCTGAATGAGTGTAAGGTCAATTGTAAATAATTGCATGCTGCTAGTAGGTATAGCGTTTTATTAGTTTCATTTAGGGCTTCAGAATTAAGTAAGCTGTGTCTAACATCGTGGTAGTCCTATTTTTATTTATTTATTTGTTTATTTATTTTCATATGTGAGTGCTTTGCTTACATGTGTGTATGTATACCATGTGTGTGCCTACTGCCCATGGCAGTTAGAAGGGAGGATTGGATCGCCTAGAACTGAAGCTACAGATGGTAGTGAGATGCTGTGGGATATTTGTTTACACTGTATGAAGATGTGTCCATGTTTTGCCTAAGGGCTGAATGTCTAATAGGTAGGCAGGAAGAGTATAGGACTTCGGGGGGGGGGCAGAGAGAAGAACTCTGGGAAGAAAAGAGGTGGGTGGGATTTCACCAGCCAGACACAGAGGTAGTCGAACATAGCAAATGGAGGAGAGGTGAAGAGCCATGTGACAGATATAGATTAATAGAAACAGATTAAGCTGCAAGAGATAGTTGGGAAGAAACCTAAAGTAAGGCCAGGCTTTCATAATTAGAAGTCTTCAGGAGCTGGTGGTTCAAAGAAAGTCAAACTACAAGCTGCCATGTGGGTGCTGGGAACTGAACCCAGGTTCTGTGCAAGAGCAAGACGCGCTCTTAACTACCATGCCATTACTCCAGCTCCCTGCCTCATAGTCTTGCTTCTTAGATATGGAGGAGAGAGGCAAGAAGGATTTCTTTCCCTGTAGAGGCAGCATTTAGCCTCAGGTTTAACGTCTACGTTTTAATTAATCTGAACTGGAGAATGCTGAATCTAGGTGTCAGCTCTGGCCCAGCTAGTAGCAAGGTGTTTTACTGTCTTGATGGCTATTGTATCTTACCAATCTGCTTTTTAGGCTCTCCCCAGGAGGCCGTTAAAGGCTGGGCTCACAACCAAAAATATAAGGATCTCCCCAGGAGCTGGTGGGATGGGATGTAGGCATCCTTCTGAGCCTCAAAGAGACTATGCTTCCCATGTCATCTGATGCTCAGCACACATTAGAGGCTGTCCCTGCCTCTCAAGTGTGACAAGGCAGTCTTAGGTACCCAGGTATTTTAGGGTGCTGCCTCAGTGTGGTAGTTGGAATCCCATGCCTACTTACTGTTTTTTGTAGCTGTGGAGGAATGACTTGACCTTAGTGGGACTCAGTTACCCAGTTGCGATGATCAGATGGGTCTGTAGCCCCTCCTGCAACGTAAGTAATTTCCAGCAACTAGAATCCAAGGGCAGGGCTTGGGAGAAAGCTGCAGGTGTCTACAAACTGGGGAGTGGGTATTGGCACGTCCAATTCTGCCACGAAGAATCCGGAGAGTCTCTTCCTCATCCTTCCTCCCTCTTCCATCCTCCCTTTCCCTTCTTCCTCCCTCCTCTCTTGTTACCTATGCTAGGGGTAGAACTCAAGGCTTCACACATGCTAAGTGAGAACACATCACAGCCCTTGGTATTGTTTCTTATACTGACCTTAGCATTTCCCTACTCACTTTCTGTATTTCTTTTATTTAATGTGATGAAAGTTTGAGTGCCTCTCTACAGCACAAACCTTGTTTTCTTATATTGACCTCTGTATTGCCAGTGCCTTAGAACTCTGTGAGTAAACCCAGATGATTTCCAAATGGAGAGGCATACCCCGTCTGCTTGAAATGAAGCAAACCCAAGATCCATTGCTGGCTTTGCTGCTGATGAGCTGAGGTGTGTAGATTGTTGGGTACTGTGAGTCTCTCCAGTGACCTGGGGATAAAAGATATCCAGCTACCCAGCAATGGTACTGTGGGAGTCAAAGCCGGTGCAATACTGGGGAGGTGCCTGGCATGTAGCAAGCACTTCACACGTGAAAAGGTGGCTATAATTGTGACATTTATCGCAGCACTTTCACTAGAAATATAATCTGTCTCCTGTCATTTATTAATCTGTCTCCTGACTATTTATTATTTGCTATAATTTTGTCCACCCCCACCTTGGTTTTATTCTTTGTCCTTGAAAGTCCTAAATCTTCAGTACAGAGCTCGGGGGCATAGGCAATTGGTAAACATTAACTAGGCTGATGCTTGCCACAGTTCCTGTACTGGGTGGAGAATGGAGTAGCAAAAGAGTTAGCCAATTCACCGTTCACTGAGGACGTGGTGAAACAACAGAGTGACTGCATTTCTTCAGGAATATGTGGGGGTTGACTTACCTATATACTGCATCCCTTACAGGGAATTTTTGTAAATATACTTGAATGCTTTACATTCCCTAAAGGAGACTTTTAAACATGTGCAAACACTTGACTGAGTCTTCTAAAAGACCTGTTTATTTAATCTGAGAGACAGAGAATGAGGTGCTAAGAGTTTAGGTGCAGGCTTACCGAGGATCACATTTTGTTATCCTTGAAGTTCAACACTTCCAAATTTGATGGATGGTTCATTCTTTTATACAAGGCATGAATTGATTTTCATGGCAGGTGTCGTGTTGTTTCCAAGTTTGCTTCTTGCACCATGTCTGGGTGGAGTAAGATAGTAAACTGGTAAGAATGCTACTACAGCTGGGCGGTGGTGGCTCATGGCTTTAATCCCAGCACTCGGGAGGCAGAGGCAGGCAGAGCTCTGTGAGTTAAAGGCCGCCTGGTTTACAGAGTGGGTTCCAGGACAGCCAAGGCTACACAGAGAAGCCCTGTCTTGAAAAACAAACAAACAGATGTTATGCTAGTAAGGTATCATTTAGTCTCTACTAATGTAAATCAGACATTGGGGTTGGATATGTATGTTCATCTTTATTTTTCTATATTGCAAGCAGGGGTTTCTTAGCCCTGACCTCACATTCTAGGTAATTTTTTTGAAACTGCTGGTACTCATGCGGCATCTGTTGGCATTCTATGTTACCTAGTATAGGGAAAGTTGGAGCCTGCAGTGGTCAGCTGCATGCCATGGTGCATAGTTATGGTTAGTTGACGATAATGGTCAGCGACATGCATTGGTGAGTGGCATGTGATGGTTAGCTGTATGCGATGGTCTCTGAGTCAGTGTGGTCACCCGCCCATGACGGTCAGTTGCATGCACAAGTCAGTAGCATGTGTTAGCAGCATGCGCTGGTGATTGCTATGACAGTCAGCTACATGTGAGGGTCAGCAGCACGTGAGGATTAGCTGGATGTGATGGTTAGGGATGTGTGTTGGTCAGTGGCATGTGGTAGTCAGTGTATGACATGGTTAGTCCCATGGTCACCTGCATGCAGTGATCAGCTTCATGTGAAGATGTATAGCATGTGATGATCATCAGGCATGTGATGGCAGGTCCCCAGAAATTCTGCTTGTAGTCAGACACTGGAATCTGCTAGTGAGGAAGAGACCCTGTGGGTACTGATGGGAGTACCCAGTCTTCACTGCAGTTGGCGAGTGACACGGAGGGAGATAGTCACTCCTTCCTTGCATCTTGGATTTCTCATCTAAAACCAGGTTAGAACGGTAGGTTAAAACACTAGGTTAGAGTAGCGTTTTTAGTTGAATTAAGGAACCCACAAGTCTATGTCTTCTATATAAAATCTTCATAATATCTCAGGAGAGTTACATTTTATCTGGGTTGTTTAGAATTCTTCTGCTCACAAATGGAGTAGAGCAGAAGATAGGGTTCTCATGTATACATCCAGGAGCTCAGGGGATGAAAGAGGAGCCTGTTCTTATATTTCTGTACTACTCAGATCTTGGCCTTTTTTTTTGTCCAGAAAAGTTATTTCCAAGTGATGGCAAAAATGCACAGTAGCTGCACAGACTGACCTTTCACTGGGGAACCACCCCAATGAAAAGGAATGACCTTTTCTCATAGTTTTGGTCAAAGTCTGGGACAACACTCAGTCTCACAGCAGAGTGGATGCTCAGCAGGCCCAGGGCCTTTCCCTGTAACATGGAATGGGGCAGGCCTCATTTGAATCATAGGGAGAGATTACTAGGGGGAGTTTCAAAAAGAAAGAAAGGAAAGGAGGAGGGGAGGGAGGGAGGGAAAGAAGAAAGAAAGTAAGGAAGTAATGTATTGCTATCATAAGATGAACACAATGAATTCTGGGAAGGCAAAGATTGCCAGCATCTGATCTGTGATGCTAGAAACTCAAATGTCTTTCTTATGCTCATGTGTTAAGGGAATAGCTATCCAGATTGGTACTGTTGGGAGATGGTGGAACCATTAAAAGGTTAAGCCTAGAGGTAGGGAGTTACGTCAATGGGAACATGCTTTGGAAGGGGAAGGTGGGAACCTTTTCCATTTTTCTCAATGCTTCTTGGCCATGAGGTGAACGGTGCTGGGACACACTCCTGCCATTGATGTCAGGTATCCCCATGAGAGACACAGAAGTCATGGGTCTACCTGATCATGGACCAGACCCTTGGAAACTAGGAGCCAAAGTAAACCCAAGTTTATTGTATGAAGTGTTGGTTATAGTTACAGAAAGCTACCAACATGTCTGTCTTACTTTAAAAGTTGGGCATCTATGGAACTCCTAGAGATGCAGGCTCTCAAGTTCAAAACCTTTAGACTTATCAGGCCCAATGACTTTATCAACACTAATCAATACTAAAAGTCTGCCATGATGACAAGTATGACATCCTCTGGATGCTATTATAAAATGTTTTTTATACATACTGTTTTTGTAGTTACTGTATAAGGATAGCTATAGATTTTCTCATTTGTGTTTAATTTTATGTTCCATTTGTTTCTAGTGTATACTGATTTTGTCAGTCCCCCTTCCCTCCCCCCTTTTTTTCTGGTGGCAGTAAAGAGATTAGTAGTAAAGACCTTAAAGAGATTTGTAGATTTGTTTAGGGCCCACAGAAGAAACATAAGAGCTGGGATTCAAGCATAGGTTCCCCATTCCACAAACAATACTGTTTGCATGAACATATTGCATGTGTCCAGCCATCTACTGTCTGTGACTTGAGATACTTGCTCCATGGAGGACTCTTTAGCTGGGAGTATTTCCTCCTTGATCACTGTAGTGGAAGTGCTTTCTTATCCAATGACATTGTAGTCTTCTCATCTCACTAGAAACAGGAGTTTTTCTCTGTTCAAAGTTGATTTTTAAATTTTTTTTTTTAAAAAGAATACATTCCATGAATTCTGCCTTGCTCCTGAGTGTATACTTACCTAGTTGGTATTATCTATCATTATCAATATGTAATCCTCAGCCTGGAAGAACTTGTCTGAATGAATGTAACAGTTATGGTCATGTCTAGGCAATCCCCAGGGATTAACAGAAGGGGGAATTCTTAAGTGCCCTGCAGTATCTTGTGTTTTGAAATGCTAAGACCAGAATAACTGAGTTTTTTTCCCCCAGAGAGTGTAATTTCAAAAGCAGTGGTCCAAACTGGACAAAATGTTCATGAGTTTTGCCTGAATTTGCTAATAAATTAGCTATTTAATCTAGGACCTCTAGTGGTAATGTAATTCACTGCATGGGTCACTAGCTTTATTGTCTTTTTAAAGGCATTTGGGTAGCCTCTCCACTGTTGTTTAGATTGTTAGTTGGGTCATCCTTGTAGATCTCCGGACATTTCCAGTGCCAGATTTCTCTTAGAACCTATTATGGCTCCATCTATTATGGTATGTCTTTTCTTGTTCTTCTCTATTCTTTCCCTGATTCAATCTTCCTGCTCTGCCATGCCCACCTCTCCCCGCCCCTCTTCCACATAACTCCATCTCCTCTCCCAATTTGTTTGGGAGTTCTTGTCCCTTTTCCCTTCTCCAGGGGACCATGTATGTCTCTCTTAGGGTCCTCCTTGTTTCCTAGATTGTTCTGGTGGTGTGGAGTGTAGGCTGGTAATACTTTGCTCTATGTCTAATATCCACATAGTGAGTACATACCATACCATGTTTGCCTGTTTGCGACTGGGTTACCATACTCAGGTTGGTTTATTCTAGTTCCATCCATTTGTCTTCAAATTTCAAGATTCCATTGTTTTTATTTTTTTCTGCTGGGTAGAACTCCATTGTGTATTATACAACATTTTCTCCATCCATTCTTCAGTTGAGGGGATCTAGTTTGCTTCCAGGTTCTGGCTATTACAAATAATGCTGCTAAGAACATAGTTGAACAGATGTCCTTGTTGTATGAATGTGCTTCTTTTGGGTATATGCCGAAGAGTGAAATTACAGGGTCTTGAGACAGACTGGTTCCCATTTTCCTGAGGAACCGCCATACTGATTTCCAAAGTGGCTGTACAGAGTTTGCACTCTCACCAGCAGTGGAGGAGCATTCCCCTTTCTCCACATCCTCTCCAGCATAAACTGTGGTGTTTTTTATTTTAGCCATTCTGGCAGGAGTAACAACAGAGTTGTTTTGATTTGCATTTCCCTGATATCTAAGGATGTTGAGCACTTTCTTACATGTCTTTCAACCATTTAGATTCCTCCATTGAGAATTCTCTATTTAGTTCTGTACCCCACTTTTCAATTGGATTCTTTGGTGTTTTGATGACTAGCTTCTTGAGTTCTTCATATATTTTGGAAATCAGCCCTCTGTCAGATGTGGGATTGGTGAATATCTTTTCCCATTCTGTGGGCTGTTGTTTTGTCTTGTTGACTGTGTCCTTTGCCTTACAGAAGCCTTTCAATTCCAGGAGGTCCCATTTATTAATTTTTGATCTCAGTGTTATGTTCAGGAAGATGCCCTTCTCCGATAATGAGATTGATGACTACCTTATATGCCATTTTAGAGCCTTCATCTAGTAGCTGATGGAAGCAGATGCAGACACCCATAGCTAAATACTGAGTTGAGTTCTTAGAATCCAGTTGCAGACAGGGAGGAGTGATGAGCAAAGGGGTTAAGACCAGGAGAAACTCATAGAAACTGCTGACCTGAACAAGGGGGAGCTCATGGACCCCAGTCTGATAGCTGGGAAACCAGCATAGGACTGACTCAGATCCCCTGAATGTGGTGTTAGTTGGGAGGACTGGGCAGTCTATGGGGTCTTTGGTAGAGGATCACTATTTATCCCTAGTATACGAATGGACTTTGGGAGCCCATCCCACAAAGAGGGATACTCCCTCAGCCTAGACACATGGGGGAGGGCCTGACAGACTTTGAAGACTCCCCATGGAAGGCCTCACCCTCCCTAGAGAGCAAAAAGGGGATGGGATGGGGGTTGGTGGGGGGAACAGGGGAGGGCAGGAGGGTACTGGAACTGGGATTGATCAAGCTCATTTAACTGGGATTAAAACAAGCTCATTTCAAATTTAAATATAAAATTATATAAAATTAAAAGAATTTCTCTAGAGATGAAAAAAAAAGGTGTTTGGGTGTTGCCTTTAGAGGATGGGTAAACCATGTCTTCTGAACATATGGGGAAATGCGTTGAAGGAAAGGAACAAAATTAGTTAACCTGGACAAGTGAACCCACTAACTTTATGTGGTTATAACCCACATAAAGCTATGCATGGCAGCGTAGCTGCACTGACGGGTATTCTGGGCTTATCCCCAGTTATAGTGCTCCTTTTTGTATTATTATGGGTGGATTTAAGCAGCCAATGACCACACCCCGAATGTCTGTTGGTCTATCTTGCTCATATTTTGGTTGACTCATAAACTTATGTTGGTTGAATGACTGTTAGGGCCTTCTGAGTGCTGGCCTCCCTGACTCTCAGACCTTTGGGCTCTTTCCATTTAAATCTTCCCTTAGCAATGTAACATGCCTGATTATAGATGGGAACACACCCAGGTACAGGCTTTTTTAAGAACCAAAGGACTCAGTCTTGAAATGCATTTAACAGCTCAATTTTTACTAATTGTCAGTTTGATTAGTGCTTAGTGGCCAGTGGATGCAAACCATTTCCTGCCTAGCCAAACAAAAAGAATTGGGATGAACAAATGGCATCGCTCTGTTTAAAAATGCCTTTGAAATTTTCCCCAAAGAGAGGAAACTATTATTGTCCCAGACAAATAAATGGGAAGATGGGAATAGAAAGACTGGGCAACGTCTCCAAAATAATCAGCCAAAATTAGAAGTTGGTCTTGCTAATGACCACCCAAGGGCAAGAACTCTGATGGTGGTTGGCTTTGCCAGCTACAGGAAGGGCCAAGTTAAACAGGGCATAATTAGAGATAGAATTCCCATGCTTTCTCTTGTCCTCTGGCCTATGACCTCTGACCAGGAAGGTCTTGCCAAGTTCTTTGGCAGCTGTCTAAACTTTCTGGCTTCTTTTGGTAAGAAAGATGAAGTGGAACTTTCCTGCTACTTCCTAGCCTAGCCCCACGCCACCTCTAGGACTTAAAGTGTCCTGTGTAGAGTTGGGGATGAGAGCCAGCTGTAACTGGTCTTACCATTGAGTCACCTCCCCAGATCCTCAACCTCGGTTCGTACGGAGGAAAATGGCCTTAAGGTCAAGATGCTGACAGGCCCAGCTGTCTTTATGAAACAAACTCTAAGCTGTTACTCTCTTCTGCCTTTTGGCTGGAGAAGGGAGAGAGGAAGGCATTGGTAACCTTGTGACCAGGCATGATGGCAGCTCTTCCAGGGAAGAAGGATTATCAGTGACTTAACAGACATGACCAGTGAAGCTGCAAGAGACACGTATTTGTTGGGGACACTAAGAGGCAGATGGATTATATTTTCTTCTTTATAAATTTGAACCAAACCTAGTTAGAAGTCTAGGGTGTCCATGACTGAGTAGACAACAGCCTCTCCGGTTGCCTTAGCTGAATCCACTAAGCTAAGAACGGTGTCTCTCCAGGACTTGACTGCACCATTAGGAGTCCATGTACTAATGGATATCGAGTGGGTTACTTTGTTAGTTCGGGCCTGTGCTGGCCAGGCTGCTATTTGTTTTTTCAGTGACAGCCTGTAACATCTTTGTGTGTGTGGTATTCTGATTTTTACATGGCAGGGGAGACAAATTAAGACTCAGAGGTCACTGAATTAACTTTGGGCTCACCAATGTCAGATTCCAGATTCATGATTCTTTTCTATGTCCTCCTTGGTTTTGTCCCAGGTCCTTGGTTGATGAAAGCAAAACAAACCATGGAAGCATGTTAAGAATGTATCAGATAACAGAATGTCAGAGCTGACAGGGCTGCTCCAAACTCAGAAACTTAGGGGTCCTTGAGATTTGGGAGTTTCCAAAATTCATGGATACTTTTCTCAGAAAAATATACACAGCACAGATATACTATAGACATCTGACTAACCAAGGAGAAAGGACTCCTCTTTCCCTCACTATCTATGTTTTCCTATGCATGTGAGTTTAAGAAGGGGAAAAGTCATAAACCTTTCTTTCCTGCTAGGGGTTATGAATTCCTGAATTAGTGGGAGTTATACAAGAGAAACTTGCCTCTGTCTTTTCATCCCTCCGTCCCTCCCTCTCTCCCTCCTTCCCTCTCCATCCCCCTCTAAGTGTATACATAGATTAAGCAATAGATGTTAAAGAGATTCATTTTAGGAGGTTTGCTCCTATGATTATGGGAATTGGTAAGTATGAAATATGGTCAAATCAACAGGTTGTAGAGGGAGGGAATTGTTGATGTTGCATCAACTGTGTTGCTTAGTTGAAGGTAGATCTTTTTCCTTCCAGGGTCCTCACTATTTTTCTCTTAAGGTCCTTGGAGACTTCAGGCTTTGTGACTGTTCCTCCAGGTTCTTCCAAGATCTTTTCACTTTAATTCCTATTTGTGCCTCTCCCTAGACTCTGCATATATCCGTTCCAGTTTTCTGTGGTTTATGTGTATCTCATAGACAACATTTCAAGATTCTTAATTAAATCGAGGGTTGGATCAGTGCTGAACAAACACAGGTATGGTCGGCCCACGATGGGAGGAAACAGTGTGAATGGCATCCTCTGGCTAGGCTCATAGTTGGAATAGCATGAGAATAACCTCTTATGGCCACTGTTCTGGAAATTCTTGCATGAAACACATTTTAAGCACACATCTCAAGAACTGGAGGAAGCTGTATTTTCCTGCAAATCACTCCAGGCTGGGTTGCCACAACCTACACAGCTTTGGATTTGACCAGAGTAGGGCAATAAGGGGATAAAGAGAGGACAGACACAAACACATGTGCAGAAAAACTGGGATTGGGTGGGATGTGCACCCCAGTTGAAATACACCAGCAGCCTGTAGATGGCATGGGGAGTGGGAGGCAGGTTTGTTGTACACAGCTGGAGGAGGAGAGAACAGGTAATCTAGCTAATCTTTGTAGGAGGTCTCCGTAGGGGAGCAGGTTCCGGTTGAGGAAACTGGTAGAAGTTTGTATGTATACTGATTTTAGCTGACAGTCAGTCATTTGTGACATCCATGTTTGGACTAAATAAAGGCTTTGCCATTCACACAGGTCTGAAGCATTGGAGACCTTGACAAGGCTGTGCCCATGTCAGCAAAAACATATCAGAACTTCATATGTTCCCCACACTGTGCCACTATCGTCCATGAGGCTGCCCAGATGTAATGAGACCTTTTGAAGCCCACTCTTGCTTAGGGATTTATGATTAGATCATTTTGCATGTTGTATTTTCTAAGACTCTTTTGGTTGCACATGACATAAATGGCATTTGCCATGGTCAAGCATAAGGAAAACTTCTAGGATGAGGTCTCGTCAGTCATGTCCTATTTTAAGCTCTTTGGGTACATGGGGTTATCTGATATAGCCCCAGATCTCAGGGAAATTTTGACTTTTCCAAAGGGCAAGGGTACACGCAAGAACAAAATACATGCCTGTTTTTTCTAATTGAAATAACTTGGGATTTGGAACCTGGACAGCCCGGGTTGGTTATATATTATTTTTGTAATAGTGCAAAATATCAGTTTCTTTGTCTTCATACTGGGGACATCGATTGTCCTTTCTGTTCATGTTTGTTTTATAAATTGGAATATCATCTATAAAGTGCTTTCATATTGCCTGGTATATAGTTTGCTTTTAATAATGACAGCAATGATATTATAGTATCCAATAGATGGCTCTCAGGTTGCTGGGATCCCTGTGGTCTCATGTGTCCTGGCAACTTCAGAAAGTGGCTGAGCTTTCTCTGAGCCGATGGCCCTGTGGGTGACAAAACAACAGGTGTAGCAGGGTGTCAGAAGCAAGTGCCATGTATTTATTCAAGCTGCCCTGACTGGATGGAGGCTTCAGATGGTTGGAGGGTTACAGTAGCATCTGAACTTTCTGATGTCTACCTAATATCACCCTGAAGTCAAGTCTGAAATGTTGCCCACCTTGCCACGTAGAGCTTGACATCATTTGCTCTGGATGGGAAATCCCTTCTCCTTTGCCTGCCTACACATAGGTAGGGCAGTGGAGCCATTGGACTCCCTGTATTATCTGCCAAATGTTGAATTAAGAGATTGATTACATGCTATTTCTGTGGATCCAGCCTGAGGAGTGTGTCCTGAATGTGGGTTAGCTAGGTCCAAGGCACCATTGGACATAAGGTTATGTCCAATGACCAAGGAGTTGTCAAGGCTCAGGACCGTGCTATTTGGGATCTCTTAGACACCCCCTGCCTTCCTAGGTAGATACAGGGGATTGTAAATTCAAAGAGGGTATTAAGTACCTGAGTACATAGAATATCATGCCAGAAAGAATCCAGAGACTCTATCCAGTACTCAGCCAAACTTCGTATCTGACTTTAACTTTCGGCAGAACTAGGGATTGAACACTGAACAATTGTGCTCTACCACTGACCCAAACCACAAGCCACATCTAATTTTTTTTTTGTAGGAAACACTGTAAAGCTTCCTTAGCAGCTGTGTGTCTCTTTGAATGCTGCTTGTGTAAGGGACGCATTACTTATCACAACAGTCCCCCTGTCTACAGCTTCAGAATGTGTATGTTTATCTCTGTAAACCGAACACCAGTACCTCTTGTGTTTTTCTGTACAAATTTTTGTTTCAGCATATGACATGATTACAAGATAGATAACATTTTTTTTTTCAAGACAAAGTTTCTTTGTATTATTTTGGAGCCTGTCCTGGAACTAGCTCTGTAGACCAGGCTGGGCTCAAACTCACAGAGATTCCCCTGCCTCTGCCTCCTGAGTGCTGGGATTAAAGGCGTATGGCAACAACGCCCAACTCATCGTAATTATTCTTAATAGGAAGGGAGATGAATAACTAAATGTCACATTAAAGGGAGCTGAGAATGGAAGGAAGTGGGGAATGAATATTTTGATTGAGGATAGAGCTGCAATGGTATCTAAAACATGAAAAAACACAGTTGAAGAAAGATGTATTTATCTATCTATCTATCTATCTATCTATCTATCTATCTATCTATCTATGTGTCTATCTTTGGGAGGGTGCCACTCAGCTCCCAAATAAATACACAGAGACTTAGTCTTACTTATGAATGTCCTGCCTTAGCTTGGCTTGTTTCTAGCCAGCTTTTCTACCTGACATTATCCTGTTTCTCTTTAACTACATTTTGCCTCTGGGCTTTTACTTTTCTCTATTCTATATACATTTTTACCCTCTTACTCTGTGGCTGCTTGTGTGGCTGGTGGCTGGCTCCTGACATTCTCTCTTCTTCAATTTTTATGCTCCTACTGAACCTCCTTTTTGTTTTTTAAATCAGGATTTCTCTGTGCAGTTTTGGAGCCTGTCCTAGAACTCGCTCTGAAGACCAGGCTGGCCTCGAACTCACAGAGATTCGCCTGCCTCTGCCTCTCGAGTGTTGGAATTAAAGATGTGAGCCATCACCACCCAGTGCCTCTCTCTTCTTTATAGCCTAGATTGCTTCTCCAATTTATTTTTTCTGCCTGGAAGCCCTGCCTATTCCTCTCTCCCTCCTAGCTATTGGCCATTCAGCTCTTTATTAGACCGATCAGGTGTTTTAGACAGGCAAAATACTACAGCTTTACAGAGTTAAATAAATGCAACATGCAGGAATGCAACACATCTTTGCATCATTAAACAAATATTCCACAGTATAAGTGGATGGAACACACCTTTAACTAATATTCCACAACAGTGCGGGAGGCACTTCTGGGTAAGATGGTGAATGAGAAGCTGTGTCCTTGCAACTTGATGAAGAAGGGTTAGGATAAGAAAAAGGTAGTCTCTGTTCAAGGAAAAGCAGGCATCAGAAACCCACAAAGGTGGCGGTAGGATTCATGAAAGGTAGGGAGGAAAAGATGGATGACTTACAGAAAGAAGCGAGGTCCAATAAGGTTAAGCTAGGTGGCCCTGGTAAAAGTGACTAGAGTCCTGCCTTTAGGTAGCCCTCACATGGCCCAAATCCCGCTATAGGTTCCGATGAGACATTTATTTAAAACTTGCTTTTCCTCTGCTTCCCCCCTTCTTTGTCAATTCTCATTGTCTCACTCATCTGCTATTTCCATATTTATACTGTGTAATTTTTAACCTCACAGCACATTCCACATTACTTTTCCACTTTCTGGTCTATGGTCATTGGTGATGTATCTTGGGCTTTGAATGGTTTTAAGTGCATTTCTGTGTTTTATGTGGTTTGATATTGTGGCTACTGAAACAAGTTTGCTTTATCATCACTTGGTGATATTGGGATTGACCCCTCCACCAGTAGACTGAATTATCATTCCAACTAAAGCTGGAAAAGATATTCAAAATAGATCCACAAAATGACATCATAGAAATAAAAGAACTATGAGAAAGGAAGGTACCATGACTTATCCCAAAGACCAAACTTTCCAGCTACCTAATTCAAAGAAAGGGGCTGGAGAGATGGCTTAGTAGTGAGGAACACTTGCTTTTTTTTACAGAGGACTTGGGTTTGATTCTTAGAAACCACATGATGGCTCACACCATCTATAATGAGATCTGGTGCGAAGGCACACATGTAGGCAGAACACTACACAACAAAATCTTAAAAAAAAAAAAAAAAGAGATACACAAACAGGTAAAGTTCTGGATGAAGGTTCCAGAAGGTTATTAGTGGAAATGTTCAGTAACATCAAAGAGGATATAAATGAGGAGATGGATTCAATTCAGGACCTGGACAGGAAAGGAGTGTAAAGGAAAAGCAGCATAACTGAGAAATCATGGAGTATGGCTAAAAAAGCAAGCAGCGTGGAAGAAAAGCTCTGCAGGAAAATCTAATCTTGAGAAGAGAAAACCAGAAGTGTTGAAAAACTCAGTAAACAAGTGAAAAGCATAGGAAAGCATTACCATTAGATGGTACCAGATGGCAATAAGAACTCAAGGGATGGAGACGAAGAGTGGGGAAATAGCATGCTAAAGCATCAGTAGGAGGAACGTTGTGTAACCTCACACCCAAAGTCCCTGGGATACAAGCTGAGACTCAGCCAGAGAATCTGAATAAATTCGTAATAGGAAATTTCAAGTTATAGAGAAAGACAAGCATTTCCAAATGCAAGAGGTATTTATAATCCCAAATTGACAGGACTAAAGAAGAATAGTTTCAAAGATACAATATTAAAAGGTGTAAGGGAAAAGCACCTACTCACCTACAAAGGCAAAGCTTGAGAGTAACACCAGAATTATCCCTAACAACCATAATAGCTAGAGACACATGGCACAATATATTTTAGACTTCTGAAGGTAAATGACTGCAGACCAAGATTGCTAAATCCAGCAAAGTTCTATTTTAAAATGGACGGGGAAATAAGGACATTCCAAGACAAGCACAAGCTAAGGCAGTTTATAGCCAAGCTGGCATTGAAAAAGGTGTGTAGAGCCCTGTACACAGAGGATGATGATGATGTCAATCACAAAAGCATAGGAAAATTCAGTTCTATTAGAGGGATACATGGATGAAGGAGAGCTAGAAAGGAATAAATCATATCTAATATAGGACATCGGCAAACTCTCCTAATAATAGGTGTAGAAGAGAGGAAAAATCAGTAACCTAGGCGAGAAAAACAACCAAAGGAAACTAGACATTTTCTCTAGAGCAGTGGTTCTCAGCCTTCCTAGTGCTGCAACCCTTTAATACAGTTCCTCATGCTGTGGTGACCCCCCCACCATAACATCATTTTCATTGATACTGCATAACTGCAGTTTTACTACTTTTCTGAATCATAATGTAAATATGTGATGCACAGGTTGTCTGATACGTGTCATACCCGTGAAAGGGACGCTTGGCCTCCAGAGGGGTCTCCAGAGGTGGAGAACTGCTGATCTGGAGCAAGTATAAACAAAGATGCCTCCTCTTCCTACTTCAGTGTAGCGCCTGGAGTCTTAGAGCAGGAAGATGGGGGAGGCAATGAAAGGAAAGGAAGGAAGACGATCACAGAGTGTCCGTGTTCAGGCATCTGCACTGGCCTGTCCTTGGGGTTCTGACAGGACACGCCCCCGGTTGCAGCCACCAAGAGCCCCACCGTGTTCCCTTTTAAAAGGGCCCGCCCACCTCCCATCCTTCCCTCTTTCTTTCCCTCGCTGTCTGTTTCCTCTCTCTCTTCCTCTTTCCTCTCCTCCCCCTCTTTCCTCTCTGCAGCTGCTCATGTCTTTGCAGGCGGGTTTCTCCCCTTCCTTTCCCTAATTAAAAAACCCCTCTGCTTGAAACCTGTTATATGGCGCCTTTCTCTTACATGCTTTTCTTAAATAACAACACAGAGTATCTGTGTTTAAAAGTCATTAGGAAAGGTCACCAGAAAATTTTTGAGTCCAGTAAATACTTTGTGCAAAGTAGGGATACACAATAAATAAACAGGCCTTTTTGTATACTAGTAATTAACTTGCTAAGAAACCAAGAGAAAGTTTAGCTCACAACCACTTCAAGGAAACTGAAATACCAAGGAATAAGCATAATCAAGGGGATAAGTGATCTCTGCAGTGAGAACTTGAGGACACCAGAGAAAGAAATTAAAGACACTAGAAGACGGAAAGATTTCCCATGTTCAAGATTGACAGAATAAATCAATCTTCAGATTCAACAAAATCCTGCTTGTGCTTTGTATAATTGTTTTCCTGGTTAGATGATGTGTCTTTTTAAAAATCTCTGCGGATTAGTTTTCGTTTCAAATCTGTTTTGTCAGATATTAGGATAGTGGCACCTACTTGTTTTCTGGTCCCATTCGATTGGAGTATTTTGTTCATCCTTTTCCTCTAAGGTTGCTGTCTTTAAAGCTAAGATGTGTTTCTTGTAGACGGCTTTTGTTTCTTGACCCGCTCAGTCAGCCCATGTCTTTGGTTGGAGAATCAAAGTGTGTGGGTTGATTGCCTTCATTCTGGTGTTAGTTTTTCGTGGTGCTTGTGTTCTTAGTGATACTCTGTGTTTTCATGATTGTTTCTTCATATTTTTGTACAGAATCTTGGCTATATTAATTTCTTTCCTCATCCTTTTGTATTTTCTTTAGGTCTGGTCTGTTGTGTATAATTTTTTAGACTTTATATTATGGGAAGTTTTTCTTTCTTTTCAAGTCTTGCAGTGTACATTTGCTGAGTATATTAGTTTAGGTCTGTTGTTCTTTTGCTGCAGCTATTGCCTAAGAAACACAAACACGAGACTCAGAGCCCACGCAGAGTTTATTGAGAGAGGGGAGAGAAGGGGATAGCTGGTGGACAACTGAAAGTGGGGGGGGGGAGAGAGCAAGAGAGCAAGAGAGCAAGAGCAAGAGAGAGGTGCGCTTGGTGCACTTGCTTTAAAAGGGGGGCTTGTGCATGCATAACTGGGTCCCCTGGGCAGCCAGGTAAAGCCTGACATAGTGATGACATTGCCATGGGCATCCCACCCATCGTCAAAGGCGGAGTCAGGAGACTGCAGGCTCCCAACATTCCCACCTCTTATTGTTATTAAAAAGTGGGGGTTGGGTGTGGCAGGTTAGGGAATAAGGACGTTGAGTTCTCAAAAGACTGCTTCCTGCTGACTTGGGGCTTTGATCGTCTTTTGGGGATCCGAGAAAGCTGGGGTGCTACCACGTCCTGGGAGCTGGTTGTTTCATTGCAGTCCTGACTGTATGGAACTCTGGCGTCTCTCTGAGACCTGGCGAGACGTTAGCAGAGCAGAGGACAAGGTTAGGTTTTTCTTTTTAGGTCTTAGTACTTAATAGGAGAAATGTAAGGTGGGGGAGGAGTTCCCAAGAGGGTCCCAGGACAAGGGAAGGAAGTCCCGAGGCCAGGAAGAAGTTGAGTAATATTTATTTGGAGTGAATCTGACCTGTGTGGATGGGTCCAATTCGGCTCCCTGGAACTTACAAGAATCCTTTGAGTTTGTGAAAACATAAATATTAAGACACATTAGCAGCATACTCATGTTAGAAATGGTTTGGCTGAAAGAATTAACAAATACAGCTGACAGATTTTTAGCACAATGAAAAGCACCTTAATTTTGAGCTAATAGTTATAGTTATGATTGTATAGTGGCATAGTATGGTGTTTAGTACTCTGTCAGAATTGGATTAGTAGCTCATTAAAATTTTATTGATTAATGTTAAGACTATAAACAGTAGCAACCTTAAAATATCCATTTCTGAAATATGTTTTGTAACAATTGGAACCTTGGCTGCTGCTTTAAGCTGACAAAACTACCAGTTGTCAGAAGCATCAGAGTTCTTGAGAAGGATAAAATTCTACCTGAATGATTAGAGAGTAACAGAGACTCACTAGCTGACAGCATGGACAGCCACCCCCAGGTCCTCCACAGTTGTTGAGTTTAGAGGCTTTAAGGACATCTGCCTTCTGCTGATGGCAGGCGACCTGTGGATTAGGAGCTTTTGGAAGACTTACCTACCGTTGGCCCAAGCAACGTGGAGAAAGTCGATTCCACTGCCCTTTTCCACGGTCCTTAGAGCCCTTTGCAGCAGTTGAGATGAAAGGCAGGATTGCTCAGTGGCTAGCATTGCCACTTTCGTGGGTGGAGCTTCTTCAGTGTCCATCAGTCTTCTTGGAGGAAATGGGTGGTGCCAGCAGCTGGCCTATCTCTCTGTTATAAAGGCTGTTTAATGAAACATTTTAAATGCCATATTCTCTAGATCTCTGAGCATTTGAGGGCTGTCTGACTGTTTAGTATACCTTAGTATACAAAATTTGTCTTTAGTTACTTGCCTTAAGCACATAGGTGGCTAGGTAAGGCTTTATCCCTGTAATTAATCTGTCTGGAAAATTGGATCCAAGCTGAGAGGCTGTGGAGAGATGTTATACTCAGAGCTCTCCAGTCTCACTCTAACTGGTTTTAACTTAGTAGGTTAGACATACACTTGTAAAGGACAAAGAGGTAGAGAAAGCCTCCCTTTGATAATAGAGTCTTAACCTTTATAAACAGCTTACAGGAAGGACTGGGTGGCATAAATATTTTATTAGTTTAAAATAGACACTTATAACCTTAAATGTTTACCACCATTTAAAGACACATAATAATTTAGAAATATTTGACTTAGTACAGTTGAATTTAAGTTGTATAGAGTTAGCTTATTCTTATATCATATGTACAGATATAACATAGTAAAAAAGAAATTAGAGACAAAGAATAAAAGGCAAAAGGTAAATGAATTACAGGTTCTGTTGGTGGCAGAAGCTGGCTAGACTGTCCTTCTGCCCAGGTGTCTGGCGTAGCAGAAGAAAGAACCCAGGGGCAGGGGGGGGGGAGGGGTTAGGCTAGGCCACATGGTCAAGATGGCAGCTTCCATAAATTGAGATATAATTTTGTTGGCTTCTTCTCTCCATGAGTGAGGCAGACAGCTTTGTGAAACTAACAGGACACCGGAGTGCCAGTCTAAGGGCAGTGCTAGGGTGTAAAACCCGAGACCCCTCGTGGGTCTGAGAAACGAATGCACCAGTCAGCATGAGTGGTGCTAGGCCCAGCACAAAATCCAAAAGCCTCATTCGTGGGGAAAAGTGAAAAACTCTCAGAGTATCTTGAGCAGATGCTGCCTCAGCCCCGCCCTCTGCCCTGAGACAGGCTGCAGCTGTGGCAGGCAGGAGAGATTTAGAGTGGCGGGAAGAGAACAGAAACAAGTTTAGGGAAAGAGATTGTTTAGCAGAGAGGTAGAAAACTCCTTCCATCTACCTGTTCGCTGGCAGTAATTTGAAAGATCCCGTAAGATATCAGGATCTAGAGAGCTGTTACGAGGCCAATTTGAATTATTTTCTAGGGGATATCTAGGCCACTTTTCAGTACAAAGGTAAATAAGTCTGGGTGCCTTAACAAGTGGCATTAAGTGAAAGGGTTTTAAATTTTCTATTAGGCATCCCAGTGGAGTGGTGGGAGGTATTTCCTTGGTCGGTTTTTTTCCCCATGGGTGGAGTGAGAAGTGACCAATCAGTCTTGGATCTCATTGTCCCACCCATCGTCAGAGGCAGAGTCAGGAGACTGCAGGCTCCCAACAAGGTCGACTGTCATAGTCTTCTTTTAATTTTTTATTTATTTTGATTTTATGTACATTGATGTTTTGCCATGGGTGTCGGGTCCCCTATAACTGGAATTACAAAGTTATGAGCTTCCATGTGGGTGCTGGGAATTGAACTCAGGTCCTCTGGAAGAGCAGTTAGTGCTCTTAACCACTGAGCCATCTCTCTAGCCCTGTCATAGTCTTTAGACTTGGAATACATTGGTCTGGTTCTTCTGACTCTCAGAGTTTCCATTGAGAAATCCACTGTTATTTGATGGGTTTTTTATTTATATGTGGTTTGTGTTTATTTTCTTGCAGCTCTTAATAGTCTTTCTTTGTTCTGTATACTTAAGTGTTTTAACTATAATATGCCTTGAGGGTTTTTTTTCTGCTCTTGTCTCTTTGATGTTCTGTGTGCTTTCTGTGTCTGTATGGATGTGTCTTTCCTTACTTTCAGAAAGTTTTCTGCTATGATCTTTTTGAAGATCTGATCCATGCCATTGGCTTGGGATGATTATTACTCATCTGTTCCTATAATTCAAAGATTTGGTGTTTTTTATGGTGTTCCACATTTCCTTTGTGCTCCTTTCCTGTGTTTTAATATTTTGTACCTTTTCTTATTTCATCTAGATCCTTTAGTTTATCTTCAAGTCCTAGTATTCTACTCTCTTGTTGATTTATTTGATTGTAAGGATTTCCTTTGGATTTTCTAGTTGTATACTGTGGTTTTTAATTTCATCTTCACACCAACTTCAGTTCTCTACAATGTTTGTATTCCTTCTTAAATTTCCAATAGTCTTCCTCATTTCCATGAGTCTTTATTTTGTATTTTCTTGAACATCACCTACGAGTTCATTATTTTCAAGTTCATTCTCTTTAAAGTCACTGAGATGTTTGTGTGTTCTTTAAACTCCTTAAAGTCTTTGATAAATTTTGTGATTGTTCTTTTAAATTCTGTGTCCTAGGTTTCATCTAGATAATCATCATTGGTAAACATTTCTGTAGGTCTGGTTGATTTGGGGGCAAGCATCTGCCTTGATCTTTCATATTTGAACTTTTAAGCACTTTTTTGGCATTTATGCTTCTTTTGTTGGTTCTGTGTCTGATATGGACAGAGCAGGTTAGAACAGAAGAGAGAGGATGCACAAATTGCATTGGACGTAGAGGTTGGGTATGGATTAGGTGTGATGAAGTCCATATATGCAGGGGATGGGGACGGAGTGCAGGATGTGCATCCTGTCAAACCTTAGAGTTTAGGGGTAAACCTGGAGTTAGGGCATGTGTGAGGAGGCTGGGATATGGCAAAATCATCAGACTAGACCCTAGAGAAGGGTGTGCAGAATCTGGGTGGAGGCATTGGATGTGGCTTGGGAGGATCCTATAGGTTGGGGGCAGGCATGAGTATTCATACCAGCCCAGGGGACTGAGTATAGGATCCCAGGATAGATATGAGGGATTGGGAGGATGTATTTGGGGAAGGATCAAATGTACTCATCCATCTTGACCACGGAGAATGATTTGCTACATGTACATTTAGCCATGACATTAAAGGAATGATTACTAGCCCTACTATTATTAATGTAAATTTAAAAAAAAATCAGAATCTTAAACATGTCCTCCACCATCCCAACCATTAGTACTGTAAATCTTCTATCAGAATCCCACTGTCTCTTAAGCATGCCATTCTTACTTAAAGAATATTGGTTTAGTAAGACCTTCTGTTTAGGGGCAAAGAACTCATGGAACATGAATTCTGAAACATTTTCAGGACATTGGCTCGGATGCTGGATCACCTGGGCTCAACTCTATAGATTCTACCACTGGCCAACTATATAGTTTTGGGAAAGGTGCCTTATATGCAAAATCAGGCTCATAATGGCATCTACTTCAGAGCATCATTGTAGGGACTGAGTGATGGGAGACATATAAAATGTTGACACTATGGTTGGCAAGAAGTAAGCATTAGCAAATGCCAGCTGTTGCTGGTACCTGATTAAAACAAAACAGAACAAAACAACAATACCTACCCGGTGATCCAAAATAATCACAGTGGCTCCTGTGATTAGAAAGAACAGAAAGAACATAATTAAGAATCTTGGCAACTGGAAACGCAGCATATGGTTCTATATCTATTGTGTTGACACGAGACAAATCACTTGTTCCTTGCTGTTGGTTAACATTTGAAGTTAAGTGACAGTTGCTCCCACTCACAGTATGAACACAATAAAAACAGGTCACAGCGCAAAGCCTTCGCGGTCAAATGGTTCAGTGTTACAGCTTCAGCACCTCTTCCTGGCTTTTGCCTGCTTTTTTCTAGCTCAGAGGATTCTCTCACCTCTGTCCTCTGAGCCCTTAAAAATATTGCTATGAGATGCATTGTATCATCAATGTTGTGGAGGCCTCATCTAGCTAAGAATGGGATGAGCTCTATAAGCATAGAGCCATAATTGATTCCCCCTGTGCTGACCTTGAGAAGATTTATACAGGTCACCACAGGATTGACTCAGAGATGTTTTGACGCTTTGGAAGACATAAAAACTTGGAAATAAATATACCTCCTGAGAATTCAACTCAGGCCCATATGTAATGTTCAAGACCTGTTCAAGATCAAGCCATGTGCTATCCCAGCATGCAACAGGTAGGTGGTCAGGCAGCTTTACCTCTAGCTGATACTGTTGTCATTACTAGGGAGAAGGCAATAGAAATAAAATAATGACAACATAAAATAATCTTTTCATAATAAAAATAATGATATTATACTTCTGTAAGCTTTCTGTTTTTTAAAATGGTCTTTACAAACCTGCGTGTGGCTCATTCCAGCACGTGTTGAATCATTGTCAGTATTTCTGAATGAGAAAACCCCCTATTTAGGCTGAACCAGGTGTAGCTAACTTGCAAACAGGAGGAGCTGGCAACTGGCAAAATGGTCAAAGAATGATTTTGAAATCAGCATCCTCTGTGGCAGAATTTCTTCCTTTTCATATGTAAAACTCTTGGTAGAATATGAATATATAAAGCCAGCACCAGCAAATGTACTTGCTTCACCCTCCTGTCTGCAAGAGCACGGCTGATCCACAGAACAGAGCTGAGAAGAGATGCCGGGTGTCCATGATCTGCTCAAGTGTGACCCAGTCATACCCAGCTTGTAACCAGTACTCCCTGAATAATCTCTACTCTCTTTGCCAAGGGTTGTTTTGACTCTCCCAGGCTCATTCTACCACCAGGTGACAGGGCTGGAACTTAAAACTCCGGGATTCAGGCACATGTCCTTCCTGCCGTACCTCAGCCTCCTGTTTCCCCCACAGCGTCTCCCTCGGTGCCCTAAATGTACTGGGTGACTTTCAAGTGCTTCCTGAATGAAACTGGGGCTGCGCTCCTCGGAACTCTGAATGCCACTTCCCATCTTCCTTTCGCTGGCTGACTGCGGGAAGCACTTGGCTCTCAACGTCTGCCAATTGGGGATTTCACCTCTGGAAGTCATTTGATCACTTAAGCGCTAAGCTCTCTCAAGAGGTGGCCTGCAAGGGCCTTGCAGCTTTGATCCAAAATTTTCCATCCAAATAACCACATAAGTGGAGAGGCGCCTGGTTCCAGCTAAGCCACAAATTGCTGCTCGCCTTTCCTAAAGGAAAGCGAGTACGCATGTCTTCCACTGTGGCTCAGCTACCTGAGCAGATCGAGGGCTGGAACATACGGATTGTTTTGGGAAGCAGGGTCTTTCTTGGATTCTTTCCCTTTTACTCTGCTGGGCTTAAGGAGACTGGTTTATTGCTTATTACAAGCCTCGTGGGAGGGTGTTCTGGCCTTATATCATCTTCTCAGTCAAGGCAGGTTCAGTGTTTTCAGTCTGTTCCAGAAACATTAATGACATGTGTATTCTGTTGCAGCCCTGTTGGGATATAAGGCATCCTCTTTATAGATAGGTCACCATATCTGGCTCAGGGCCTGACCTGAGCGTGCCAGGCCATCCTTTCCCAGACTCACTGACAGAGTGAGCCCTGTGCCAGTTACTCGATGCTTCTTTGAATCGCCTTCAGGAGACCTTGCAACAGATGCAGTGGTCTTTCCATCACACAGACAAAGAAACCCAGGCTTTGAGAGCAGGGCCAGAGTCAGGGAGCAAGTATGCTCTGGAGGACCTGAGTTCAGACCTAGTTCTTAACCCCGCACCTTTGCATGCATTTCTCAACCTGCAGAGTCTTAGCTTGGTGAATGCCAGTGGGCATAGGGTTCAGTGGAAAGATGCACTGTAGAGCTGTTGGCTCCTCCCAATACAGTCAGCATTCACAAAGTTCAGGAGACCCAGTAAGTTACAGAAGCTCAGGCAGCTCTCTCCCAGCTGGCCTGGCACCTTGGAGAATGATTGCATCCTCCGGCCCCAAGGAAATACCCTTCTGGAATGGGCCCATTGGCCCAGTGTGTTCACTACTCATTGATCTGGAGGGAGAGATGTTCACTGAGCTCCTCCCTAGCAGGTTTGAGGTTTATGGGAAGAAAGAGTAGCCAGATGGGCATGCTTCTCTGCAGAAATTCCCCAGGACCCACTGACTGGGGCAGCCGCTCATGCAGCTGTGGTCCTACAGCCTTCCAAGTGCTCTCCCTGTCATGCTTCCTATTCCCTATGCTGGAATAGATTGCTGGAAACCCACTGGCCTTGGTTTCAAGATTCTGTCTAGTCTTGGTTGCATTATGGGTGGCAAAGGGACTGCACAGAAGAAGGTTGTCACTGAATTGGGTAGTTATTTCCATTTCTTCTTTCTCTCTTATTAATCTGTTCTCGGGTGGACCTTTCATCTGTTGCCTTTTGGAAGGCCCTCGGGAGTGACTGGTTTGGATCTTCCTCATTATTGCTATTGGCTCAGGGCTTCTATGATGGATAGTAACAATTTTCTTTGGAAATTGGATGCAATATTGGCAGTTCTGTGGGACATATATTACATTCCTCTGGTAGGGAGCTTTTCCACGGGACCTCAAAACAGAGTGGTTCTATTCAAGAGGCTGTGGAGGAAGCAGAACTAACCAGAAAGGAATCTATTTAAATATTTTGCATAGCTTCTCTTCCTGGTGCATGGGTTTGGCCCACTTCTGTGAAGTAGTTCCTTTTGGAAAGCAGGGGACCTTGATTACATGTTAAAGGGAAGGAACTCAAAGGAGAGAAAAGAGAGGCATGCCCAGCCAGGACCACAGCACCTGCCAGGAGTCACAGGTCTCTGGTTCTACTTCTTGTATCTGAGTCAGAAAGACCCACTAATCACAGGATGGACCATATACTGTGGAAGATACTGGGCACTGAGATCAGTGATTCATGATGCTCCCTCGGGGCTGATAATTTATAACCATCATCATCATCATCATTATATTGTGTATGGTGTGTGTGTGTGTGTGTGTGTGTGTGTGTGTGTGTGTGTGTGCCCCAGAGGACAACTTTCACCCAGTTTCTTAGGTTATCTTCTTCCACAAGGGTCCTGAGGATCAAACTCAGGTCCTCAGGCTTAAGAGAAACAATGCCTTTACCCACTGACCCATCTTTCTGGCCCTACATATTCATACTTTAATCTATTAAATAACAAGTTCACCAGAAGTTCAT
This sequence comes from Cricetiscus sungorus, assembly GCA_030556225.1. Lineage (NCBI taxonomy): Eukaryota > Metazoa > Chordata > Mammalia > Rodentia > Cricetidae > Cricetiscus > Cricetiscus sungorus. Next base: position 43,490,258 of record JANBXA010000366.1, read on the forward strand.
AAAAAAGCTTTTCCATCCCACAGATGAGAAACTGAGACGTGAGGCAGTGAAGAATGTTGTTCAAGATCATCCGTAGGACATGGAGGTCTAAAACTAAGATGCAGGGCATCTGGTGTCCATGACCTGGACTTGTGTTTGTTGGTGTCTCTTGCCTACTCCTATAAATATGAGGAAGCCTGAGTGTTTCCATCCATCCATCCGTCCGTCTGTCCATCCGTCCATCCATCTAACCCCCTTCTCCCCGGGAACTCTTTTGCTGCATTGGAGGGAAGTCATGATGGGTGATAATGCGGGTGGGCTCCTCGAATGTTGGACTGTAGGAGCGTTCCTTTTCCTCAGTGTTTGGCTGCAGTGCATGGTATCAGTGAGTAGGCAGAAGCACTTGGATATGGCAAACCAATAAATGTGGTAGTACCATTCAGGGCTTGGTTATTAGGAATCTGCAGAACATCCAGTGTTACAGTTTTCAGGTTGAGATCCTAGTCTCTGAAGGCTTGACATCTCCCAGGACCTTTCTGGCAACTAGGGCCTGCAGCTTCTTATGTTTGGAGGACATTTCAGTTTTTCCTCCAACTTTCCAGTGGCTGCTGCCTGGAGGTCACATCTGTCTCTGTCAGGGCAGCATTTTGGACCCAGAGAATCCAGAGGGCCATTCAGGAACTGGAGGCTGTGCACAACCAGTATCACTGACAAGACGCCCTGGGACAGGTAGCTGGGATCCATGTCTAAGGAGAACCTCCGTGGCTTATGGTCAGGGGTAGATTCAGGCCTGTGGGTGCTGTGGGTGTGGCTTTGGAGGGCAGTCACCTCTTCACCTGTCAACTGGCAATGTCAAGGCCTTGCCCCAGCTTCTTCTGCAGCAGGCAATTGGAGGTATTGGTGTTTTGCCCCAGGAGGCTGGCCCAGCGTTTAGGAACTGGGTGACAAGTGGAGCTGTTTAGGAGCCCAGAACTGGGGCACTGATACTGGATGCCAGTCACTGAGACCTCTTTGGCTCTCCAGCAGTTGGAGGCGCTTTTGTACTCCGAAGCCTTGAGCTCAGGTGTGTGTACGGCAGTGCTTAGGTGTTCAGCTGCAGGAATCAGAAGCATGCCCGATAACAAGAGTGGGCTCCTGGTTGTGCCCGCTTCACACTGAATATGCTGTAAGGTCTGAGACTGTGAGCATGGGGCCCACACTGTCAGTTTGCATGTTCTGTAAGGCCAAACCATGGCCTGAGATTGGTGCTACTCAGATTGGTGCCGTCTAAGGCAGGCAGGGCAGGAGCTTACTTAGTTCTCGAGCTAGCCTTAGCACTGTTGTCCCCATTTCACTGCTGACCCTTCCTGCTTCTTTCTTCATGTTTCTGGTTCAGCCCGTGCTACTGAAATTAGACAAAGCAAGGGCACCCAAGAGAAGTCTTCACTGGATCTAATGTTGCAATACCAGTGAAGGTGTAGCAAAGGAAAGTGTCCCTAGCTAGTTCATCAAGCGAGCTGTGCAGTGACTTGTTTATGTAGCCCGAGAGGGTGTATTTGCACCAACCACCCGTTTGTGAAGTCACAGCCTTGCCTTTGGCATTGGCCACCATCATTAAGGCTTGTGTTTTAGACCAATCACAGCTTTCCTGCCAGTCGTTCTAATTCTTCCAGGGGAGGAAACTCAAATGAATGCTATGCAGAACATTAAAACTGGCTAAAGTGGAGATGGTTCACCCAGGCTTGTGATTTCCAGATGTCTGCTACAAAGTGCTTTAAATAGCCATGGCGGGGTCTGCGCTTCACAGGCCAGGGTGGTCATCTGTAATCTTTTCCATAGATATCTCTAGACATCTGCACAGTGTTCAAGATGATGGCTGTTGCTGTCATAGGGGCAATCCAGTTGGCAGTTAGGCTGCCAGGCTTTCTGCTTAGGGCAGCTCAAGCAGCAAGAGGGTCCAATAGAAACTGAGAAGTCAGATTACCCTATTCCCAGTGCCACATTTGCATATTTGAAAGCAAATGTCAGAGGGAATCATTCCAATATAAATCCAAATAACTTACTGTTAACACCAACAGTGATTTTTTTTAAAAATGGATTTCAACAGTGCTTAAAACATGCTTTATATCTGCTCAGTGCACAGGGAGAGGGAGAGAAGGCTTCAAGTGGGGTGCTTTCTGGCTCTTAAATTCAAGATTCTGGTTGGGCAGCCTAACACTTTGCCTAGTCCTCCTCTTCTTGGAACTTGTGCCAAATTCTTGGCAGCTCACCTCATCAAGGAAGAAAGGTCTGGAGTCAGCAGGGTGTAGGTTGGGAGGGACAGATTGTTTCAGGGAAGATGCATTTGCATCCCAGAGGCATCTCTCCAGTAAACCCAGGCCGCTCTGCACTCAGGTCTTCGATGGGCTCGGAGGTCAGTACCATGGCACCCCTCTTCTGGATTCTGCCATCTAGCTGGCCAGCAACAAAGACACGAGCTGATGTACACAACTTAAATACATGCTAGGGAACAGTAAAACCGGCACTTTGACAAATGGTGGGTATCTCTTTTGGGTTGGATGACCAGTAAAGCCTTTCAGACCTATAGCATTAAAATCGAGATCTGAGCACAGAACCGGAGCCAGCCGCAGGGTAGTAGGAAGAAGCGTTCCAGGGAGAGGAGCTCATGTGTGCTGAGCCATGGGCGAGGGCCAGGAGATGTGTGTGTGGAGACGGAGGCTGTGTAGGTGGAGCATGGCACATGGGCTGGCTAGGAGAAGACAAGGTGAGAGAGGAGGCTGGGGTGATCATGGAGAGCCTTGGGGGCCATGATGAGAGGCAGGGTTTATTTCAGGAGCTCTAGGAGGTGGCCGGAAGTAGACTAGTACCATGGTCTTGCGATGAAGCCCCTCTGTGGTATGAGGCATCCTAGCAGGTACAGATCCCAAGGGCAAGTGCGTGAGAGTTGACAGCTGGAGCCCTGGCGTGGGCAGAGCAGCCAGTTCCTTCACTCTTCACTCCAATTCTTCCAGCGAACAGATTCAGGCACTGGGCACACACCAGTGTTCAGCGTGTTATTAGCCACTAACAGTGCTGAACACTCCTATATAAATTCTTGGCCTCAACGAGTTCCCACGCCCTGTTACTGAAGGACAAGGAAACCATTGGTCCAATTCTCGTCCACAGTGACAGGAAAGCTGGCTTCCCAGTGGGGTAAAAAGACAGGCAAATCCGGCTTTTGTAAACAGTGTACCTGAAACAAGTTAGAGGATATGAGTAATTGCTTATTGGGAAATCATAATTAAGACAGCACAGATAACTACAATGCAATAAAAATCAGTGTTCGCATACAATTAAAGTGTATTTGCTCAGAGATAGTGGCAGGAAAGAAAGAGGGCTGGGGGAGGGAACTGTGGCACAGAAGATGGAAGGTTGGTTGGTATGGTTTCCAGGACTCTCCTTCTGGGAATATAGGGAGAAGGGGAGAGATCAGATCAAGCTTAACATTCTCCTGCCCCTTACCTTGTCATCCCTTTGTGCCAATGTTAATAGCCTCCTCAACTTTCAATGAAGACCTCTGTGTGCAGAGGTGTTAGTTCAATCCCCAGGAGGGAGAAACTTCTTTAAAAGACCCTACTGAAGACCTGCCTGGCAAAAGAACAAAGACTAAATGTAAGCAAAATCTTAAATGCCAGCCCATATTACACTGCCCTCTAGTGGCTGCCCACAGAATGTCAAGGCTGCAGGTCCCAACCACAAGTCCAGTTGCTTGCCTCTCTGGATATGGAGCTGTCCCCTCACACCTCTTTCATGGTTGATGCGTCTGAAAGCACAAGTAATGTAGGAGAAGGTTAGTAGTTGGAGAGAAAAGGGATAAACATTTGTCACGCTCCATTCCATGTGTCTACTAGCCACTCACCTGGCAGACATGGTTTCTTCCATTTTGTTACCCATAATTCACTCACAAATACTCTTCCCCTTGCCTGTTCTGGCCTACAGAGAAATCCTGTCCTGGGCTTTCCAGGATCTACTTTGCATTTGCAGTATTTAGGGCGAGTCTATCCACCCAGACACCTGTGAACACCTGGAAGCATCCAGAAGGCAGAGTTGAGTTACCTCTCCCCATTTAAGAGGAGAAAGAAAGGGAATGAAGGTGGACCGCCACCCTTACCTTCAAAAGGGATTCTTGTGGCACAGCTCTCAAGGAAGGAGTGAGAAATCATGGCAGGATGCTGCAGCTCCTGTGACCCTCTGAGTGCCTAGTGTATGTCACTGCTTTGACTCAGTTGACTTACCTGGTGAGATAATAGTTCTTACTGCATGTTGGACTGGGTAGGGGTTAGTGAGTTACAGTGTATAATGCATGTTTCAGAGGGGGCTAAAGTTTGACAAAATCCTGCCCTGTTGCCTCCGTGACTGGGACTTCTGGGATTATGATAAAATATTTGCCACATAAGCTTATGAACATGATTAATTATGACAACCTGGATATAGGATTAATGCAGTGTGTATTAAATTATGATAAAAGTACTTGCCATTAAAATTCATCACTGTTGATGTTGGTATTAATTTTATCGCCTCATTTACTCCCAAGACTCTGGTATGTAAGTACCAGAGTCTTTTATCTACCACCGAAGAAAGATGGTCCTCAGAGAGGACCAGCGCTTGCCCACGTGACGAGGCGACACTTACTACAGAGCTGTCCCTTTCACATGGTTTTCTGGTTGTTATGTCTGAGAGATATGGGCCGTGAGGTCAGAGAGGATTGGCAAGTCCTTGGGACTTGAGTATGCATATAAAGTTAGGCTAGGGGGCGATGGTGAGATATGATTGGCCCAGACTAACAAATCATCTATTTGGAGTTGTTAGCTGTGATGGATGAGAGGTAGAAGTGGGGGACCAACAGGAGACACAGTCAAGTACTATAGTACAAGGCTAGAATTTGGAGAGAAAAACAATGCTAAATAATTTAGTTATATTTTTTAAAAAATCAGACTCAATTCCCATAACATAATATTCCTTCTTTTAATTTATGCAAATGATCCATTCTTACTGTATTAGCAAAATTTCACAAGCATTGTTCCTGTTTAATGTGCACATTTTCAAAATTTTCAAAACTATATTACTTACTAGTCACTCCCTATCCCCCCTACTATTTGGCAAATCAGCTTCAATAATTTTTTAATGATGCTCTCAGCAGAGGTAAGAAGGCAGGAAGGTGAGTCTCTACTCAGGGTTCTAGCATTTGGGATCCTTATAAGGGAGTTTAGGAACAGAATGCAAACCAATGCATGCCTGTCTTCAAAGAATCTGTAAATAGAGTGGGGAAATCTGGGAAAAGAACTCCAGAGGATGAAGGTTGCCATGGAAACAGAGGTCAAAGTATTATGGGAACATGAGGGAACACTTTGAGTAGGCAAAATTAAAATTACGCCTGTTTATTGTTCTTCATTTGACATTGTTTTTGACTTCACAGAAAAGTTGCAAAATGCAGGGAGTTCCATTGCATGGCTTTGGTGCAGGAACTGTGACTGGGGCGATTGAGGACTGAAGAAATGACGGACACACAGACATACATGGAAGAGCTGGAATGGGTAGTCTGGGTTCTCTGATGCAGATGGTGCTGTGTCTCTGGAAGCACAGTGTGTTTATTATATATAGTTGAACAGGGAGGCAGAGTTATTACAGGGGAGACAGGTTTATTGCAAGGGGGCAGGGTTTATGTTATACCCTGAACAAGGAGGCAAGCTTAGCTAATCTTAGAAAGAGCAGTCTCTGTAGGAGAGAAGTCTCGGGGAGAACAGAAGCCACACCGAATATTTTCTTCACACACTATCAGTATCCACATACAGACCAGAGGAGGCTTTGTCATCTCCCTGAGCCTTAGCCAGGGGAGGCTTTGCTGTTCCCATGGGACTGAAGCATTGGGGTTTTTGGTTTATCTTTGCTCATGTCAATAATACACACCCTCAAAGGGAGTTTCTAATCGCCTTTCATGGTGATTCCTTGAATTTTTTCACATTGGCTCAGTCTCTTTTCCTCTCCCACAAGGCACTCTTCCTTTCTGATCCAGTTGAGAATAAATTATAGACACAATGCTCACTTCTTCATAACTACCTCACTGTGTGTTTCCTAAAACCAAAGACATTCTTTTACATAAACCATAACATAAAAATTGAAACCAGGACATTAACATTGGGATGGTATAACTATCATCTTCTCCCAATTGCCTCTGCAACCATCTCAGCAGCAAGATACAGCCCTAGATCAGATACTGCATTCTGTTGTCACATTGCCAGTCATCATTAATCTGGGACACTTCCCAAGGTTTTTAAAACCAGGGATGGTTTTGAAAATGCAAGCCAATTATTTTGTAGCTTTTCTTCAGTTTGTCTGATTCTTCCTTGTGGTTAGGTTCAGAGTTCTCTCAGAAAGACCACAGAAGTGGTGTTCCTTTCTTCACTAAGCTTCATGTAAGGGGCACACAATGATGATTATTTTTCATGTAATTGGGTATGTTATCTTTGATCAGATGAATAAGCCAGTTTCTGCCAAGATCGCCCATTCCAGAATTACTACTTTGGTGAAATAATTTAAAGCTTACGTCAGACCCACATTACTTGCCAATCAGTCTTCCCCACTTCTTCTAGCATTCATGGATGAATTTGGCTTGCAGACTCTTGAAAACTAATATTTCAGGTTACTTACTGTATTTTCTTTAGTTGAAAATTACTTTCAAAGAGAGAGTATTCTATAACTGTTTTCCAATGTTAAGAAAACCTGTATCTTTTACTACTGGAATATTAAGATCTGGAAAGTGGAGGCTGTAGACAATGGGTTAATCATCACAAGGTCAGGAAAAGATGTGTTTGTGGTAGACATGGAGGACAGTAAAATGAATGAAAACACTTGTCTAAATATTCAAATGCATATAGGCTCCTAATTACATTCATCATCCCAAGGTCAACAGGTCAGTGACTCCTGGAATCATTAAAATAGAATGATTTGAATGAATATTTCTTTATTAAACAGAAATGAAGAGAAAAGTGTAGCTTGTTTTCCGGCCAGCCCGCCTGCCGCTGGTCTGGCGCGCCAGCCCCCAATAACATGCAGAGACTCTGTATTTGATATAATCCTGTTGGCCAGTTACCATTATTGTTTATGGGCTAGCTCTGCCTTAATTATTAACCCATTTCTACTTATCTAAGTATTTCCACGTGGTCGTCTTATCAGGGAGCCGCGGCAGGCGTCCTGCTTCTTCCCTGGGCTACATCTCGACCCCAACCTACTACTTCCTCTTTCCTCCTCCTGGTCTCCTAGCCCCGCCTATCTTGTTTCCTATTGGCCACAGGGCTTTATTAACCTGTATGAGAAACATATATACAGAATAACATCTCCCATCAGAAAAGTAATATGGCGTCACAGAAAAAGTATAAATTTGACATATATATGCATATATGTATATATACATATATGTAAGTTGTACAAAAGTGGTGTGTTTCGTTTCCACACATGCATGTAATATACTTTGATTATATTCACCCCACTTTCTTTTCTTATACTTTCCCTTTTCATCTTCCATATTCATGACAGTCTGCACTTTACTTCCATCTACTGAACTTAGACCTCATAGAAACATTATATATTATATTCTTCTTTATCTTTTTGTAAGTAAAGGGTAAAGGTTAATGCAGCCTTTCAAATTAACCAAAGAATTAGGTTAACAGTGTTATTGAGATCCCTAAGAGCAATATTTGTGGCTTCTGGATGAACAACTTTGGTTTTAACCCAATATTAAGCATAGGGTCTTAGAAAATCCATGATCAGAGATGAGAAATCTTGTTTACTGACTTGAGTGGCTGAATGAATGAAGTATAGAGCGGAAGCTGACATTGTTAACATTTTCAAGGGACCCCAATACCGTCATTTTTGTAGTTTCCTGTGTCTGTCCGCCAATCTCGGAAAACAGTCATCTCTTGGCACATTGCTGTTGTTAAGTTCAGACCCCAGGTGGCACCTTCAGTGGAAGGATAAGGCAAACGAATGACTAGTGGGCCTCTTCAACTTTCAGTGACAGGTAGCCAGCATGTAGAGGGCCATTTCCTCTCCCTGTGAAATCCAAGGATGAGTTGGTCCTGGCATTGCTAGACAGTTGGTGCAGACGGAGTCCTTCTCTCAAAGTCTTTTCTTGGGCTTTGCTCTACAGGATGGCCCTTCCGTGTTCTGGGTGCGCTTGATTCCTGGGCTTCTGTAACAAATGGCTGGAAACTGAGTGCATTTAAAAGAAGCCACTTAGCTTGTGTTTTGGAGGTTAGAAACCCTAAATCAAGGCAAACTCAGGCCACACCCCTCTGAAGAATCCCCATTTCTTCATAGCTTGTGGTAGCCCCATTAATATTGGACATTTCTTGACATACAGATCTATCCCTCTCATTGCTGGTCCCCCTTTGCCTTCTGTGTGCAACCTCTCCTGTTCTCAAAATGATAGCAACCGTTATTGAATTTAGGACCCATCACAGTCCAATTTGCTTACTCCAGATTTTATAAAGATATGAAAGGGATTTCTGTTTTAAGCTAAATTAATTTCTGTGTTATCCATCTATCCTACACAGTACTGTTTCCTGTTGTGTTCGTTTTGTGTTTTTCCTAGGAGTGAAGCTGCTTTTTGAGTGGCCTCTACTTGTTGATGCTTTTTGATTCTTTCAGACCCAGCTCAGACATCACCACCTCTACATGCCTGCCTCAATTGCTTCATCATCCACACTTAGAGCAAAATAGTTCTAAAAATCATATAGCATCATATTTATGTAACTACTTCAATTTTATTACAGGCATTTTAATGGCTCCTTCGGCAACTTCTCTCAACACCGAGCATCCTTGTATAGTAAACAGCCATCACCATCCATTTGACGATCCCCAGTGCCTAGCTTGGTGTCTGGCACTTAGTAGTTGTACACAGTGTTTGTTGACTTGAATTTACTTTGTATCATACAAAAGTGTGATATAGCCATATATAAATGGCAGAAATTGCATGGATTTCTCCCCTGGTCTCTGTTTCTTGTGTCCCTTGGCAAACATGGTCCCATCTCTCTTGCTGACAGAACATATGTACAAATGGGACTTTGTCTGCTCTCTGACCTTTCTGGACACCGTTAAGTTTTCAGAGTGTTTTCCTTCTGAATCACTAGGCAAAGTAGGCAAACAGAGAAAAACACACTCTAAGTGGAAAGCCACCAGGCACAGTGCTCTGGGAGCTTCCAGAACACAGAGCTTGTCCTTTCGTTACCAATTGTACCTTGTGTTTAATTGGATCCAGACATAACAAGGTTTGAAGATTGAAAGCACACTCATTTCTCCTCTTTTCTCCTTTCCTTTCCCAATGAGTCTCTAAGGCTCATGTATTTCTGATCAGAAATGCCTCCCAACTATTTCTCTTCTTCTCTGTCATCTAGACCAGGCCTTGGGGAAATCCTCTAATGGGTTGCTGCCTGTGATGGTCCTTTTCAATCAGATTGAGATAAACAGATGAGGTTAGTAAAGCACACCCCTGGGTGTGCCTCAAAGGATGTTCTCAAAGAGAATAAACTAAGAGAGAAAGATCTTCCTTGAGTGCATGTAACAGTATCTTTTAGACTGGGGGTCTAGTGGAATAAAACTAGGAAAGGAGAGAGGAAAGAGGGAGAGGCAGAAAGATGGTGGAGGAGAGAGAAGAAAGAGGGAGGAGAGGGAGGGAAGGGCTGGAGGGAGAGAGAGAGAGAGAGAGAGAGAGAGAGAGAGAGAGAGAGAGAGAGAGAGAGAGAGAGAGAGAGAACGAGAGCGCAGTGATTGATCTTGTTAGTGTATAGTTGTTTCTGTATCTTGGCTTCTATGCTGTGAGCTGCTTTCCTCTGCTACACCTAGCCTGCCATGATGGACAGAAAGTTCTGGAACTATGGACCAGAACAAATGGTTCCCCCTGCAGTTGTTTGTGTAAATGTTTCCTCTGAATTTAAATATTTCCTCTCAGAAGGAGGAGGGAACTCAGAAGATTCAAGAAGCTGGGCAGACTTGCAAGGCTCAGAAAACTTAAAACTTACACAGCTCAGAGAGTTGCAAGAGTCCCAAGGGTCCTCCTTAAGGTTATCAGTAGTAACCAGCTGCCTGGGTGCGGAGACTCTACAGATAGCTGAACTGTCTGCAGTTTTCCTGAGTATCACCCATGACGTCTGGGCTTCTCAGTGATGCCAGTGCTTCTAAGTCACTCATGTTCCTATACATAACCTTTCAGCCATGACCCTATAACTAACTCCAATAAGTGTACTTGGTGCATTGGAGTCTTTGATCTGTGGTTAGTATTCTGTTTAAGGTGAATTTGCATTTGTTGACTTCCCCCAAGGAAAAGTCCCACCACCTTTTCTCAAGTATTTAGTCAGTAATGAAAAACTATGAGAAAATTGGTTTTGAGAACGTGATCCTTGCTAAGGATCAGGGTGCAGATCAGAAAGTGCTAGAATGCTGTAACCAGAACTTGGGTAATTCTAGGGTGATCACAGATGACAAGAATGCCAATATAAATGAGGACAGTAAAGACTGTGCTCATGATATTTCTGATGGACTAGGACTCTATTGGACATTAGACCAGAGTCCCTTTTTAAGATACCATGGCGGAGAACTTACTTGTGGATGTGCTGTCAATGTCATGACTGACCTGGTGGAGGAAATTTCAAGGCAGCTGAACACGTAGGCTGTAGCATGGATGTTGCTTGCTGCTTTCAGCCAGGTTCACAATGAGGAGCAGGAGCAGTAAGGAAAGCAGAAAGATTAAAAACACAGTTCAGTTTGGTCCAAAGTATTCGCAGACAGCTAGTGCTAGTCTCCACTAGATTTCAAAGGAAGGTCTGGGTGGCAAGACAATATGTGTCAGGGTCAGGAACCTGATAGCAGCACTCAGGAGAAAAACGTGTGAAGCTATGATGGGAATGCTGAAGACACAATGGAGATTTCAGAAATATGGTGAAAGAGCCTCAGGCAGTGAGCAAAGCCATCACAAGAGAAGCCTGTGTGCTATGACTGACAGGGCCATAACACTGGGTATGCTCAAGTTCTTGGGGGCTTATATTATGCTGTCTTGTGCCTTAGATGACAGATATGAAGCTACAGGATTCAACCCTTGCCCTCCTGGGGTTTGGTGTTGATTTGGTACTATCTGTCCTTGCTCTATTACTCTTGTTTAGAATGAGAATTGATTCTCTGTGCTATTGTATGTTGATAGTATTAGCAAAAGAAAGAAAGAAAGAAAGAAAGAAGCTAAGAAAGAAACTGTAGGAGTGAAAAGCTAAGAACTTGCTTTGTGTTTCAGAGCAGACTTTGAACCTGAACTTTTGAATAGGGTTGGGAATGTTAAGGCTCTGGGGACTCTTGGAGAAAGTAAGTGAGTTTTGTTTCATGTGATGGACATGAGCCTTTAAGAGCCATATAGAAAATGATGATTTCAGGTGACGTGTCGGGCGTCAAGTTGACAAGATGTGGACGTGTAATGGTTAATCTTGTCAAATTGATCAGCTCAAGGACTGTGTATAAAACTAGAAAGGCACACCTCTGAATGTTTGTCAAGCTACTTCTAAGACTGTTAAACAAATAGAGACAACGGCCCCTGAATGTGGGTCACACTATTCCCTAGGCTGGTAGCCTGGATGGAACCAAAGTGGGGAAGACAAGGAACAATCTAGCTGACACACAAGCATTTTCTGTTTTGCAAAGGTGTGAGCTGCTGTGGTCCACCGCAGCCTCTTTGCCGTGGTGGACTGAAACCTTTGAAACTGGGAGCCAAACCAACCCTTCCTCTTCCATTATTTTTTCTAGCTATTTTTCTGACAGTAGCTAAAGGCCAACACACTGTCCAATCTCTCTCAAACTTTCTTTTCTCTTGCCTTCAGCTAGGCCATTCTTTAAAAGTACCTTACTAATTCTTGGAGTTTTACACAAGTGTTTTGATCACATTCATCCCTCTCCCCCAATTCTTTCCAGGTCTGCTCCTTTGCTACTCACCTACATTTTTTGTCTTTAAAATTTCAGACCAATTTTTGCAGCTCAAATATTTTTGGACGTATGATCTTCCATCAGAGAGTGTGATTGACTTGCCACACTTAGAGAAAATGATATCTTTCTCCCCCAGCATCTAATAGTCGCCAGTGGCTCCTTGGCTGGGGTGGCGTTTTGTGCTCAAGTTCCATGTTCATGGGATTTGATGTGGCTTGATCATATGCAGGTTTTGTGCATGCTATTGCTACTGCTGTGAATTTATATGTATAGCTCTACCACTGTTTTCCAGAAGAAACTGTTCCTTGTAGGCAATCCACGCCCTCTTGCTCTCTCACTCTTCCGGACTCTCCTTCAATAATGGTCCCTGAGTCTTTGGAAGAGAGCCAGTGGTAAATGTGTCCCCTTCAGGTCTGAGCATTTTGTAGTCTCCTATTATCTCTGCACATTGCCTAGTTGTGAGTACCTGTGTTAATCCCCATCTATTGCAAATGGACGCTTATCAGTAGATGGTTGAGAGATGCATTGGACTATAAAGTATGCTAAGTCATCAGGAGTTATTTTAATACTATATTCATGTAGCAGCACAAGAGTAGTAGGTTGTTGCCTAGGGCCAATGTTCTGTCTTGCCATAGATTCTTGGCCCAGTGGGTGCTAGATACGTGTCTCATCTTAATGGATACTGTCTTAAAACCAACCAGAAGGTGATAGGTTAATTGCATGTGTCTTAGTTAAGGTTTCTACTGCTGTGAAGAGACACCATGACCAGGTCAACTCTTATGAAAGAAAACATTTAATTGGGGGTGGCTTGTGGCTTCAGAGGTTTAGTCCTTTATCTCATGGTGGGAAACATAGTGCTTTGTAGGCAGACATGGTACCAGGGAAGGTATTGAGAGTGCTACATCTTGATCCTAAGGAAGCAGGAAATGAGCTAAGACAAAGTTCCTCCAACAGTGCCACAGTTACTCCAACAAGGCCACACCTCCTAATGTGCCTCAGCCTACGGGCCATTTCTATTCAACCACCACACCATGCTAGCGCCGCTATTGCACCAGTGGGCAAGTCTCGTCAGGCCAGTCGTTATTGTAGCTGGCAGTGTTCACAGCTGGGTATTCATCGATGGTACTGATTGATCGATAATTACTTTGTAGGGACACCTTTCTTAAACAGATGTGGAAATATGATTCCTTTCTAGAAATCACAGTTTCTTCCAATTGTTACCTGGTTAAGATTAAGGTGTTAACAGAATCTTCAAGCCCCACAGAGATCTTTTCTTAGTCTACTTGCTATGGTTTGTGTGTAATTTATGCATTGGGAACTTGGCCCCTAGTATTGCATTGCTGGAAGGTAATGAGACATTTTATGGTAGGCACTAATCTACTCACGTGAGATCCAGCCCACAGGAGTGCAGCATTAACCCTCTATGGAGGGATGACTCAGTCACCTTGCACTAGGTACCACCTTTTAAAAGTTCTATCACCTTTTAATTCTGTCACTTGGAGAAGTAAGTATCTGCATAACTTTGGAGGATGGTACACCTTTTCTAATGATAGAGGCTCTTCCTCTGTGGTAGGTAGCTCAGTCTAGCCTACCTATCCTCGGCAGGGATTTCTTTCTAAAGAAACTGAAAATTTCTTGTCATTCTCCTACAAATGTATTCTATACATTACTCCTTGGCTTTGTGTGTACAGGAAGGATACTTGTTGATGTCACCAAGTGACATAAGACATAATATATTTGATGTCACTAAATAGTCCATTAATATCCTTCTTCCAGTGAAGAGGGACTATTTGCAGATGGAGGAAGCCTTGCTTCAAGCTAGACCAGGAGGCAAGCCAACAGTTTACAATCTAGCCTCTGCTATCACAGGGCAGCACAACTCCTCAGGCTGCAAACCAGATGGAGATCATTGTGCAAGTTTTGATTGGGTAGATCTGGGAGAGGCCTGAGACTTGTTTGTCTAATAAGCTCCCATCGAAGATGCTGCTACCTGTCCTTGAACCAAACTTTGGAAGCAGGTTCTGGATACTCATGTGTGGAAAACAGTGGTTGATACGTAAGTTTGTCATTGGATTCAGTCATCCTAATTATTTGCTGACAGAAGCCACTGACCGAGATGATAGTATCCAATGATCACTGTGGTTTACTTTAATTCTAACAATCACCATGCAAAGGACGTGCCATCATTGCCCCAGAGCTACAGAAGAGAGAACCAGCCATTGGAGAGACAGAGCAGCTTGTTTAGGAATGATGCCAGCATGTGGGGCCTGAACATCTGTTTCATTCAGACCCTATGGAAGGGTTACTGGTTAGTCCTCTGGATTCCTTGGTGACTTGTAGAGCAACTTTGAATACACTGTGGGTGCTTGGCAACTTCCCCTCTTTCATTGACGAGATGGCAGTATCTTTATGTCAATGATACAGTTCTTTTAGGTAAAAGATTATCATTTTCTTAAAAGCACAGACTCCAGCTGATCTGGAGAGGAAGCCTCTACAACTGAGTGCCTGGGGAAATGGCACATTAGGAAAACTCTTAAATTATATACAACGTTGCCAGAGAGAGAGAGAGAGAGAGAGAGAGAGAGAGAGAGAGAGAGAGAGAGAGAGAGAGAGAGAGAGAGAGAGAGAGAGAGAGAATGAATAGTGTCTCATGTGCCTCTGTATTTGTCTGTCTGTCTCCCCTCCACACACAAAGCAGATTTGATGAAGCTTTGTTGATTGTGAACGGCTAAGTATCCCTGTCACTGGAACCTCTTGTTCTTGGGCTCCATCAGATGCTGCTCCAACACATTTGTCTCAATTTCACGCAGCATTCTGTTCCTCTCCAACCCCTGTGGCTGGAACACTAAGACATTTGTGCGACTGTTTGGCTCTGGAAGCGGACTTCTCTCTAGTAGTCCATTTCCCGCCTGAAATAAAGGTACATCCATTCCTTGAGTCCAGTTTGTGGCAATGGGAAATGAAGTTGTCATCTGTGAGTCTGCCACTGGGCTGTGCTGTTGGTCTGCTCTCGGGTCCCTTGTCACCTGCATCTGCTCTGTGGAAATACATGATTCAAAAAGGGTGGTGAGTACCAACAGTTAGACCTGCTGTGTGCAGTGCTGCAGGAAGATGGCCAGTAGGGAACAGGATGGAGCTCCACCCTAGATGCACCCCTACTGGCCTGTACCTGTTCTTGCATGTGCCCCTTCAGGATGGAGCTCCACCCTTGGCTACCCTGCGAGGGGTATGCACACATTCATTGTGAAAACCCAGTTTGCTCCAAACTGTTTCACAAGGATGCATCTTTCTGGCTCCTTGCTTTACCAGGAGCCAGTGTGAACTGATCCCTTAATAGCATAGGAGTCTCCCTGGAGGATGTGCAGGAAGTTTGAGGTTTTGGGGGCAGCAAGGAGAAGCAGAACTGATGCTGCCTGGCTAGGCTTGGTAGACTTATGAAAATAGCTCCCAAGGCTGCTCCCAGCTTCCTTCTTGCCCAAGACAAAGCTCTACTCGTGTCCTAGGACCACCTCTAGGCGGCAGCAAGCGTAAAAGAAAGCATGGTGGAACAGCCAGGACCAGGGAAGGGATTCTAGTTGGTGCTATGTAAGTCCAGAACATTCAGGGCAACCGTGTGGCTTTATACATGGCTTGCTTCCTTACCAAAGGTCTCCTTTCTCTTCTGTAACCGAGATGGTAATAGCTGCTCTGTTAGGGCATCTGAGGCATCTTCACATAATAATGGTATGTGTGTCGAGTAAAGGCACTGAGAGTGCAAGGGGAATGTAGCATCTTTGTTTGTGTCTCGGGCAGGTTTTATAACTTCTCTGGATCAGAAATAAGGCTGCAGGGTTGGGGCATTGTCTCATTGAGGATCTGGGTTTAATTCTCAGAACCTCTATAACAAGACAGGCCAGCTGTGGGGAGTTGGAGGCAGGCAGATACCTGGGGCTTGATGACTAGCTAAGCTAGCCTAGCCTAATGAGCCCAGGCCATTCAGAGACCCTGGCTCAAAAGCAAGGAGCATGGCTTAGGACCAGAACTCAAGGCTAACCTTTGTTCTCCATACACATCCACATATGTGCATATGTACACAAATGCACACACACACACAAACCCAACTAAGTTTGAAGCATGTGATAAACAGCGGTCCAAATGGTCTGGGTCCGTTTGGACCTCTATGTTCAAATGTCTGGGTAACTGGCAGATGATAGAAGCATATCCCTCACTGCTCTGGAGTCTGGAAGCCTGAGGTCAAGTTGCAGCATGTTCCATGTCTAGAGATGCTCGCCAGAGCCCTGTGGGCTGTGGCCGTTCCCTCTTGCGGCGTCAGTACCTGATGGAAGGGAAGAGCAGCTGCCTATACCACTCTTTTAAGGCCACTCATCCCCTTTATGAGGGATGTGCTCCTCTGACCGAATCGCCTCCGGGAAGCTTCACCTTTTGCTCCCATGACATTGGTGATTAGGTCTCAACATGCAGGTTTGGGAGACATAACATGCTCAGATCACCGCTGGGCTCACGGTCTTTCCCCTTCTGCACTTTGGCCACTGCTGTGCCCTCCACTTCTCAGACCTGGAAAACAGTCAGAAAAACTAAAGACTTTGGAGGTAAATACATGAATGGGCAATAAGAATGACCTAGATTATCTGTGAAGCGTAATAGGGGACAAGAATGCCTATGATATCTTCCAGTCCCAGTGTACTGCCGAGTTATGCCTTAGACCACAGACCTGTGATCCCCCAGCCAATCCAGTGTCCTTTCAGCTTCATTGATTCTCACTGGGCAAGAATTATATTGTTCACATGTTTATTTTTGAGCCATTTTTATCCGTTCTGGCGGATGTTGGGGTGTCTTTTAGATAACACTTTCTATTACTGTACGTGTTTGCCTCTCTATAAAGCAAGTAGCTGTGATGGAACGGTCCGTGGGGCTTGCCACTGGGTAATCATTCCAGAGGAGATTCCCAGATGAATGCATAGGTGAAGAGGGTAGATGGGACAGGAGGGGATAGATGGAAGACCGAATGAAACATCTGTACTCATGAAGCCTCAAGCCCCACAGCAGCATTGTGCATGGGGACAGACTGTGGAATTGTGTCATGCACTGGGCTGCCTCCTCCGCCAAGGCAGACCAAAATAATCCTTTTTATGCTGTCAAGGCCATGCATTTGTGATCTCAAACTCCATCTTTTATTTTTCTTTTTTGATATTATGTGTGTTCAAGTATAGACGTCATGTTCTCTTTTATTTTCCTTGAAGGTGAAACTTGCTTTTTTTATCCATATATAAAGATGTTTTGAAAATCCCATCTTGAGGCTTTAAAGATTTTTTTCTCCCAGCAGCCAGATACAGATATATAAAATCTACCCACCTTACAAATGAAAATGATTGATATACATCAAAAAAGTTATCTGCATCGGATAATAAAACTCAGCTCAAATCTCTCTTTAAAATCCCCACTCTGTGACTTTTAACTGAAAAGGCAGGTTTCTTAGACATTCAGCAACAAGAAATCTAAACGCTCGTGAAGTTGGTAGCGAGAAGGGGAAAACACACTTTGAAATATTTATTTATCTAGTCTTATGTGCACGTGTGTGTGCTCCTGGAATATGTCTGTGCAGCATGTACATGGAGAAGCCCACAGAAATTAGAAATGTCAAATCTCCCACAGCTAGATGTACAGAAAGAAGGCCATGAGCCACTCTGTGAGCACACCCTGCCCTCTTCACATGCTCTTAACCACTGAGCCATCTTTCTGTCCCCCAAATCATATTTTTGTTAGTGGTCTAGGTACTCTGTACAGAATGTGTCCATTAATCCTCCCATACTGCAAAGTAATTAGCATTACTCTTAGTGTAGTGTGATTAGGGGTCTGGAACTCTGATATTTTAAGCAAAGTGGTAGATCTGAGACCTCTGCATTAATGACATTGGTTCCAGCTAGGTTTCTACTCATGCAAGCCTGTGGGATTGCAGCTTCGGGCAACATTTGAATGAACCCCGTGGTCCCAGGATTACTCCTTGCACAAAGCTGAATCTTAGACTGTCTTGATCAAAGGGGCCTGAGTTCAAATCCTAGCTTTTCCACTTATTAGCTCTGAGGTTTTGGAAGAATAATCGTCTTGGTTTCCTTGCCTGAAAAATGGGCATTCTAATGTTGCCTCCTTCATAGGCTTACTTTGAGGGTTAGGTGACATTGTTATTATTAACCCTTAGAAGCACAGCTGAGTATGGGAGGTGCTCAGTGAAGCGTAGCTCAGTTGCTTAGTGTTGAGGAGATTTGAAGCATAGCAGTGTTGTGATTTCCCACCTTGCTTGGCAATAGGTCTTTCTAGCTCTGTTCTCATCTTAAAGTCACCTTGCTGTGAATTTAAAAAGCACCCCCTTGTTCAAGTCACTTTGTTTCAGCCTTCCAGAAGCAGCTTAATAAATATTCTAATCTTCTAATCTGAACAGACCTCCTAGAGTGATGCCGTGTGAAAATGCCATCCTGAGACCCCAAATCCAGTCAGAACAAGAGAGCATTTCCTCTTTCCTAGGGGGAACTACGGGGCTGCACACCTTTGATGAATTATCTCTCCTGCTCCAGATGAAAGTGGCCGGTGAATGAAAGCCGAGACCTTTCCAGGCAGGGGTGGGGGGGGCAGAGGCTGACACTTTTCTGGGGCAAGGACCCCAGCCCAATCCTGGGAAAGGAGAATGAAGTCTGTGAGTCCCTAGAAGGAAAGGATGGGGTGGTACCAAAGCAAAGAGACCTTGAGATGAGAAAGGACAGGAATGGGCTGGCTGAGCTGCTGACATCTCTATGGAAAAGTCCTCGGCATGCAGAAGGAATATGGGAACCTACAAAAGCCAGCTCTCTGTGGACTGCTTAATATTTGACAGGGGACAGGGTTTGAGCTACTACCATGACAGTTACAAAACAAGAGATCATGTTCATGTTTCATATCACATGTACTTCAGTATCTCACTTAACACAGGGCTTAGGAGTGCAGTGAGAGTTGAAATATTTCCTCACCACTGCCTTGACCTTAGACAAGTTAGTTTCCTCACAATCACACACACACACACACACACACACACACACACACACACACACACACACACACACAATCTGAGGCTAATCTCACAATAACACATAGAGGCCAATACTCTTAACCAAAATGTTGTGAGGGTAAAATGCATTAGAGTTCAGGACAGCATCTGACATGTAGTAAGTGCTCAGCAAACATTAAGTATTGTATTGGTGCAAATTCTCCTGTATTCCTTGTCTTACAATAGACTCATCACCATTCTTGGGTTATGAGGTGAGGTGGACTGCATTTGATTTTAAGACAGCAAGATGATTGTCAGTCACCGTTCTATTGCTGTGAAGAGGACACCATGACAAAGGACACTCACAACATAAAACATCTAACTGGGGGTTGGCTTACAACTTTAGAGGCTTAGTATATTATCGTCTTGGGGGGAGCATGGTGCTGGACGGAGCAGCAGCTGAGAGCTACATCTGATTCTATCTCTCTCACACACAGGGAGAGAGAGAGAGACAATGAGAAAGACACAGACAGCAAGTGTGAGAGAGAGACAGTGAGACAGACAGACATAGACATAGACATAATAGACATAGAATAGACATAGACATAGAATAGACATAGACATAGACATAGAATAGACATAGACATAGAATAGACATAAACATAGACATAGAATAGGCATAGACATAGTATAGACATAGAATAGGCATAGACATAGAATAGACATAGAATAGACATAGACATAGAATAGAAATAGAATAGACATAGACATAGAACAGACATAGACATAGATATAGACATAGAATAGACATAGAATAGACATAGACATAGACATAGACATAGATACAGACATAGAATAGATACAGACATAGAATAGATATAGAATAGACAGACATAGAATAGACATAGGCATAGACATAGATATAGACATAGAATAGACATAGAATAGACATAGGCATAGACATAGATATAGACATAGATATAGACATAGAATAGACATAGACATAGAATAGACATAGACATAGACATAGACATAGACATAAAGAGACAGATGAGCCTGGCATGGGCTTTTGAAACCTCAAAGCCCATCACCACTGGCTTCAACAAGGCCACATGTACTCCAATAAGGGCACACATCCTAATCATTGTAATCCTTTTAAACAGTTCCATTCTTGCTTCTGGGATGTTCAGAAGCCCTGATAATTTTCTGTTTCCTTTCTGTCCTTAGTCACCTCTTTCCTTTAGTGTTTTGCTTTCTGTGGACACAGAAGAACACTGACAAGCTAGCTGAGGGCTTTGTCATGTGGGTCATCCCAGGGCAGTGGCAGTGACAGCCAGAGATGCAAAGGAGAAAGGCAGAGAGACAGAAGCCACGGGTGTGTCCTTGAGTGACTTCTGCATCTTAAGGAAACATGTGTGGTTACTAGCGTCCCACCCTGGAACCATCTCCCATGGAGACTAAGGGCTCAATACATCTGGGGGCTTCTTGTCTCCTGCCGCATTAGTCCATTTGTCCCTGGCTCTCCTGCACTTTTAGCTGTTGTAGGGGTAGAGTCAGAAGCCACCTCCTACACCGTACAGCACAGCTCCACCTCAGTCTGAGTGGCCAGGGAGCCAGAGCCTCAGCCTGGCAGGTTGGTTTTCACCAGTGGAGTGACTTGGTCTACATTTCTCTGAACGGGGTACAGAGAAACCTGTTGAGGGAAGTGTAGCTTGTATGTTTTCCGCCAGCCCACCCGCCACCGGTCTGGGCCCACAGCCGTGCTGGCCCCAAATAACACTCTGAGACTCTGTATTTGATACAATCCTGTTGGCCAGTTACCATTATTGTTTATAGGCTAGCTCTGTCTTGATTATTAAGCCATTTCTACTAATCTAAGTATTTCCACGTGGCTCATCTTACCGGAGAGCGGCGGCCCTGGCATCTTGCTTCCTCTCGCTCTACATCCTGACTCCTCCCAACTACTTCCTCCTTCCTCCTAGTCCCTCCTATCTTCCTTTTCTATTGGCCAACAGGGCTTTATTAATTAACCAGTACGAGAAACATATTTACAGAATAGCATCTCCCATCAGGGAAGAGTTAATATAGAGGTGATGTTCAGTGCTCTTCAGAGAGGTGGGTGGACCTGGGAGGAAGGCTTCCTTCTTGGTAGTGGTTCAACAACCTGGGCTAGTTCCATGGTTGACTGCCTCCCTACTAACATTCTTTTCAAGACTTGCTGAACAGGGAAATGGAGTGATGGGTGAACCTTTAATTAATTAATTAATTAATTAATTAATTTTGGTTTTTCAAGACAGGGTTTCTCTGCATTGCTTTGGAGCCTGTCCTGGAACTGGCTCTGTAGACTCACAGAGATCGGCCTCCTAAGTGCTGGGATTAAAGGTGTGGGCCACCACTGCCCCACAAACCATTCTTTTATATATATATATATTTGTATGTATATTTGTATGTATGTATATATATATATATTTGTTTATTTATTATGTACACAGTGTTCTGTCTGCATGTATGCCTGCATGCCACAAGATCTCACTATGGATGGTTGTGAGCCACCATGTGGTTGCTGGGAATTGAGCTCAGGTCCTCTGGAAGAGCAGCCAGTGCTCCTAAACGCTGAGCCACCTCTCCAGCCCTATAAGGAGACACATGGCTCTGCTCGCATCATGTTTTGCTAGTCAGTGGCCTTAACGGGACGTCCTGAGAGGCTGATAAATGCAGAGGACATCAGGAATTCCGTTTGCACTTTTACCGCCATAGCATCCTTCCTCCCCCTGGTCCCTAAATACACAGCTTTGGATCTCTTGCTGTTGTCCTCAGTTGCTGTATGAAACACCCTTGAGTCAGCCTTCCTTTGTCCCTAGATCATGAGGACATTAGTTGATTCATGTCCCTTCCAACTAGATGCTACTAGAAACGGAACTTATCCAGTGAGAGACTTTGTGAGAGGATCCCCATTGGCCCGACTAAAATGATACTAAGTCAACTGCTTTGCAATGTCAGAATTGGCCTTGAGGGTCCTCCCCGACCTTTGACCTTCATGAGATCTTACAGCGCCTTTTCCGCAGAAGCTTCAGGCTAACACCTCCACTCTGATGACATGTAGACATTTTCTGATGCTGTTACTGCATTTTTTCTCTTATTAAAATTCATTTGATGCATTTCATTTTGTTTCCAAGGATTAGTCCTCTGTAATGCCACAGATGCCCTCAATTCATGTCATTATCCTGAAGACCTAGCTATCTATGGAGGGCTCAGGTGCCTCTGTGTTGTGGTGTGTGATCATTTGGAATGACAACATACCTGTTAGACTTCTCTCATCTTTGTGGTCTCCTCTTGGTCTTGTCTGGCTTTCCAGAGTCACTACAGCCTGGGCTCTGGGAGCTGCCCAATCGTGATGCCATGAAGGGAACTCTGATTTTAATCCTTGAGCTGAAAATAGTCTGAGGGTTTCTGGTGAGGGACTCAATTTCCTTCCCCATTAGAGTTGGAAGGAACTCATGGTAGTGTGTCTTAGTGTGGAGCTTATTTCCTTTACTGTGTAGGTTCCAATCACCTCTTTCCATTTTAAGATTAAAAGATTGTAATGTGATATTTTGCTTATGAGGATCTGGGTGCAGAGGTAGCCACAACAGTTAGCCATAGAGGCCAGGCAGTGGCAGCACACACCTTTTAATCCCAGCACTTGGGAGACAGAGGCAGAGGGATCTCTGTGAATTCAAGGCCACCATGGACCACATGAGAACTAAAAGACACACAAAGATCACATCTCTTTAATCCAAGCACTAGGGAGTTAGAGACAGGAATGATACTGCTTGGTGGAGAGGAATATAAGGCGGGGGGGGGGGGGGAGACAAGAGAGATAGATGCAGTCTGAGGAAGGATCGCCCCCTTGGTCTGAGCATTGGTAGAGATACGAACTCTCTGCATTGGTAGAGATACGAACTCTCTAGTGTGGCTAGCTTTGTGCTCTGATCTTCAGGCAAGCTTTATTTGTTAGATCATAAAGTATCATACAAGGGTGAATGATGGAGGTCTCCTTCCTCATTTGGTCTGCCAGCCTCATGCTTTGTCTTCTTTCCTGCCATTCATATGGCCTCTGAGGAGTGACCATTATGTTTTGTACCCTGCATTCAGCATTTTCAACAATTCCCCGGGCCATTAAAAGTCCCTGAAAATATCTTTCTAATAACATAACCGTATCCTAGTATCCAGAAGTACCACAAAGTCAATCAAGTCAGCTCACTCTTGTGTGTCAGGCTGTTCCTCTTCTACACTGTGAACAGACGTGGGAAAACACAGCTCCAAGTATTTATGAATATCTTGGATTTCCACCGTATGTTGCTTTCCACAGTGAGCTCACACCTACAACCTCAGAGTAGAATTATGGCAGACATGGCCTCATGTGCCTTCCTGTCCTTTTTCCCCATGAACCTCATTTTACAGGACAGTAGTCAAGTCCAGAGCATCTGATCACCCTTTGCCCACACATAGTTGACAGATATTCCCTTCCTGCAAATCCCTTTCTGCTAAAGGGAGGCTTTCTCACTCATGAGGGATGACATCATCTCTCGGCCCAGCTGTCCACAGAAACTCAAAGCTGTGAGCTTTGGAAGTCACGATTCCCCAGTCCTTCTCCAGGCTTCTAAAGCGACAACAAAACACTATACACCTTGTTCTTCCTGTCCACACGTTCCAAAGGCGCAGAGAGTTCAGGTGGCTTTAGAGATCTGCTGCTGGATGGTTTCCCTGTTTGAAGCATTTTTATATCTGAAAACACATCTGATCTCTGCTACACCCCTGTGAGGTCTCAGTCAGGCTTGATGCTCCTGGGGATAATTAAACGGTCTCAGAGAAAGTCAAGGTCAGAGATCAATTTCAGCATAGGTCTAGGTCTTGACATCACCCACCCCCACCCCCACCCCCTGGCTTTCCAACCCAGGTCCAGCTGATTCCTTTAGGTGGCATCCCTCTTTAGAAAACAGGAATACTCACCAGGGAATTGGAGAGGAATGTTGCTGAAAAGACTTTGGAGCTCTCCAGTGGGAATTGAGTGGGTGTGGGTGTTGTCAGTGTTTCTGGAAAGGGTGTTTCTTCTTCTGTAGGAGAGGAGCAAGTTGCTGACCTCTTCCCAATGTTACTGTGTTGCAGTGAGTTGTAAAATACTTTCATGGGGGTTCCTATCACAGGGCATGTGGTACAGCCAATAAGCCAATAGTCAGCTATGTGAATAATGTTGTTGAGTAGAAATCCTGAATTGAAGCCCTTAGAACTGTGAACTACAAGACAGAACAAACCTCCAGCATGACCCAGACTAGACCCAGCAAAAGAAAGGGATTCTCCTTCCGGGGTGGGGCAGGGGGTGGGGGGACGGGGATGAACCAGTATTAAAGCCAAGAGTCTATTTTCCTGCCCAGGTTACTGTGCCATTTCATGGAGGCTCCTGGTGAATGTAGTGATGTAGTGTGTGTGTGAGTGTGTGTGTGTGTGTGTGTGTGTGTGTGTGTGTGTGTGTGTGCTCACTTTTTGGCATCCAGGAAGCCAAAGAAGAGAGGAAGAGGAGGTACAATTACTCCTTATGAGCATGCCTCTCAATAACTTAACTTCTTATTAGGCCCGGCTTCCCAAGGGTCCACTACCTATCAGGACTGCTATCAGCAGGTCACCAAGCCTCCAACCCACTGTTCTGTTGAGGGGAATTCAGTAAGTAAACCTCTAGCATCACAGGAGACATCCTTTGGGCCAGGCTTGGCCATAACTCCATCATGTACACCCACAGACTGGAACTCAGTCATGCAGCTACATTGCAGGGGACTCAGGACAGATGATCCATGTGACCGTGACCATGGTGACACAGGTTTGGGAACATGAATCATACTTGTTTGAATACTTCCGTGATGGTTCATTTTATGTGTCATTATGTGGATTTGGGAGTACTGGAGAATTGGTTCAGACGAGATTTCTGGGTTTACCCATGAGCTGTGGAGAGATCTACCTTGAAATGAGTGGGCATCATCCAGTTGCCCAGAGTCCCTATGAGAATAAAGTCTACCCTGCCTCCTCCCCTTTCCTCTCTTATTACCTTTCTTTTCCTCTCAGGTTCAACTTCAGTCTTCAGAAACAGTAGGCTTGGAACTCCAGGGCTTACACGCTGGCTCCCTGGCTTCTCAGGTCTTTGATGCCAGACTGAGAGTTATAGTTTAGACTTCCCTGCTTTCCAGGCTTTGGGTTGGGACTAAGCTTTGCTACTTGTTTCCTACCGTCTCCAGCCTACAGATGGCCTGCGGATGGACTTCTAGTCCCTGTATTGTATAAGCCAGTTCCCTTAATTGAATTCCCCTCATCTCGTGGTCAGTCTCCATAGATGAAGGCAGACAGCCCTACAGCAAGTTTCTTGAAGGGCTGAGATGTCACATTTGCCACACAGCTGCAGGACCTGGTCCAGTGTTTGGTCAGGATGGTGCTGGGCACATGCGGGAGGCCAGGCGGGCATTCAGCTCTTGGGCTGAGTTTGGGTTCTGTCCTCCTTTATCAGACATGGTGACTGATCAGCTTTCTGTCTTTGCCAGATACAGCTTTCTCTGAACTTAAGTCACTGTGGCTTCTCCTGTTTCTGGCCTCCTGACTCTGGGAGATATCTCCAAGGGAAAGCAGGTCACCCAGAAAACCAGAAGGCATTTCTGATACCCTACTCCCTCCATGAACACACCTCGGGTCTTCAGCTTCAGGGGAGCTAGCACTGACTTGTCTAGAAACCCCCTCTGCAAGAAGAGCCTGCCCTGTGTCCAGCCATGTCTAGCCCATTTCTGTCAGGTCGGAATCTCACAGACTGAAAGCAGGGATCAATCTGACCCACAAAACTGATGGGGCCCGAAGCCCTGCAGCCACTGGGCTGTACCAGGGTGTGTCCTCTGTGTGTGTGACAGCCCCTGTCAGCCTCACACCCAGAAGCACAGCTGCAAGGATCAGACAGAGCCTCCCCAGCTGCTGCCTGCTGTTGTTTCCCTGTGGAGAAAGAGGCTGGTTCAAAGGGCTGGCCTAGTTTTCAGCAGTGAGCTTCCCTGTGGGAGAGGGGAACATGCCTTGTGGATGGAGCATGGGGACACATCAGAAGTGTTGTGGAGATGGCAAGGAAATGCATCTCTCATAAAGCACTTTGGATCCTTCTATGTAAAAAGAAATTTGGAGTAGTAGAAAAAGATCAAATAGCATTGGGACACATAATGCCTACTAATGTGTGTGTGTGTGTGTGTGTGTGTGTGTGTGTGTGTGTGTGTGTGTGTGTACTTGTGTGTATGATACACCAAACGTTTTTTACTTTGTAAGGTATTGGAGCAATGCCCTGCAGAGCCTGCTAGGATGGCTTAGTAATGTTGTTTCTAAATGAAGACCTTAAAGCTCAGAGAGTTCATTTAACTCTATTAAGGTCACACAGCCCTAAGTGATTTAGTGTGAGGTTACAACCCCGAGACCTTTCAGATTCCCAGACCACCATCTGTGAGTTCATACTTTCCAGGTTCCCAAGTTTTCTGTCCTGAGTAAGACTCGTGGCTGTTCTACCTTAGACTTGGATGTTTGAGGTGGTTGTGGACGTCATATCTCAGTTGAGTTTATTAAATTCCAAGGTTGCTTTTTTTCTCCATGAGAAAACAAGCTCATAAGTCTCAAGTAACTTGTCCCAGATTTGAGTGTCAGGAAGTGGCAGGAGCAAGAATGAAATCAGCTTAGCACTTAGTCTTTAATCACTCAGTCCTCACGCACTCTCTTTTCGTAAGGGTTGGGAGTGCTTTGAAAGAAACAAAAGACAAATGGTGTCTTTAAATTTTGAGTGGTTGGGAAGAAGCAACACCGCAACATCAACAGTGCTCTGTGTTTATGCAGAATTAGAAAAGCGTTCTGTGTTTATGCAGTTAGAGTGTCACTGCCTATGAATTAAAGGCGAGGCACCGCTGAGGCTTCCTCATTGTCCATGGGGGCTTCTGCACCACAGTGGCGACACCCAGTCTTTCCAGCGGATCCCTGTGGACTGCAAAACACAAGGCATCTTTTTTTCCTGGTCCTTTAGATAAAGCTTACTGACCTTTGCACTGAAGCGACCCCCTGGAGGAGGCAGGGGGCAGGGGGCAGGGGGCAGGGGGCAGGGGGCAGGGGGCAGGGGGCAGGGGTCCATTGCTTGTGAGCCCTGGGAGAGTTGGCAGGCCTTGGAGAACACTGTCCTTCCCTTCTAGAGGAACATGGTAGCTTCCCAGGGTGGGGTCATTTCCCGGAGAGGCTCTATAGAGAGTCCAGGCAGGCTCGCTCGGAAGCACCAGCAGGTGGACTGTGTAGAAGCAGGCATCTGGGCAAACGTGCGCTGGGTCAAATAAGGATAGGCAGGGAGACAAAAGGGAAGGTGGGATCCATACTTGCAACTGGTGTGTCGGCAGGGTCTAAGGGCCTGGTGGAAATGAGGAAAGAGGCTGATACTAGGGAGTGGCAGAGTTAGAGAGCAGATAACACGTTTGTCCCTAGGAAGGAAGAGGGGAAGCTGGAAATTAATCCAGGTGCAGTGTGGAAACTTCTAGCTTAGTGCCAGAAGGTTCTGTACTCTTCACCCCAAGTGTAGCACCCAGCTCTGACGCAGCATAGTCTAAAGGACCCTTCAGTGTATGGCTATCTGTATGTCACATTATGCTCTCAGGCAGTTTAATGGGCACATCAGCTCTGGGGGCACCCCTTCCCTTTCCTTCTTTGATATGTAAGGATAATGGGCATCAGACATTCACCTCCTATTTAGCAGCACTTAGGAAGGGGAAATAAAGTTTTTGTAAGAGATTTATAAACATATTGGAAGAAGAAAATTGGGCTTGGACTTGAAGGAGGAGAAATTTCTGGGATAGAAGTCATGAAGAAGATACCTGCCAGATTCATTTTCCTTGAACTGTGCATATGGGAGCTGTGTACCTTATTATTCCTTGGAAGAGCTTGACAAGAATGGCAGGAAAGGAGGAAGCAGGATGGGTCTCCTGAGCTTGGATGTGTCAATGTTGTCAAATGCTTCACTTCCCAGGTCATGTGGATACTTCCCCGTGTGCCATCTTCATTTGTGCTTACGCTAGAGACCCTACTCGACATTTCTGTGTATCTTTCATTTTTTCTCTGGTCAGCCAGGGCCAGCCAGAGTTCTTACTTCCCCTCAATGCCTACCTATCAGGACATGGCACTTAGGGTGATTTCTACAGCTGTTGGCAAGAGAGAGAGTGAGTGAATACCATGTGACATATCCACACGAAATGGGGTGTAGGCAGGTGGAGGATGATGGGACCTTCTCAGAGAAAACCGGAAACTGCAGAGTAAACACGGTTACCTTCCCTTGTGCTCCATGACTGTTTACTGCTGTCTAATGCAACTGATGGAGTAGCCGGTGGTGCTGGTCATGAGCGTATGCTGCTGGACAGAGGGTGCGAAGAGCCCCGTGGAGGCACTCCATCATGAGAACTGAGAGAAAGGGTTGGGCGTTTGCATCGAGGAGTGATTCCTTCTGAAGCCCTGTTGTTAGAACTGAGTCTTGAATGAGGGGTTGGTCATAGGTGTATGGCAGGGAGAGGAAGAGGGACTCGGTATGGAGTCCCTAGGAGAGGCCTAGGCATGTCAGTGAAGGCAGAGTGTAGGGAGAGGACAACAGGAGGGAACATTGCCGTCGACCATGGGACTGAATGATACACTGTGCTGACCAGAGGGATCAGGAAAGTGGGGGTCACAATACAGGCCCCAGAGCCACCGTGCCAGTGCAGCAGGTACTAAAACACTGAGATTGCCACATCACCTGGCAGTCTCAGTACATACACAAAAGCAACAGAGTCAGCACACTGAGACATCTACCTGTCTGAGCTTATTGTCATTATTTAAAATAGCCAAACGTTAGAAGAGCAGCCTGAGTGAGTTCCGGGACAACTGAAGCCATATAGAGAAACCCCAAAACACAGTAAAATAAAATAAAATTAGAAGAGCAGGGTATGCTCTTGGGAAGCTGAGGCAGGAGAACTGCAAATTTGAGCCTGAGCTACACAGCAAGTTTTAGGGCAGCAAACTAACAAAATGCACTGCATTGGACCAAAGAAGGGAGGGAGGGATGGAGGGAGGGAGAGAGGGAGGGAAGGAGGGACGGAGGGAGGGAAGGAGAGGGGGAGAGATGGAAGGAGGGAGGGAGGGAAGGAGGGAGGGAGGAGGGAGGGAGAAAGGGAAGCAGAGAGGGAGAGTGAAAAGGAGAGAAACAAATAACCTAGTCCAATCTATTTATGTATTGGCTGCTGTGTGGATGAGGGAAGTATATATACACAGTGGAATACTATGAAGGTATGAAACAGTGAAATTCTCTTTATTCTAACAACATGAGTGAGATCAGAAAGACGTTGTGTTAAGTGAAATACACCACACACAAATAAACCAATAGCTTACGACTCATTCACCCATGAATTCTGAAGCAGCTGATCCCATGGTTGGAGAATAGAATAGCGTTTCCAGTGGCCAGGGAGAGAAGGTGAGAGGAGTGTGGGGGAGGTTAACCCACAGGTTCTAAGCTGCAGTTAGGCGGGACGTATGAGCCCTGTCATATTACCGCGCAGAAGAGTGACTGTGGGTCACAGGGACATAGTTTATTTCAATAAAGGACACTGACTGTTTTCATTCAGCAATGGCCATTCGCCCTCATTTTGTCATGATTACATAAGCCGTGTCTATGTTGGAATATTACACGTTCCTTCATTTTCATGTGTCAGTTAAAATCTAAAAATAAAAGCACTGGCCACGGCTGTGCAGGTATGGTCTGCCCAGATAGCCTTTTTACGTACTGTTGAAGAGTCACATTTTCCATTCAGTATTGTTCCCATTTGGGCTACAGAGAGCAAAATGGCAGCCTAAGAGGACAGGCCACAGGTAAGGGGTGGTGGCCTCTGCAGTCAGATGTGGGCGGCCACTCCCAATTGTGCTTTTAGCATAGAGTAGAAGGGAAGGAAGTCCCGTGGAGAAAGACGCCAATGACTGTTGTTGGGGGCCTGGATCAATGCCAGCCTCGATAAGCGGGAGCCTCTGGGGTGGAAAGACACTCATGGCCCTGATGGCTGGCAAGGTGCCGGTCCTTCGAAAAGCCAGTGCAGCTCCCAGGGCTAGAGGGACACAGGAGGACCGGGCCTCACAGACCTTCCAGACGTGTTCTTCACAGAGCTGCCGTTGCTCTGTCATCCCTAGTACCATTTGCCTCTTTTTGTCTTTATTATTATCAGTATCATTGAAGGCATGTGCATGAAAATAGGCCTTTCCCAGTTTTCCAGGGATCAGCTTCCTGCTGCTGTTTCCCACCTGAAGCTGCAATTCTCCATTTGTGGCTCAATAACCAGTTCCTGGGTGGCTAATTACAGGCCATATGCTCCCGGGGCTGGCATGCTGGAGAAGCAGACTGGCATGCTCCCACGCCTGCCGCTCTTCTCGTTTCTTTTTGGACCGGGTGCTCCAAGCCTGTCCTCCAGTGGCTCCTGGTGGTTCCAAAAGACTGCTTTCTTTCTTAGCGACTGTGCTGTTTCCAGGTGACCCTGGCTGAGCTTAACTGGGCATGCACTACTCAGCCTGCCAGCATCTCAGTGTCAAAGCAGCTGGCAAAAGTCAATGGGAGCTGATGATGCCTGCATTGCTTATGTTCCAGGCAGGTGGCGATGGAGGCAGGGAAAGCTTTGGCCCAGGACTCTCTGGAGTTGAGCTACAGTTCTGATCTTGGAAACGGTGGCTAGACCTCTCTACCTGTTTCATTCTTCTCATTCATATTCACATGCAAGGGCCTTGGTATAGTCAAGGACAGAGAGAGAATTTGTACAGAGTATGCAAGCTATGCTCTTGAGCTATTCAGTTTTTGTTTGTTTGTTTTTTTGAAACAGGGTCTCTTACTAACTTGGAATTTCTCAAGTAGGCTTGGCTGGCTGTCCAGCAACCCAAGGGATCTGTCTGTCCTGCCTTCTTAGTGCTGATATAGATGAGAATGGTTGATGCCACTGTTTTAGTTAGGGTTTCTATTGTTTGGAAGAGACACCATGACCACAGCAACTCTTATAAAGGAAAACATTTCATTTGGGGCTGGATTGCATACAGTTCAGAGGTTTAGTCCATAATTTTCATGGCAGGAAGCATGGCGGCACGCAGGCAAACATGATGCTGGAGAGGTAGCTGAGAGTTCTACATCTGGATCCACAGGCAGCAGGAAGGGACAATTAACCACATTGGACTTGGCTTGAGCACCCCCGGTGAAAACACCTCCTCAACAAAGCCATACCTACTCTAAGGCCACACCTCCTAATAGCACCACCCCCTATGGGCCAAGCATTGAAACACAATGGGGACCCTTCCTATTCAAACTTTTTTTTTTTTTTTAATATGGGTTCTGGGGATAAAATTCAAGTTTTCATGCCTTCAAGCCAAACACTTAAACTGATTAGGCTATTTCTGTAGCCCTACATGTGAATTTTGATATCTGAAAAGCATTTGTTTCTCTAGTTAAAGAAATTCCAACAGGATGGCTTCAGATCCAGGCAGGCTCATGTCCTATCTACAAGGACCCAAGCTAAACTACAGAGACTCCTTTATGAATATGCAAATGTGGGTGCTAGGGACACCTACCTTCTCTGTATCCCAGCTATTTAGTGGTGCTCTCTCTTGGTGGCTGTATGGCCTTCCTCTTCTCTCTCTGAGCCTCCCACTTCTGGACCAGTCCATTTTATGGGATTTCATGAGGCCCGATGAGATGATAGATAAGAACATCTCCTACAACACGAGGCAATGTGTGTATGCTTCCAGCGACCGTTAGCGGCAATGCTAACCATACCAGGATCTGTGGTAGTAACTTTCTGCACCCATCGTGTGTGTGAATGGGTGGCTGATGGCACAGAGGAGAGCCGCCCCTTCTTCTCACTCATTTGCATCCTGTATGCTCACTTTGTCTCTGCACTCGACACACGTCTTTTGTAGCTGTTCACTATCCGCTCAGTGGCCGCACTATATCTTAATTATTTTTCGCATTATGGCTCCTGCTTTCTTCAAAGCAGAACTCTCGAAACTTGCAGTCTCGGGATTGTTTTCCAGATAGAATAAGGGCAGGAAACTCGAGTCCCTTCAGTCAGATGGACCTGTTAGAGACTCAGAATCAGAAAGAATCAGAAAGGAGCAACGTCAAGCTAGGATGGGGAAGAAAATTCCTTTTCTAAAAAAATGTACTTTGTTTAATTTATATTGTTATTATTTATTACCATGTGTATATGATATATGTGTGTTCATGTGCTAAGTCACACCTGTAGACATCAGAGGACAGCTTTCAGGGGTCATTCTCTCCTGTCATCAGATGTACCCACCAAGCATCTTCACCCATGGAGACGTTTCCCTGTGGTAGGGCCACTTGGCTCAGATCTCTGTAGCTGCTGTTCCATGACAGCTGTGGTGCTTTTGTGGGAGAACCCCCATTAGTCTGGTCTTGGTAGACTCAGCAAGTTCTTTGCTCTTTTCAAATATGTTCTGAATGTTTTAACCATTTTTTAATATGCTCCCCTCAGGTACAGAATAGGCTGGATGAATTAAGTCGTTTGCAGTTAAGATCTCCTTCTGGTCAGGGAGTGGTACTGCAAAGTTTTCTGTCATCTTCGCTTTGAGGTGGCTTAGTTGAAATAGATAGGCATCAGGAGGGAAAATTCACCCATTGCCATCGGGAAAGACGATATCATGCCTCAGATTTCCACATTCACACAACTTGCCCCTCGTCTGCTGGTCCTTAAGACAATGACCTCTGCCAATGGAGGCTGCAGAGTTTTTGGAAACTGCAAAGGAGAATCTTATGTAAAACCAGGGAGACGCCTCATCAGGTGAGACTGGCTGCTTTTGCAGAGGACCTGGGTCATTTCCAAGCACCTACATGATGGCTCACAACCATCTGTAAGTCAAGTTTCAGGGGATTCTGTGCTGTCTATTGGCCTCCACAGGCATCAGGCATACACGGAGTATACTTACACACATCCGTGCAAACATAAAATCAGCTTTCCTTTTTGTCAAAGACTGTGTAGTGGGTATTATTTCTGTTGTTGCAACTCTTTCCTTCAGTCCCCATAGACCTGCTAGTGTGTGTCTTCCATTCTTACAAGATTAAAGCTAATAAAATATTTTATCTTTTATGGTTATTATTAGAAGATAGGTAGACTGTAAAAATCAGTGGAAGAGATGCACGTGACAGAAGAGGAAGAGAAATCGTTTAGAGCGAGCAAGGGAGAGACAGAGACATACAGAGAGGGTATGTTCGTATGTATGTGTGTGTGAGAGAGAGAGGGAGAGGCGGAGGGGGAGGGGGAGGGGGAGAGAGAGAGAGAGAGAGAGAGAGAGAGAGAGAGAGAGAGAGAGAGAGAGAGAGAGAGAGAGAGAGAGCATGCAGGTGGCAGACATAGAAAGAAGACAGTGTGGGAAATGACCCTGTGAGTTGGCTTCTATGGTCCCAGTGGCCTGTCTACTGGTGTCCTTGCCCTATGGGGTTCTTTCTTACCTTGAACCAGGGTTTGCTATTTGACTTACAAGGTGTGGAGGAGCTAGCAGTGCATCATTCCCCAGCTAGCTCTAGAATCCATCTTGATATTCCATCATGATCTGTGCTTTTGTAGGAAAAGCACCCCACAGTCTCACATGCTGAACACTTGGTGGAGTTGCAGTAAGTGGCACTATTTTAGGAGATGATGAAAGCTTTGGGAGGCCGGACCTAGCTGGGAGAATGTCTTTTTAGGTTCTTAAACTTGGTCCTCAGCGGCCTTGCCCCAGCTTCCTGGACCCCACAACTGAAGAGCTTTCACAGTCCACTCTTGCTGTCACCGAGTTCTTCCTCCGTAGGCCCAGAGCCACGAAGCAAAAGAAAATCTGTTCCCCTTGAAGTTGGCTCATTGGGTGTTCCGGTCACAGTTATGCAAAACTGATCAGCCTACCCTCTTATGCCATTTTCTTTTTCCTGCGAGTTGTTAACCGCCCTGTTGGCAGGGTGTTCAGGAAAGTCTGTGGGGGACCACACAGATGGAACCAGCACACGCTTCAGGGTTGACTGGTGCTGTGAACTATCCCAGTCCACACCGACAGATGACACAGCTTCAGCGACTGACAGCAGCCAGCAGTGACCTGAAAGATTTCTGTCTCACTAATAAACCAAGTTGCTGCTATGTTCTTGACCCATGGGGAGACACCACGATTATTGTTGTCCTAGGGCTTTAGAGGTCAGGCGACCCGCTAACAGATGTACTTCTTCCGAGTTTTATCTTGGCAAAGAAGCTGTGCTGTCCAAGTTTGAGTCTGAGAGGAGGGTGTTCAGAAATCGCCTGTCTTCTCAAGACCCACGAGCATCATTGTTCTGCTTCCTAGCCCCAGTCATTTCCATCTAGTAGAGATTCCTCCTGGGCTCTGATGGATAATTGGACTTTATTTCTGGTTCCCAGTATTGCTGTACCTTTAATTCTCTTGAGTCTATTTCTGTAAGAAACACCATTGGAAGCTGCATGAAGATGAATCGGGCGCTCTTATCTCTCTGTCCTCTCAGCCAGGAAATGTAAACTGTGTAGCCATCTCTGGGGTTTAGATTATACATTCGTCAGCACACATATTTCAGATTATTGCTTTAAAATATATGTTTGTTCTGTCATTTTATTTATTATTTACAAGTGAAGTGCCACTTAGGACTTTATCATGTGATATAAAACAGGTATAAAATACTAACTTACAAAACACAAAAGAAAAGTAAATGGGAAAAGTTCTAATGTTTTCTTTTTCTGTCTTAATGGCTATTTTGTTATGGCCAGAAAATATGCCTCTTCTCCTTTTAGGAAGCAAGTAGTTGTTAGCCAACTTTTAGATTCCTGTATTATCTGAAGAGTCTTTATGGATACAGATTCCCCCAATTTCACTTCTTCTAAGATCATTCTATTCATGCTGTATTTGTGTGTGTGTGTGTGTGTGTGTGTGTGTGTGTGTGTGTGTACAAATCAGAGAACAGTCTTGGGTTTTGTTCCTTGGGGGCTGTTCTTTCACCTACCTCCCTCCCTCCTTCCTTCCCTCCCTCCCTCCCTCCCTCCTCCCCTCCCTCCCTTCCTTTTTTTTCTTTGAGACAAGGTCTGATATTGAAATACGAGGCTGGCCAATCCACCTAGGCTGCTAAACAGTCTTCCCAGCTCTAGGGTTATAAGTATGCATCCCCATACCTCATCTCTTCTTTTTATATGGGTACTCAGGATAGAACTCAGATTCAATGCATATGCAGCAAGCAGTTTACCAGTGGAACTACCTCCCTCCCCCATCTGCGTTCCATGTCTCTTGAAAGAAAGGATGAGTGAAAATGTGACACAACAGAAGAGTAACAGTTACGTTTCAACATGGCACTGAATGTAAGAAAGGAAGAAATTGCTACGCCATGAGAAACATATAGAGCTTAGGTTTGGTCCTTTGCTCCCAGTGGCTAAGATCTAAGTCTGCATATATCTCATTCACAAACTATTCACTCTTTAGAGTTCCCTAAATTACCCGCTCCCTGAGAAGGGCTCCTGTGGTAAGCACACTGTTAGAGCAAAGTTTGTCTACTTACTTATTCCCAAGACACACTTTGTTCTCCTGCTTATCCATCTTCTCCAGAGACATACATCTTCCCCTTTTCCTGCAACCCAGCTTCTAGACATGGTTGTGTGGCAAAAAGCCAGCCCGGTGAAGTCCTCTCTAGCAAGTATACATGTGTGAGAGGGTTGTCTTGGCTGTTAACTAGCTTGCGTCACCCAAGACTGGGGCTGCCGGGATATCTGTCTTCTTCTCTTTCCCGGGTCTGGAGAATTGTGGCAGACATGGTTATAACCACCTTGTCAGGTCTATTTGTTCATCTGGGCGTCACTCTTGACTGTCAGACAACATAGCTGTTCATTCCCACTTAGGCTTCTGAGATATCAAGTGAGTTAGAGCCAATGCTTCTGTTTCCTTCCATAAATCCCCTGGCTTCCCTTGCCTGAGGTTTCACAAGTAGCTGGGAACATAGGAGAAGGCAGAGAAGGACCAGAAGGATAGCCTTATCTTGTGTGTGTGTGTGTGTGTGTGTGTGTGTGTGTGTGTGTGTGTGTAGCGCATATGCATCCAGAAGTTAGGGGAAAATAACCAAGTTGGATTTAAAAGGTTTTAGCTTAAGTGCTAATCTTTGGATTAATTGTTGCTGCATTTAGGCCAAGATAGCCCAGTGGCTCAGTGGAAAGGAATTTTTGATACAGACATGAAACTCAGAAAAGGATGTCATATGGACATGCTTTTAGCTGCCTGAAACCATGTAAACCCATGGGTGGGCAAGTCTGTGTCTCCAGGTCTCACTGCTGGAGTCCGTCATGGGCAGGGGAACCTCTGCCTCACTGGGGAGCTCAGGTGGTCATGGGGGAAGGGTAATGAGAAACCAGCAGGGACTCTCAGTTCTGCTGCTCAGAGCACTATGGCCACTTCAAGCATCTCAGCCAAAAGGCATGGCTGTTTGCAGCAGTATGTGACCCAGACAGAGAAAGAACCACTGTCTCCTGTGAGGGCCAGTCTGTGGTGTGTTCCTGCTTGGGTGGTATCTTTTACTCTTTGCAGTCAGTGTCTCTGAGGTTGAAGTCAGAAAAACACTGTGGTTATCAGAATAATGCCCACCCAAAGATGTGTGAGTCCCCGTCCCTAGAACCCGTGAACGCACAACCGTACCTGTCCAAGCATATCTTGTGTAGATGTATCGGGGTTAAAGGCTAACCTTTGGAAGAAAAGAATTTCTAATTTTATTATTATTTATTTATTTGGTGTGTTGATGTGGGGCAGAGTGAACATGTGGAGATCGTAGGACAGCTTGCAAGAGTCTGTTACCCCCTCCTCTGTGTGGTTTTGGGGATTTAACTCTTTTTACCAGGCTTGGCAGCAGACACTGCTACACACTGATCCATATTATTGGTGCATGGCTAAGGGTACAGAGTTGGAGAGATAGTCTTGGATTATTGGGGAGACACAATTTAGCTATGTGAGTCCTCATGAAGAAGGAGGAGGAGGGGGAAGGAGGAGGAGGAGGAGGGGGAAGGAGGAGGAGGGGGAGGGGGAGGGGGAGGAGGAGGGGGGAGGAGGAGGAGGGGAAGGGGGAGGAGGAGGGGGAGGGGGAGGGGGAGGAGGAGGAGGAAAAACAGACTGAAAGAAGGTGCGAGAATGAAAGCACTTTTGGCTGATGGTAAGGGGGCTTCAAGGTGAGGGATGCAGGCAGCCTCTAGAGTCTGGAAGACCTAAGCATATTGTCTCCTCATTTCAGGACAGCGCAAGCCCGTGAATACCCAGTGACCCCAGACTGTAAAACAGTGCGTTTGTTTCTTTGAAACTGCAGTATTTGTGACTGTGTGTGTTAGCGAGTAGAAGAAATAAACGGTTTCATTTTGAGCTTTTTCTAAAGATAGGTTGTAGCTCAAGATGCAGAATGTGTCCATCAGAGGTAATGACTACGAGGTTGGATTTCAAGTGGGGACTGGAGGGGGGGGTGAAGCCTGGGATCGCTCATTCCAGTGAGGGTGATGGAGAGACAGTTTCCAGGAGAGCAGGGTCATGACGTGCATGCTGCGAGGCTTGGTGCCCTTGCCCTGCTGCATAAGCAATGGGTTTCCGTTAGAGACCTGTGATAATCAAGGTTCTTAGTGGATATATGTAGCCTTCAAGCTTGGTTCTACGGTATCCTCTGACACCCACCCTTCCAGTGAGTGCACTCTGTGGCTTGCAACAGAGCCTTTCTCTGAAAGGAAACATCTTCAGACTCATGGGTAAAGCAACCACATATTCATTCACAGGGCTTTGTGGGTTTACTGTTCCCTCCGGTCTCAGCTGGCTTGGCTGGGGCTGGAACTCCCATATGCCTAGATGGAGTGAGTCACTGGGGGGGGGGGTCTGACTAGAAATTAGCAGGATTGGCAGGTTGGCTTCAGCTCTCCACCTCTCTTCTGTGCCTGGCCTATGACTTGGCACCTGGATTTCCAATGAAAAGGAAGTTGAAGCAGCCAGGCTAAATTAAGGGTTCGTCCTAAAGCTGATCAGTGACAACTTTGTTAAGATCCGTGAGTGGGAGAGGACTTTGCAGGGGTGTTATGCCAGGAACTTGCTTCGCTGACTGAATATTGAGGCGGCCAGATGCCACAGATTATGGAGTATGCTCACAGAGTTATGTGCGAGGCCCTCTGGGAGACTGAAGAGACAGTGGCTGACTATGCCCGTGGAAGCAGGAGCAGATCAGAGAGGATGGAATTGGGGAGCTGGGATCATTTCTCTGCATTCAGAGCGTGAGTGCTTTTGGAACTATTTGCTCAGGGAACCTTTATTTATTTTTTTATTTATTTTTTACTTTCTTGCCCAATTTGACACCAGAAACACACACTAAGTCATTAGTGGAGCCAGGAGAAGCCAGAGAGGACACAGTAGAGATAATATCCAGCCACACCTTTGAAAGGTTCTAGGCTCTGGACACCTCAGCAGTCAGAGCTTCAAGTAGACAAATTACAACTCTCCAGCTCCTCGCGAGGGAAAGAGCAGAGTGGGGGAGTGAGATAACTCACGCTGCCTCCTTTGTTTACATCCAGTCATTTTCCTCTTTTCACCACATCAGAAACACATTTGGGTTATTTACCCAATAACAATATAAACAACCCGCGTTTGGCAGCTGCTGTTGTGAATGGAAGACTTCCACCACCGCCCGATTTCCCATTCAGAGCGCGATGCAAAGAGCCGGTCAGAACCAGTGCTGCCTGCCCCACTCGACCACACCCCAGTCTATTCTGCTTTGGAGCAACCTGACTCTCACTCAGCAACATAAAGCAAAAAAGATCAGTTCCCTTCACCCTGCCCTGCTCATGGCCTTCTGGCTGAGCACACATGCTGCCTGAGCTCAACTGACTGGCGAGGGTCTGGCTTATTCTAGATCCTGTTCACAGATTCGGTTGAGGGCTGAATCCCTGGCATGGGTGAGTAGCAGTCAAAGGCCAGAAGTAAAATAGCAAGCCCAGTGGCAGCAGCCCCCCTGCTGTGAAGATGCCAGGACATGGCCAAGGCAAAGCAGAGTGGGCAGGACGAGAGGTGCAGAGTTCTGATCCTGCGCTGTGAAGAACTGGACCTAATTCAGTCCGCCACTGCCGAGAGGGGAACGCAGGCCCGGAGAAATTCAGGTCAACTCCGTGTGTTTTATAGGATCGAAGCCTAAACCCTTTGGGCCATGCCACATCCTGCTGCTGCGGTGCACCAAGACACACCTCCAGCAAACTCCGGTGACATTTGCGTTTCTGTTTCTGGCTTATTTCACTCAGCATGGAATTCTCCAGCTCCGTTCATGTTATCACAGACGTCCAGTCGCCTTTTGATAGCTGAATAAACACTCTGCTGTACACACGTGCCACATCGCCTTTCTTAATCCATCTCATGTTGGGCGTTTAGATTGTTTTCATAGTTTGGGTACCGAGAATAATGCCGCAGAGGACATGGGAGCATGGCTGTTTCTTGGGACTTCTACTTTCAATTTATTTAAATACTTAGTCAAACAAAGGGTTGCAGCTAACTGAAAAAAATTATGAAAACAAAACTATTTTCTTTCTTTTTTTTTTTTTTGTTTAAGTCAAGACTATGAGACGAGGCTTTTGGCGGCGCTAGGGCTGCGGGTCTGTTGCCTTCTTTGTTTATGTGTGTGGTGGACAAGAAGAGGCAGCTGCCCTTCTGACTCCCTGTCTGCATGATGGGGAAGGCTGGTGGGCGAGGCCTGGTTAGCTCTGGGTTGAGTATTGGGCTGTAGAGTCAGGACAGTGAATAGAGGGACTGAGCTAGGGAGGGTGCCGAGGGCCAGTGTGTAGAGATTTCAAAATGGAGAAATCAGAAATGAGGGCAGGTTCTCAGCTCAGGGGAGCTGGTAAGGATGGTGACATGAGTGGCTTGGGACTGCAGGAGTCAAGATGAGTGTGCACATGTAAGGGTGTTTCACTCACTGGTTCTATTTTTCCCTTTTTTATTTTAAATTGAAACAAGGTTGTTTTACTTGTCATTCCCAGTTCCCTCACTCTCTCTTCTTCCCCTGTCACCCCCACCAAACCCCAGCCCATCCCATTTCTGCTCCCCAGGGAGGGTGAGGCCTTCCGTGGGGAGTCTTCAAAGTCTGTTATATCACTTGGGGCAGGGCCCAGGCCCTCCCTCATGTGTGTAGGCTGAGGAAGTATCCCTCTATGTGGGATGGGCTCCCAAAGTCCATTTGTATAGTAGGGGTGAATACTGATCCATTACCAGAGGCCCCATGGATTTACCAGTCCTCCCAATCATCACCGCATTCAGGGGGGCTGGGTCAGTCCTCAGACTGGGGGTGCATGAGCTCTTCCTTGTTCAGGTCAGCTGATTCTGTGGGTTTCTCCAGCCTGGTCTTGATCCCTTTGCTCATCACTCCTCTCTCCCTGTAACTGGATTCCAGGAGTGTGGCTAGTGTTTATCTGTGGGTATTTACTTCTGCTTCCATCAGTTACTAGATGAAGGCTCTAGGATGGCATATAAGGTAGTCATCGATCTCATTATTGTGGAATGGCATTAAAGGTAGCCTCTCTACTATTGCTTAGATTGTTAGTTGGGGTCATCCTTGTAGATCCCTGGGCATTTCCCTAGTGTCAGATTTCTCCTTAAATCTATAATGGCATCTCTTTTCTTGTTCTCTATTCTTTCCCCATCTCAATCTTCCTGCTCCCTCATGCCCACCTTTCCCCTTCTCTTTCTCCTAACTACCCCTCTCCTCCCTTCCTGCTCCTAATTTGCTCATGGAGATCTTATCCCTTTCACATTCTCCAGGGGACCATGTATGTTTCTCTTAGGGTTGTCTTTGTTTCCTAGCTTTTCTGGCAGTGTGGATTGTAGGCTGGTGATCCTTTGATCTGTGTCTAAAATCCATATATGAGTGAGTACATACCATGTTTGTTTTTTTGTGACTGGGTTACCTCACTCAGGATGGTTTCTTCTTGTTCCATCGATTTCTTTGAGAATTTTAGAATTTATTGTGTTTTTCTGCTGAGTAGTACTCCATTCTGTAAATGTACCACATTTTCTCGGTAGTGAGATATTCATTTTGTGGGCATTTGTGGCACTGACCACGCCCCTGGGGATGGGGACAGGGGCAGACATTACCTGGGGGAACTAGGTCTGAGGTTGGTGTTCCGGGAGAGCTCTCTTGCTTGCAGCACAGGGACAGACGGGCAAACGGAGGCATCCTTGGGACCAGGAACCTGCTGGTGTTCATCTGTCTATGTTGTACATCATTTCTCCCTGAATAAACATCTATTTGGCTTATTTGTTTCTCCTGATCTTTACTGAACCATATATCTCCATCCATTCTTCGTTGAGGGGATCTAGTTTGCTTCCAGGTTCTGGCTATTACAAATAGTGCTGCTATGAACATAGTTGAACAGATGTCCTTGTTGTATGAATGTGCATCTTTTGGGTACATGCCTAAGAGTGGAAATGCTGGATCTTGAGGTAGACTGGTTCCCATTTTCCAGAGAAACCACCATACCGATTTCCAAAGTGGCTGTACAGAGTTTGCACTCTCACCAGCAGTGGAGGAGCATTCCTCTTTCTCCACATCCTCTCCAGCATAAACCGTCCTTGGTGTTTTTTATTTTAGCCATTCTGACAGGAGTAACAACAACAGAGTTGTTTTGATTAGCATTTCCCTGATGGCTAAGGGTGTTGAGCACTTTCTTAAGTGTCTTTCAGCCATTTTAGATTCCTCTATTGAGAATTCTCTATTTAGTTCTGTACCCCACTTTTCAATTGGATTCTTTGGTGTTTTGGTGACTAGCTTCTAGAGTTCTTCATATATTCTGGAAATCAGCCCTCTGTCAGATGTGGCGTTGGTGAAGATCTTTCCCCATTCTATGGGGCTGCCCTTTTAT
This sequence comes from Cricetiscus sungorus, assembly GCA_030556225.1. Taxonomy (NCBI): domain Eukaryota; kingdom Metazoa; phylum Chordata; class Mammalia; order Rodentia; family Cricetidae; genus Cricetiscus; species Cricetiscus sungorus. Next base: position 43,532,186 of record JANBXA010000366.1, read on the forward strand.
CTTGTTGACTGTGTCCTTAGCCTTATAGAAGCTTCTCACTTTCAGGAGGTCCCATTTATTAATTGTTGATCTCAGTGTCTGTGCTACTGGAGTTATGTTCAGGAAGCAGACTCCTGTACCTCCCACTTTCTCTTTTAAGAGGTTCAGTGTATGTTAGGAGTAGATTCCCCTCCCCCCCCCCCTTGAGGAGCATTGGTATTAGCTCTTCTTTGAATTTCTGGTAGAATTCTGCACTAAAACCATCTGGCCCTGGTTTGTTTTTTTTTTTTTTTTTTTTTTGGTTGGGAGACTTTTGAAGATTGTTTCAATTTCATTAGGGGTTATAGGTCAATTTAAGTTGCATATTTGGTCTTGATTTAATTTTGGTAAGTAGTATCTATCAAGAAAATTGTTCATTCCTTTGAATTTTGTGGAGTACAGATTTTCAAAGTATGATCTGAAGATTCTCTGTATTTCCTCTGTGTCTGTTGTTATGTTTCCCTTTTCATTTGTCATTTTGTTAATTTGCATGTTCTCTGTCTTTTGGTTAGTTTGGATAAAGTTTTGTCTAGCTTGTTGATTTTCTCGAAAAAACAACTCTTTGTTACATTTATTCTTTGTGTTGTTTTTCTAGTTTCTACCTTACTGTTTTCAGCCCTCAAATTGATTATTTCCTGGTGTCTACTCCTCCAGGGTGAGTTTGCTTCTTTTTGTTCTAGAGCTTTCAGTTGTATTGTTAATTCCCTAGTTGTGCTGAAAATTCCAGTTTCTTGTTGTGGGCACTTAGTGCTATGAACTTTCCTTTTAACACTGCTTTCAAAGTATCCCATAAGTTTGGGTATGTTGTATCTTCATTCTCATTGAGTTCTAGGAAATCCTTAATTTCTTTCTCTATTTCTTCCTTAACCCAGGAATGGTGCAATGCACATTGTTCACTTTCCATGAGTTTGTTGGGTTTCTGTAATTCATGTTGTTGAATTCCAACTTTAAGACATGGTGGTCTGATAAGATACAGGGGGCTTATTCCAATTCTTTTGTACTTATTGAGGTTTAACATATTGCCGAGTATATAGTCAATTTTAGAGAAGGCTTCATGTGGTGCTGAGAACATGGTATATTCTTTTGTGTTTGGATGGAAGGTTCTATAAATGTCTGTTAAACCCAATTGGGTCATAGCTTTTGTTAGTTCCGTTGGTTGTTTCTTTGTTAAGCTTCTATGTGTTTCTTATATGTAGCAGAAGGATGAATTCTGTCTTCGTACCCATTCTTTTAGCCTGTAGTCGAGTTAAGACCATTGATATTGAGGGATATTAATGACCATTCATTATTAGTTCTTGCTTGTTTTGTATTTGTTGTTGTTGTTGGTATTGTGTGTGGATTTCCTCCCATTTTTCTTTTCACTATTAGTAAAGTGGGGGTATTTATTACCTATGTTTTAGTTAATTTCCTTAGGTTGGAGTTTTTCTTCCAGAACTTTTTTTGTAGGGCTGGATTAGTTGATGAGCATTCTTGAAATCTGGTTTTGTCATGGAATATCTAAGTTTCTCCATCTATAGTGATTGAAAGCTTTGCTGGGTATAGTATCCTGGGATGGCATCTGTGGACTCTTAGCACTCGTAGAACATCTATCCATGACCTTCTGGCCTTCAGAGTTTCCGTGGAGAAGTCAGGTGTAATTCTGATAGGTTTGTCTTTATATGTTCTTGGCCTTTTTCCTTTGCTGCTCTTTTTTTTTATTCCATGTGTTTAGTGTTTTGATTATTATGTTTCGATGGGACTTTCTTTTGTTGTCCACTCTATTTGATGTTCCCTAAGCTTCTTTTACTTTCATTGACATGCCTTTCTTTAGCTTGGGAAAATTTTCTTCTATGATTTTGTTGAATATATTTTCTGTACTGATGGGAGATGTCATTCTATAAATATGTTTCTCGTATTGGTTAATGAATAAAACAACGTTGGCCAATAGGAAAGTAAGATAGGCAGGACTAGAAGACAAGGAGGAAAGAGGAAGTAGTAGGGAGGAGATTCAACATGGAGGATGGAGAGAGTAAAATGCCCACCCCTCTCTCCAGTAAGATGAGACCACATGGAAATAGTTAGATTAATAAAAATGGGTTAATATTTAAGACATAGCTAGCCAATAAAAAATACTAGTAACAGGCTAACAAAATTATACAGCATCTCTGTGTGTTATTTGGGGCTGGCGCTGCTTGGGGACAAGGCTGGTGAAAAAAAAAAAACTACTCCTAGCAAAGTGGTGCTACAACGTGGCTAGTAAGAACTTCCACTTAAAATTTAACAAAAGCTTTAAAAAGCGGTTTAACAACAAAACAAAACAAACAAAAAAAACAAGAGACAAGCAAGGCTTCTTGGTAACATCATTTTTATCAGTTGGGCTCTGCTTTGCTAAAGACAAGCAAAAATTTTTACTTTGAGTTGTGTTTCTTCATCTTTTTCTATACCTATTATTCTTAGGTTTGGCCCTTTCACAGTGTCCCATATTTACAGGATTTTTTTTGTTTTGTTTTGTTTCAGGGATTTGTTGGACTTAAGATTTTCTTTGGTCCATGAATCTATTTCTTCTAGTGTCTCTTCAATGCCCGAGACTCTCTCTTCCCTCTCTTGTATTTGGTTGGTTATGCTTGCATCTGTATTCCCTGATCGCTTGCCTAAGAATGCTTTCCAGCATTCTCCCAGACTGTTTTTGTTCTTTTTGTTTTTGGTCTCTATTTCAGTGTTCAAACCTTGCACTGTTTGAATAGTTTCTTGTAATTTTTGGTTTGTCTTTTCCTCCATTTCTTGAATTTTTTTTTCTTTCATTCTTTTAAGGGATTTCCTCATTACCTCTTTTAGGGTCTCTATCATTATCATAAAGTTGTTTTCAGGGTTGTTCTCTTGTGCTTCATGTGTGTTGGGATGTTCAGGTCTTGCTGGTTTGGAGTCCCTAGATTCTGCTGGCATCATATTGATTTTTCTGTTGTTGACTGTGTTCTTACACTGACATCTACCCATCTCTTCTTCCAGTGTGTACTGGTAGGGTCTCTCCCTCTTCTGGTGGGTCTGAGACCAAGGTTCTCTTCTGGTGGGTGCAACCAGTGGCTCTCCCACCCCAGTGTGTTGTGGGGGGACTCCTCTTGTGGTTTGAAGATGTGGTGGAGTCCGGATGAGCCTGTCTGGTAGGGTGGGCTTCTCCATTCATGCAGTACTCAGTTCTTAGTCCTCAGGATGCTCCCAGTAGGTCACCAGGAGGTTGGCTATAATCAGGCCCACACTTGTTCCCTCCTGTGGTTGGAGGTGGGACCAGGATGCTGGCAGCCTCTGGGTGGGCCAGTTTGCTAGGGTGGGCTCCCCTGCCTGCGAGCAGGGCACCAGAAGGCCCACTCACTGGGACCTTCAGAGTGGGGCTCGTCTGGCTTGATGTAATGTGCAGTATTTTGTTGCATCCAACCAATTATAAAACCTTGAATCAGCTGTAGGAAAACAAACAAACAAAAACCAGGAGAATTATGAATTAACACCTGGGTTTTCTTTTTTCTTCTTATAAACAACAGAGAATCAAGATTCACTAGCTCTGTCTTCCTGATGGGCAGCAACCTCTGGGAGCTAAGTGGCAGTTACTTCCTTCATTGGAGCAGAAACTTTCAGTGTGTGCCACTGTCCCCAAGGGCCCTTGTGTGCAGCAGACCTGCCCAGCTTCTATCCTGACTTTCCTGCCTGGATCTATCAGAAACGTGAGTTTGGAGACCTTGTCCTTCAATGGAATTTTGGTTTTAAACCTTGAATGCCTCTGGGGTTGCCGTGAAGATTTATTGCAGTATAATTACAAATTAAAATTGCACATATTTAAGATACCCATGTAAATATTTGATGTATCCTTGCACGGGATAATGATTATCACAATGAAATTAATTTATACTGTCTTTGTCACCCATAGTTACTTTTATAAGGTATCCACAAGACTGCTAAGGCAAGAGTTCAAGCCAATAGGAAGTCGTTATTAGCTGGCTAGTGACTAAACCGGGTCTTCCAGACCCAAGCACAGTTCCAAGCCTTTCCCGGTGTGTGCTTTTTTTTTCTTTTTTAAAATTTATTTTTACTTGTTATATACACACACCTGCATGTGTGTATACATGCACCTGTGTTCACAGAAGTTAGAAGAGTGCATTAAATCCCTTGGAGCTGAAGTTTTGTTTATTTTTTATTTATTCTATGTGTCTTTGACCTCATGTATCTTGATACCATTAATTTCCCCATCCACCCTCCACCCCACCCCCAAGAAAAATTTTAAGAGAAAGAATGAAAAAAATAGAAAAGGGGAGAAACTTAAAAATCTAATCATGGAAACTGACATGTGACACAGTGAGTTATGCCATGAACGCTGTGTCCATTTATCTTTACTTTCAAGTGTTCATTGCAAAGTCACTGGTCTGGTTCAAGGGCTCTGGCTTCTGCTACCCCGTCGATGCTGCTCCTTGCCAGGACTCCTAGATATCCTGTTGCTGCCCTGTGTTGTGGAGATCCTGTGGCTTTGTGTCTGCAGATCAGGTCCCTTCACAGCGCCAGCAGATCACAGGTGGGGTGAATGGTGGGGCAGGCCAAGTCATATCTTTGTGCCTGGGCCTGGGCAGCCAGATGAGAAATGGGGACAGCTCCGCTATGCTTGCACCTTCAGGGCTGGCTCACCAGCACCTTCACTAACAGGGATGGCTCTGTTGTGCTTCCCCGGCGAGGGGCAGGCAGGGCTGCTCTTCTGAGTAGTACAGCAGGTGGGGACCAGGGAGAGCTCTCCCCTCTTGTGACCACAGGGCCAGCTCTTCCCTCCTGCCCATGGTGCCAAGAGACAGATGGGTAATGGGGACAGCTCTCCCCTGCTCACAATTTTGGGACTGGCTCATCCAACAGGGTTGGCTCTATTGTGCTGTCCTGGCCAGATTCAGGCATTGATGAGCTGGAGGGAAGGCTTTAGTCCCCTGCCCATGCCACCATAAGGCAGATGAGCTATGGGGATACGTCTCCCATGCCCACAACTTTGGGGCTGGATCCCCCACACTTCCATTAACAGGGTTGACTCTGCTGTGCTGCCCTGACATAGTGCAGGGCCAGCCCAAGGTGAACATTTAAGCACAAAAACCACATCCTGGGTTAACACACCTTGTTTAGCAAGAACAATTAGCCAGAAATGGAACTTCAGAAGTCCCACAGCAAGGTTAGTAAGTACATTTAGGGGGTTTCTGAGAACCATGGACTTTGATGGATTAGGTCTTTGTTCTTGTTTTGGCAAACGTTGTTGCCTACATGCTGGGTTCCAAGGCCTGAATGGTACTTCTGTCATGGCATCAGTTGTGCTAAGGTCTGGAGCCTACCAAGGTTTGGGAGCCTGTTTTATTATTGTCGTTGTATGTGGAGGCTGTGTGTGTGTGTGTGTGTGTGTGTGTGTGTGTGTGTGTGTGTGTGTATGAGAGAGAGAGAGAAAGACAGACAGAGGATAAACAGAGACAGAGACACAGACAGACACAGACACAGACACAGACAGAGATAGAGACAGACAGGCACAGAGGGACAGAGAGACAGAGAGAAAAACTTAAAATCTACCTCATCATCAAGTTTCCAGAGATAGCACATATTATCGCTACAGTTGCTGTATCATCTGAGATTCGCTAGAACTTACTGAGCCTACCATTGAAAGTCTGAACCTTTGGTCAGCATCACTCCATTTCCTCTGAGGCTTTAGTGTCATTTGAAGTCCTTTCCAGAGAGAGGTCCCCACACGTCAAACATGCAAATACCCTAACCCCATGAGAGTGCTTTACCCTGCACTTGACAAACAGGATCTGTGTGTGTCTTTGCACCATGCTACTGCGGGCCATTTCCCCCTTTCTTCCCCACAGCTCCTCTTCTCCCTCCTGCTCCACACCCTGTCCACTGGTCTGTCCGTGTTTTCCCTTTAACCGTGTGTGTGGGCCTTCCACTTCCTTTGTCTGTTGCAGTGCCTCGCCTCTGTGCACCCATACATGCGCACAGCGCCTAGCACTGCACACAGCACAGAGATGGAGAGGGAGAGGCCAGCTCCCATGCACCCTGCAATTCTGGGCTTCCATATTCATTCCTTCCCTGCTGTCTTCCAGTTGCCAGCCAGTTATAAATAGCTTAAAGAAGATTTTATTTCCAGCTTCGAAGTGACATGTGCTGTCAGCAGCACCACAAAACACTTCATTGATGTTTTTAAGGGGGTGGGGAAGAGGAAATCAAATTGCTTATTTGCCCAAAGCGATGTTCAGTGAACTCAAACCCATTGACTTGCTGTGAGACTTGGCTTTCCCCAAGGGACTGGATTGTGAAATCTGGGCTGTAAGTCTTGGGGCTGAGTGGCTGGACCTCCTCAGATGAAGTGGTTAAAGCCTTACCTCAAGGAGGAGGGGCGAGGGACTGAGCAGCCTTCCAAACCTGGCGTGAACCCCAGGAGCCACAGTGGGGGTAGCCACTCAGAAAGCTTCAGGGCCTTGTCTGAAAAGCATAAGTGATTGTTTTTCAGTCTGAGGCAAGTCAGGACAAAACAAGAGTGAGAGAAGAAATTCCTTAGCATGCTGAGCCATCCCAGTGGAAGAAAATCACAGCCAGAGTGTTGCAATTACAGAGGGAAGGGGCTGTGTGAGACATTAGGTTATGACTGGGTTCTTACAGCGAGGCTGCCTGGGACAAGCAGGCATAGACAATGAAAGGCGAGTAATTTGGTTGTAGTCTATGCGGCTGGGGCCCAAGCCCAGGACAACGCTCCGGGAAGCTGGGGTTGCCTGGGCCCTGTTAGTAAGTGATACTGCTCTCAACCTGCTCTTCCAGGACGGCCGGCTTACAGAGCTCTTACTCTACCCTGTGTTCCCCCTCAGTGGATCAATGTCTTTGGACGTGGAAATTGTTGTAGCACCCATTCTATAGCTGAGACTTGGGGTGTGAGAAGGTGAAGTCGTTGGCTGGAGGGCGGCACATGTGGCCGGGGTTAGCAGTTTGGTCCTGCGTTTGTCTTCCTGACCTCTCTGTCGTTGCCTTGATGGGAAAAGCCTCAGAGTGGAGAGTAGCCCATAGGAAAAGTGAAACCAAGAGCATGATTGGGCCGCTCATTGCTTTGTCTGGAGATGGCTCATACTGTCCAAGGGACAGAGAAATAATTGGACCCTGAACTAAAAGGACAACAGCGGCTCTTATCACTTTGGGCTCTGATGAGGATAATAACGAAAGCTAATCCATGCCCTGACTTCCTTACTCTGAGATAGCCATTACTAGGTTAACCTGCTGCTTTAGAATCTACCACCCAGGCTGGCCATCAGCCATCTTTTTCCCTCTTAAAGAGATGGACTGGGTAGGGGCAGAGAGAGGGGGGAGAGAGGGAGGGAGGGAGGGAAGGAGGGAGGGAAAGAGAGAGAGAGAGAGAGAGAGAGAGAGAGAGAGAGAGAGAGAGAGAGAGAGAGAGAGAGAGAGAGAGAGGAGAGCTATAGAGACCCCGCCCCTCCATTAGATGCTCTTGGCAGTAAATCTGGAGGATGGAGGGGGAATGTGCTAAGAGGCTCTTGTGGCCTGGCCCATTGATTCTTCTCTGGAGTGCTATTAAGGGCACCCGCTTACCTTATGCTATGTAGGAGAAACTGACCAGTCTACGCAGGCCACAGTTGCCCCGCCCAAACCAGCATGCATGAGCATGTGCGGCAGGCACTTCCTCCCTGAGCCAACCTAAGGCCCAGAGACTGCTGACAGACAGACACCTGACTGGGGACGTCAGTGAGGAAAGGACCACACAGCAGAGTCAGCTGCCTGAGCCAGTGGGACGTCGGGATGGGGTATAAAGGCTGGGTTATCCTGCTTAATAAATGAGTCTGCAGCACGCTCGGCTACTTACGGATTTCCCGTGTCTTGGCCGTGTCTGCTCACGCCCTCCCGCAAGGGGTGTCCAAGCAGGGCACCTGCAACAACGCTATAAACGAAGCATTTGAAGTGACCACTTGATTTCCTGGGTTGTTCAGCTTTCCCCTACTTTCCCCTAGGTGTGGTGGCCTTAATGACTTGACTGTCACGACTCCAGTAGCTAGCATAGTGCCAGGATTTGCAGTGCTTGGAGTAGATGTGTAAAGGAACTTGTCCCAGTATGGGGTATCTGAATGAAACCGAGGTCTCTATGACTGTACCAAGGAGAAGACAACAGATACGTTAGTTCCTGGGAACTGGAGTTGCTCTGATGATCAGGTGGGATGGAGCCAATCGTCCAGAAGTACCGGAAAGGAGTCCATTACACTCAAATCAGTGTGTGTCCTTCAGGATCCTTCTGTGTGCCTAGACGAAGTAACACTAAAGAAGTGTAAGCCAAGCATCGCCTCAGCTTTGGAGGCGTCCTTCCTCTCCACATGGAATCCAGACGAGCACATCAAGGAAGTTTAGCCTCAGTTCCTTTATGTGTAAACGGAGTGCTTGCTGACTGTAGACTGTTAATGGTTGGAGTACAAATGTCCCCCACAGGTGCCTGTGTTTGGATATTCGGTCCCATGTTGATGGTGTTGTTTGGGGAATTGGTAACTCAGTCTTGTAATGGGGTCTCTGGGGTGGGCCTTGCAGGGAATGTCTGCCGAGGATTCTGGCCAGACTCCCTGCTTCCTAGTCTTCCATGAGGTGGTTCCTGTGACTGTAAAAGTAACGAATCCCAGGTCTTCTTACCAGATGGTGAACTCTGACACAGTAGCTCCGCTGTCCCCAACAGATGGGAGACAGGTGTTTGGGTGCACTTAACTTTTAAGAAATGCTGAGAGAATGGGAAGGGTGAGGAGGAAGGCAAGTACAGCTCAGAAGAACTATTGATGAATGACTACTGCCCAGCTAATGGGGACTTGTCTCACCGGGGCATTTCAAACATCTCTCAGTGCTGTCCAGTTGCAGGCCAAGGAAGCAGGGGTCTGTTCCCTAATTGCCATGCCTCCATTTTTCAGCCTTGCTTGTCCCCTGGGATAGATCTAATGGTTCCAGTTCCAAGCAACGGCGTTTTTGGACTGGAAAGTGCCCTCCCACAAAAGTTCAGGGAGTCTCTGACATCTGTAGAACCTTCTGATGAAAGTTTCCTCCAGGTCCCTCCTAGACCACAGCTGCTTTGCCCCAAATAAACACATGGGCGCTGTGTTAATTATACGACTGTTGGCTGATGACTAGGGCTTATTATTGGCTAGCTCTGTTTTAATTATTAACCAATTTCTATCAATTGTATTGTCACAAAGCTGTGGCTTACCCGGAAATGCCCTGGCATGTTGTTACTCCTTTGGCAGCCTGGTGACTCTGTCTCTGGTGGGCTTGCCTGGCTACCTTTCCCAGAATTCTCCTCGTCTCCTGGTCCCACCTATCTTCCTACCTCATTGGCTGTTGGCCAACCAGTGTTTTATTCATCAACCAATAAGAGAAACATATATACAGAAGGACATCCCAATCAAGAAACTACCTTCAGGCGTTCCTGGGAACAGGACAGAGCCGCGAGCCTTCTGCAGGAACAATGACCACTGGATACAGAACGATGCCACGTTAGCCTGTTGTGGGACAGGCAGCGGTGACAGCAGGCTTTAGAATGACTGTGGAGCTGAAAAGAGGCTGGGGCATCCAGGTGCCTTCCAGGGAGGTAGGGACCGGGTTAGGATGCGAAGAATAGATGAGATCTCCACAGACTGATGGTCAGGGGCCTCCTAGGCACACACGGAGAAAGAAGGGACCCTTGAAGCTACCACCCCGCCAACCTCCGATTCCTCATTAAAATGGTTCTAACTTCCTGTCCAGCACCAGGACTTGGCTTTCCTGGTATGCGCTGCTTGCTCAGTGTCTTCTGCCAGGCTGATTTCCCAGTTCCCTGGAGTGACTCTGTCTCCCGTACCCGCTGACTAAAACAGGACTTGGTGTTGGGACGCAGTGGGTACCAGTGAACGGGGGCTCCCCACCCGGATCCGCACTTGCAGCCAGATACACTTTAGGGAGTGACTCTATTGTAAGCCTCATGTTTTGTAGGGAGAGTGGCGTAAGATGGCTCTGACATCACTGTGCTTTCTGAGGGGCCTGGAGCAGGCCTGACCCACAGGTGACCCACAGCTATTGGCTGTTGGGACACCAATTTCTCCCTCACAGGGTGAGGGCATAAGACAGCTGCTTTAGGTACCTTGTGCTGTCCGAACGGGAGATAACTTCTCACGGCACTGTCTGTGTTTTTATTTTGTCTGGATTTTTATGCATTACCTCCAAGATCTGACTTTGTTTTCTCAGCGCTTTCCCTGCCCGACGCTGGTCCCTGTACTATGACAAGTGTGTAAGCAATGGCAGTGAGGCTCACAGATCTGGGAGCCTTGGGGGCGGAGAGGACATTGCCTGATTAGGGGGTGGTCTGGTGCTGGGTACATTGCCTTCCTATCTGTGTGACCTGAACCAGTACTCACCTCTCAGTCCCGGATGTGGTGGCGACCGGCAGTGGGGTCCGTGGTGCCTGTTGCTGGGATTGTTGCAAAGACTACATGAGCAGGTGGCCCCCTCACGGAGGGAGAGCTGCTTATTCCGGAGGGCGAGGAAGGGTGTGTCTGAAAGGCTGGAAGCAGGGAACTAACGGTGGCAGTTGTTATTTAAGATAGATTGTTCCTCTGTGATCGTCCGGAACATTCCTCTTCAGCATCCTGGATCTAATAAGCCCTTGTGATATGTTTTTAGAGTTGTAAGGAGGTCAGAGGGCCTAACAAACAAGAGAGCGCTGTGTAAACTGTACTAGAGATGCACATTAAAGATTGTTGTTGCTGAAGTTCCTCCCTTACCCCCCTCTCTCCCTCTCCCCTCCCTCCCCCTCCCTCCCTCCCTTGTTTCCTTTATTCTTTCCTTTCACTGAGTTTCATGTATCTCATTCTGGCTTTGAACTTGTTACATGGCTGGTGAACCCTCTTTACCTCTACTTCTTGAGTGTTGGGATTACGGACCTGTATCGCCACACCCAGTGCTTCATGTGTGCTAGGCAAGCGTTCAACCCACCATGCTACAATCCCTGCCCACTCTTTCCTGCATCGATTTCATAGTATTTGGAGTAGGTGACTCTGCTCTTTTCTATGCAGAAGGTACCCAGGCTTGGCTCATTCTAAGTGCTGGTTTTGTTTGTTTGTTTTAGCAATTACTTTACAGACAGGCATGGGCTTCCAAATCAGTCAGTTCACTGGCATAGGAGACACTGGTCCTGCCACTCATGCTCTCTTGAAGAGTCTGTTCTTGCTAAGACACTTCACATTCACTGTACAGGCTTTTAGCTATGAATGAAATAACTGTACAACCTTAAGGCCTAGCACAGTGTCTACTACACAGAACTTGCTCCAAACACACCTATGGTGTGATTCACAAACACCCCTGTGAATGGAGAATAAGACAAAGAAATGAAAAACAAGTATAACATGCAAGATTTCAACACACCATAGACCTCTGTGTGATTTGTTAAAAGCTTAAGACTGCCAGATACTCAAGGAAGCAGCCTGTGCAGGAGCCCTGCAGTCAAGGTTCCCATTGGTCCAGCCAGGGGCCCGTTTGGCTGTGTCAGTGACAGTGAAGCCAACGTCCACCTGACAGGTGCTTGATTTAATAAAACACCCTAAACTCATATCAACCCTGACATGCCCAGGGAATAAGGCTGCAAATTAAAGAGATGGATTCTCCACTCTGGTGCAAGCCAAGATTTAAAAGACCCTAGTTACTCTTATTTATAGAGTTTGGATTTCCCTTTAACCCTTGGGTGAGGAAGGGACAGCTGGCTTGCCCTAAATACTAATGAGTCCTGGAGTGAAGTGCCTAATAAATGTTCCCACCTTTCTACAGGGAAATCTCTCTCTGCTAATTGCTGTCAGCATCCATCAGGATCAAGGAGCAGAGACTCTCACCAGGGGGTCCTTGGGGCCAAGCTCCATCACTAGGAGAAAATCTCTTCAGGAGTCTGAGGGACCCTTGAGTGGCTGCCTCTGCAGGGATGTTCCAGTGTTGAGATCAAGAGTTCTTTGAAGGATGGTTCTTGGGGTTACACGGCCCTGGAAGTGACCAGAGTCATTAGTTTTCTGGCCCTAGGTTGGTTGAGTAATGGTGGCAGATTCCACCCACCCCTTGCCCCTGTCAATCCTGTTTATCTCTTCTATGACTCAGGTTGAGTGGACAGATTCTATCGGAGATGTTCTGTTGACAGAACAAGAAAAGTTTACAAACTACAGATCAGATCCAGTTCTCATCTTTAGACACTGTTTGGGAAGTTGGGTAGGGAAGGGTGACAAAGTCACATAGAGTTCCTACTTAAGCCACAGCACAGGTATCCATTTGAGCAGAAAGCAACACCGCCAGTATATCATGACTACCCAAGACATTCTTTGACTAATGCTCAAGCCTCCACCCATGTCTGGAGCTGAGAGAGTGCCGTGAGGAAGGATGGAGGGCAGGGAGCTTCAGAGGGGAGGCAACTCACTGGCTAGGAACTTTATTCTTCAGTAGATCTAACAGAAGTGTAGTGCTTGTGAATGGTGTGATTGGGGTACATATCAGATCGGAGTTCGGGTCTTGATTATACAGAGATGATACTGCAGTAGAGCAAGGGTGAACAGCAAGCACATGTAGATAAAATGATCCCAAACATCTTGTGGAATGATGGAAAACAGCCATGCAGTGCGGTAGGTAGGAGTGGACAGCCATACTTGATGAGTGCATGTTCACAGGTGACCATCATGATGGACTAGGAACCACGTCTGAGCAAGGATGTTTCAACTGAGTGAGGCTTGAGTTCAAGAAGCCAGGCAATTCCAAGACGAAGCTAGGGGCGGAGCCCTCCATGAATGAGTAGTTTGGCACCGTGCATAAGGAATAGTGGATGTCCCACTGGCCTCTGAGGCCCTTCACGTCTTTCCCGGCTCTTCAGCTGCACACCAAGCTTTGTAGGTCACACAATCAGAGACCAGTTTCAGAGAAGCCCCACTCCGTTAGTACCTACGTTTCCACGTCATTTTCATGATTGCATATTGCTATTCCCCTTTCCTCTGTGGCTTCGCTCATGTGCATCCAAGTCCAGACTCTGCAAGTAGGAGGACCTGAGTTCGGATTCCCAGCACCTATGCAAATACAAGTATAGCTATATACATCTATATTCTCAGGTGCTGAGGGTAGGGGTGAGATCCCTGGAGTGCATGGCCAGCCAGCATAACTAAATCAGTAAGCTCCACATTCAGTGAGAGACCTTGCCTTGAAACGAAACAAAACAAAATGTGGGAAGCCACAGTCCCAAGATGGCGCCTGGCTGGATGCCAGGTAGTTCGCGCTTAGCTGTAATCAAGCTCAGGATGCGAGACAAAGTACTGCACTTGAGGCTATTTACCTTTACCTTCCCGCCACCTGTGGCATGACACAGTCCTTATTTATCTTAGCCCCTAAATAATTAATGACACTACCCAACTGGACCTTTTCTGAGACAAGCTGTTTTATCAAGGGCATGGCCGTACCAGGGTCTCCAAATACCCTCCCAGCTGCCTCCACCATTGTGGCCACAAAATCAGAAAAATTTTCAACAGCCTTGCAGCATTTTTGATCCTCTAGGCAGCTGCAAACAAGTTTCCAAATAGGCCTTGTCCCTGACTTTAATGTTCCCTTTGTCCAGGCAAAATCTAGATCCTTCCCAAGTTTGTCCCAGCAGCTGGTAGTTACATTGCCCGAGATGGCAAACCAGGGAGCTACTGTCTCAACTTTCCTAAGCAATCTTTCTAATGTGCTTTTTTTTAGTTTCAACCCTTTTATTTCCTTTTTACCTTTAAAAAGATTGCTTGTGTCATTAACCAGTTATAACCAAGCCCACTTAAATGAAAACAAACATTTATAAACAATGTTTGGGAATTTGGGCGTCGTTCTTTCCAAACTACTTCCTGCTGGTAGAGGGCACTGTCATGGGGGATCCTAAGAAGATGCACAAATCTTGGCTGTAGACATTGCTTCAGGGGGTCTTGCTTGATCAAACCACGTTAGTCTGGAAAGAATCCACAGCTTTTCATTTTCTGTGGAAACAAAAATAGAAATCCTTTTCCCCAGTAACTTGTCCTTAAGCTTAAATTTTTGAGTCAAAGCATTTTTAAAATATATAAATTGGATTAGTCCAGCAGCATTTCTTGTATCAGTAGTTGTTACTTTCTCAGCAATCAAATAATTTAAAGACAACAGAATCACGTATAGTATCCAAAATTTCTCTGTGCTTTCCATCTTTACGTGGCTTTTTTATTATTCTATTTCTTCTATTTCTATTTTTACATATTTTGAGACAGGGTTTCTCTGTGTAACTTTTATCTGTTCTGGAATTCCCTCTGTATACCAGGTTTACTTTGAAATCACAGAGAACTGTTTGCCTCTGCCTCCCGAGTGCTGGGATTAATGGCGTGTGCCACCACACCCATCCATTCTACTTCATTTTTTCTTTTTTAAACCTTAGTCCAAACCTGGAACTTTATCGCTCTTTACCGGAGACCTTATCGCCTCTTTACCGAGGGCCTTAACTTGATCCCAACTTACCTGGGACTTACCAGTCAACTGCCCTGACTGCAGGAAGTTCTGAGCCGTTCACCCACGGAGAGGTTCCCCATACGGGCCACCACTTGTTGCACGCCTACCTAGGCCGGCAAGGAAACACGCAACCATGACTCTTCTTCAAGCAGTTTATTCAGGATCATTGAACATCAGCTTCCTCTGCTCCTGTCAGCTTCTGTTTCTCCCATCAGTTTATCCTGCTTCTCTCATCAGCTTACTCTGCTTCTCTCATCAGCTTACCCTGCTTCTCTCATCAGCTTACCCTGCTTCTCCAAGCCCCAGCAAGCCCTTAAATGTGCTCACAGCCCAATCAGCTCATGCCACCTGGCGATCCCGGATAGGCCACAGAAGGAGGAAGCACACCAGATCCATCAAGCACTTCCAAATAAGGCTTGTTTACAGCTGAGCGCGAACTACCTGGCATCCAGCCAGGCGCCATCTTGGGGCTGGGGCTTCCCACAAAAACAAAAAAATCAAAACAAAACAAAAAAACTTGGTCTCCATACTCATGTTTGCATATGTGTAAACATGCCAGGAAACACATGCGCCCCCCCCAATACCAACAGAGCCTTGTACTTGCTTTGTACACGTGTAAAACAAGTAAAGACCAAGACACTGCAATTTCTCCTTATGTCCAAACGCTCCTCATCTAATATCTGACCCAGACAGACATCAAGGGATGCCTTCTTACTGCTATCTTACTGCATGCATCTGGATGCATTGGGGAGATGTACACAGCTCTGCAGACCAGTCCTGTAGACTGGCTCTGCGGGGTGAGCACAGCCATTGCTACCCACTTCAGATGGACGCTCAACAACGGCCGGCCACCTTAATGTCTTGAACTCGGAAGAGCACTTCCCCCTGAACACCCCACTGCCCTTCCAAGCTTTATCCTCAGTCCGTTTTACTGCTTACATAACCGAGAAGAATCCAGACCAGGAAACCTCTTCTTCACACCTCAGCCCCTTGCTGATCTGCATGCATTTGCTCCCGACTCTCACTTTCTGCCTTTCCAGTGAATGGATGGCCCCAGCTCAATGGGTTGCTGGACTTCATTCTTGTACCTTGGGTTATTTAGTCTGTAAGAATGTGAATATATCCCATCATCTCATACCACGATCAATGTATCCTCCCCTTGCCTCTGACCCTTCGTTCTGTCTTTGACTTCCTCACCATTGTTCCTTTCACCCCTATGCCCAGTGTCCTCTGCTCCCTACTCCAGTTTTGCCGAGTCTTATCCCTCCCTCTTCAGAAACCCCCTTCTTAGGTCATCACCTCTCTCCATATCTGGAGAGTCGGGGGCCTCTTCTCTGCCGTAACCTTTATTTCTTAGTACCTTGCACGTGGGTGACGGCGTTGGCCCAGCCTCACTCACAGCCTCTAGTGTGTCTAAGCTCAGAGTGTCGGTGCTTAGTGTGTGCTGGTGCATCTATGCCCTTTTCACTTGCCTTTTGCACGACACCCGCTCCCCTGCACTGCATCTGAGTGCTAACCACTACTGGGCTGGGCTCTGGGTCCCTTTGTCTTCCTTACTTGCACTCTCTCCTGAGCTGACCCATCCACTGCCATGACTTTAAATATCATGTTCATAATGACTTCCAAATTTATATCTGCAGCTCTCCTGTGCCCGCTGCAGACTCGTCTATCCTGCTGCCTGACATCCCACTTAGATGACTAATGGGCACCTCAACTTAGTGCATCAAAAGGAGAAAAGTCTTAATTTTCCCACCTCACCTCCAAAGTACTTCTTAATGTTCTCTGTCTGAGGAAATGTCACCACCACCCTCCAAATCACTCAAGCCCCAGCCCCAGGAACCCTTTTTAATGCCCCCCTTGCTCCATATCCGGCCCACAGAGAGTGTGTACTGTGGGTGCTCGTGTTAGGAGAGAGTGATAATCTGTCCACTTTTCTCACCTCCCTCTAATGCTCCAAATGCCTCCGACCTTTGTGACTGCCGCATCTGCTCACTACCCTGCCTGCTTTCTCTTCTGTTACCTATCCTCTACACATCAGAGAGTCAGATCTTACAACTCACCAGTTTATAGATCCCTGTCCCAAGGTGCCTTACACGAGTTCTCCTCGCTTACTCCTTCAAGTTTGGGAAGAGTGACCCATCGGTGCTGGCATGATCTTTACAAGAGTTTCTTCTGTCTCGGTCAGTAGTTGGGTACATGGGACATTTCTGCATAGAAGTAACTGACACTTTGGAGCCAGACACCAGAACTGTCTTCCCAGCTCTCTCACCCACGAGCTCTGTGAAGAAAAACCCTTTGTGTGGAGCAGCTGCTTTATAGCATGTGTGTGGTGTGCTATGTGGTACCCAGCATGTATTATATAACCCTGGTTGTTTCTTCCTTAGCTCCCACTTGGTCAAGGGGGAAAAGGCCATCCTTAGGCCTGGGGTGGAGTACAAGAATAGCTTAATAGAGGGGTCTGTGTTGGAAGGAGATGTGGACCTTGTCTGCCCCAGCCACTTCCGAAGAAGCAACTGACTAGTGATGAACAGAAGCCTTAGAGGCTGCCGAGGACGAAGGGGACAGCATGTGTTATGTAGGGATAACAGCACTTACCAGAGTCCTCTGTGGCAGAGTCAGTGACTGGTTCAGGGAGTCACATCAAAGGGTCTTCTGGGAGGAGGTCTGCCACATCCACAAGAGGTGGGTCAGCCCAGTGGCAGTTACCGGCCTGCTTATCCCGCAGATACAGCTCTTCTAGTTCTGGCGGACTTGGCAGTGTTGTGGGGCAGGCATATGAGGGACACCAGTTTTTCCTGGGCGGCCATGGTCAGGTGGGGGTGGGGCTCTCCTGGTGCTCAGTTCACCTTTGTCAAACTGTTTGTACTTTTCACACCTGACCAGCTTTTGGTGACTGCTCAGAATTCACTTCCCCCTGCTGTTGGGATAAAGCCTGCATATTTTTTCAGGCTTGCTCAGATACTCAACCTTCCAGAATGCTTATTTTCTCTTCTCCATACTAGACATGCCTCTCTGAATTCCCATTTCCTTTGACTCTTCCTTCTCCTTTGCTGTAGTGTGATTAAATACCTGTATTTTTTGAGCTCCTAAAGGACAGGTACAACATGTTTCTCTACCTTTTTTGCACCAACGTTAAAGATACCACTGGGCAGTGGACCATGAAAGCTAGTGCTTTGCATAAGAAGATCCTTGGTAAGGTCTTGGTGACAAAGGACACTTCTTCATTTCAGTAGCTTTCTGTAGTCCTGCTTCTTGCCTCCAGACTCCCAATATTGTGACAGTATCTTCATTTTCTAGATGATGATTAAAGTCATAGCCTAGTCAAATGAAAATGTAACAGATGAGGTAACAGCTTTAACTAGGATGCTGGAGCAGCATTCAAAACCCTGACAGCAAAACTTCCTGCATGAGCCCTCCAGGGAGACAGAATTTGAGGGATGTTGGGATTGTGGCACATCCTGCAGAAAATATTGTGTGCTTTGCTTATGTTAGTAGGCCTGGGGCCAGGAACCCCAGGGTTCTCCTAGTCTCTATGGGCTTTGATGGAATTTTGAAACAGTGTCATTTCACAGAAGGATCCAGCATGGAATACAGGTTTCTCTGAGTTAAGGAGACCTACTCTGGGTATCCCTTCCTTGTGAGAAAGACTTTAGGACAAGAGGGTGTCTTGAGTTGTGTTTTCCAGAGGTAGATTTAGAGATGATTTTTGTACAGGTAGTATGTAGATGTTGCTCAAGACAAACCAATAAGGCGGTGGAGAGGGGAACAGCTAAGCAAGGGCGGTTCATAGAATTCCCAAGATCACTTCCAACTTGATACCAAAGGAAGCTCTGAGCATTTCACTTTGGGGTGCTCACTCCTTCCAGTAGGGGAGCTGGGTGGGAGTCTCTTAGTCCTGTGGTCGTGGGCTAAGTCCGACTCCATGGGATATATGCACTTCCTACTTCTGAGCACAAAACAAAGCATCTTGAGAGGCAATCTTCTTATGAATGCTCTTAGGTTTTGGCCACACGAAAGTCCAAGTGTAGTGGTTTGAATGAAAATAGGCACCCATAGACCCACAGGAAGTGGAGTCATAGGAGGTGTGGCCTTGTTGGTGTAGGCGTGGCTTTGCTGGAGGAAGTACGTCACTGCGGGTGGGTCTTGAGCATTCTCATGCTCAAGCCAGGACCACTATCTCCTCTCTGCCTCCTGCCTTCAGACCCAGATGTAGAACTCTCGGCTACTTCTCCAGCACCATGTCTACCTGCACGAAGCCATACTCCCCGCCGTGATGAGAGTGTGCTAAACCTCTGACTAAGCCCCCTAATTAAATGACTTCCTTTATAACAGTTGGCATGGTCACAGAATTCTTTACAGCAATAGAAACCCTAACTAAGACACCAGGGAAGGCTCTGGACAAACCATTTTGAGTAGAATCCAGTAGAACAGTCCAGTTGTAGGTTTAGAGATGATTTTTGCGCACCTGGTGTAGAGGAAGACATAGACACAATATCTCTGAGATAGGTCAGAAAACCAAGAGTACAATGCACTGTGCTTCTCTTGTAGGTGTAAGATGTAGAGTAAACGATTCATCCCTGGAGGAAAAGTGTATGAGTCTCAGCTCTTATCCGTTTCCCCCTACCATGGCAGAGTAAATAATCAGAGCCCTAGTTCTCTATTTATAATTCAGGGTCAGTTACACTTCCCAGGCTATAAGCCATGAGGGTGAACCCGAGTTAACCTGAGTTAAGTATAAACTAGTTGTATGCTATGCATTGATGTCTTCAACCCTAGATGGTAGAGAATCCAGCTTCCAGTTTTCCTGATTTGAAAACCTAGACCAAGCCAATGGCCAAGTTACCTGAGCCTTTCCCATAGCATTGTGGCACTTTCATCCAGCCACTAACAGGCTGATGACTGATGTTTCCTATTTCTTGTGTACATCTGACATGTCCTTGAGTCCAGCCACAGTAAAGGGGGGAAAAAAAATCACCATTCAGATAAAAGAGTGAAGATGCATCGAGGTGACAGATGGTATGCCATTCAGAGCCCACATGTGTCACACCTGCAAAATGCAGCTGCTGATTTCTGAGATGAGTATTCTCTGGGGGTTCCACCGTGGTGACAGCTGGTGGTGGACATCATTAGCTATAACAGATGAAGGGGCCTACTCAGCCAGACCTGTCCTTACAGTGACAGTCCCTCAGTCGGTGTAGACCCATCTTCTGCCCTACCTGGCCTCCCCACCCGCATGAACATACTGAGGCTCAAACCATGCTATGGACAGAGCAACATGGCGTTGCCCTGTGACAAGAAGCTCACTCAGCCCGAGAAGCCGGAAGCTCAGGGAAGACCAAGTGAGGTCAAGGGTCTTAGGGGGTTCAGAACCCAGGAGCCAAAAAAGCTGTGAGAGGAAGATCCAGGGCCTAAGTACAGCAAATACTCCGCTATTTAAGACGGGAGCAGACACCTTTGTTTTCGGGAAATAGCCTCTTGGTACAGAAGGGGAAACACTTCTGAAGGCACAAGGAGACTTTACAACTCCCCAGTGAAACTGTCATGTTCTATTTACTTTTCGAAACATCCCCCCACCACACAAAACTCAATTCTCTATATAAAACGTGGAATGGACTTATGTGTGTCCACCCATAATAGCAAGGGTGGTGCTGATAGATGGGAAGGAGAGAGGCGGCGGAGATCATGGCGAAGAACAGTGAGGAGGCTCAGCAAGGCGTAGTGTGCAAGGCCGCGAGGAGCTGAGAGGTGACGGGGCCACCCCTCAGAGGGCCTCAGGGAGAGGCTCATAGGGTTGGAGCTCCTGCCCTCAGCTCCTCTCTTCAGCTTATTCCTGTTGCAAGGGCCAAGAAGACACAAAGAAAAGATGGACAGCAGCAATTTCCTAATCAAGCAAATGTTGATTTATATGCGCCCCTCCATGAACAATATGCCAGATGTTACATGAAAATGACTTACTTTTAAAGGGAAATCTTGTTTTAAAGGGAAATCATGAGGGCCAGCGCATGACAAGTCAGAAGCATGTGCCACATTTCATTACCTCCTGGAAAGAAAAACAAAAAAAAAAAAAACCAGACAAACAACAACCTCATATTAGACCTGGGTGTGGAGCTCTTGCTGGAAGCTCATTGCTGCCACTCGCAGACATTATGGCCTTAGTTACTTGCACAGTTTCATTGACTCCACTTCCGTTATCTCAGACGTGGTCATGAGTGCAGGCGAAGATGTCATGGGACTGCCAGTCATGTTAGGCCTGGAGAGGACACAGACGTCCCCAGTCTTGCGTGAGTGTGAGTGAGGCTGCCAGTGAGACTGTCCTAGGCTTTGCCCTTGCTGTCCCCAGCCTATCATGGAAATGAAATGAAGCAAAGTAGAGGCCTAGGCATCCCGGGGCAACACACAGGAAGACAGGCCCATGGAACACACGAGACCCTGTCTATCCACCCATGCAGATGCTAAAGTAGAGACTCCAAGCCCGCATGTGCCCTGCCTTGTCCACCCACTCAGCGGCTAGACAAGAACCAAGGCCGAAAGAGAGCTGGTAGCATGTGGGCACAGGAGGTGGAAGAGGAATGCTGGAAAGTTAGGCCTCCTTGCTGGTGGCGCCATCTAACTCCCCCACCCCAGGTCCTATAATGGTTGAACATCAACAATTTCTACATTGAGGTTTAATTTTTTTTTTTTCAGAGGTGCTCTTGGGTTCTAAATACAGTATTTCTGCGTGCCTCTCAGAGGAGTGCAGCAGCATTGTCACTCTGGAACGTGCTGGTGTGGCCTCCTGCACTGTGCTGTCCCTGCTTGCTCTCCATGCCAGAAGCCAGAATCATTATGGTTGAGGTCCACCCAGGGATTATTTAATGAGGCAAAGACAGGGCCACACAGGCTGTTCAGTTGGTGAAATGCCTGCTTTGCAATTGTGAGGATCTGGGTTCCATCCCCAGCACCCACATTAAAGAAAATTCTGGGTATGGTGTATTTCCAGGGCTGGGGGGGGGCAGTCCAGGCAGATTCCTGGGACTCACAGGCCTGCCAGAGTAGCCATATTGTTTAGTTCCATACTAGTGGGGGACCCTTTCTCAAACAATTAAAACAAACAAACAAACAAACATTAACGGGAAAGTGCCTGAGGAATCACACTCACAGGTATGAAGATAGCCCTGCATACATGTGAATGACACACACACACACACACACACACACACACACACACACACACACACACACACACACACACACCAAACACAGCAGGCAACTTTCAGGTGGTGACTGAGTCTCACACTTGAAAACCCAATCTTCATGTCTACCCCATCAGACTCCACCCACATCAGACTCCACCCACATCAGACTCCACCCACATCAGACTCCACCCATATCAGACTCCACCCCCTCAGACTCCACCCCATCAGACTCCACCACATCAGTCCTCTGGGATGTTAGAACATTGCAGCTCATGGCTAGGGTAGCGAGGGCACTGGCAGGAAAGGGAATGGCTGTGAATGTGCAGGAGAAGAAGCCTCAGGAGGGGAGGTGATGAGTGGGGAGGTGTTCTCAGAGGCACAACCTCCTTAGGGTATTCACGGATGTCGCTGTTCCAGATGTGCTTGGAGGTTTGTTCAGACTGGACGGCACAGGGCAGAGAATGCTGGATCTGCAGGGGAGGCTTCAGACTGGGATTGAAGCATTGACTAGAGCCTCTGAAATTTGTGTAATGCTAGCCCACTGACATCGTCCATTCATATCTGGACTCAGCTGTATCTAGAACTGAACTCCCTCTGCACAACTCGAGCGCAGGAGTCAGTGATTTAGGCTTATAGTGTGTGTTTCGAATTGCTTTACTTAGGAATTGGGGTTGGCAGTATGGGATAATGAGTGTGATGGCTCTGGGTTGGCAGACACGTAGGGTAAGAGATTTGGATAGTCTGGATGATTCTTCCTGACTAAAGGGATCTTACTTAGGCCGAGTGTGATGGATTAGGAGCTCTAGGAAGGAAGAGGTAATGCCCAGTCTCCCCTGAATCCAGGCTGGATCTCTCTGGAAAAGCCACCACAACACCATCCGCAGCCTTCTCATTTGTACCAGGAAGTATTAAAACGTCAATATTTTCTGAGTTTCAGGTGCAGATGCTCTGGGGTGCTGTAGACACGTGCATCCCGGGCACTGCAATTTCCTGCCTAGTGTTGGTGTTTTTCATCCTGATTTTTTTTCAGTGTGATTACGCTTTGCACACTGGAATTTTCCTTACCTTGGAGCACTGTTCCATGCGGCGGCTGGATTCCGTTGATGAAGGTGTTTGCCTTTAGGTTGTGGTGGCTGCTGTGGAACTGATATTTAAGGACTCATGTAGATTTCACCTGTGTGTCTACACTATCCATGGCAAGGATGGCCAGTGGATAGTGGCAAGGATAGGTTTCTGGTTGGAAACCGGGCGTCTGGTCTTGGGCCACACAACTGACAAGTGATGGGAATCTGAGGACAAATTGCAAAGCCCCATCCTCCAACTGGGCATGGCAGGTGCATGGTGCTGGCTCACTTATGATGCTTTACTCAAGAGGTGCACAGGTCTCCT
Source organism: Cricetiscus sungorus (assembly GCA_030556225.1). Lineage (NCBI taxonomy): Eukaryota > Metazoa > Chordata > Mammalia > Rodentia > Cricetidae > Cricetiscus > Cricetiscus sungorus. The sequence continues at coordinate 43,555,276 of JANBXA010000366.1, forward strand.
GGGAGGAGAAGCATAAGGGTGTGGCTGCTCTCTCTCTCTCTCCTAAGCTCCAACAGGGCCCTCTGGGGACTCTGATGTAGTCTGTAAAGCACCCTGACCCAGCTAACTGTATCTCTCCTGTGCTTTCCCTAAGCTAAAGGGAATGGTCCCCATGTTAATCGAATCACAGCTTCCTTCTCTCCACCCAAACACTGGCAAAGCCACTCCCTCTTCCTCCCACTGTGCAGGAAGAAGCCATCAAGGTGACAGCTCAGAAGTGAAGACAACTCTGACAGCCCCAGGTTTTCCCACAGGAGCTGCCCAGAGTGCTGAGCAGGAGGGCTGCCTATGCCTGTGAAAGAACTAAAGGCTTCCCACCCCCCCTTTTTTTTTCAAGTAAAAGGTTTGAACAATTCCCCACATATCCTCTACTTAATTGGAATAAAATTATAAATGGGTATACTTCCCTGGGGGAAGATTTCTGTGCAGTCTTTGCTCTCTGTTCATGTCAGAGCTGTCTAGGCTAGGAAGTCTGTAAATAAATATCATATATGTATATAATATTTTATTTATAAGTGCAATCTTCTACACACTGAACACAGTTTGAGATATCAGGTCATGAAGGATAATATGATAGATTTTTATCTTTAAGGAGGTCACAGTTCATGAGGACGTGAGATGGAAGACCAATAGGCCAATAGGAGATTACGGGCTTATGGTAAAGGATGTTCAAGTTTAGACCAGCGTGCCATGGGAGGTTGAGCTTGTCATACTGTTTGGTGAGTGATCCTGGGAGAGGAAAGTGCATGAGAAGCAGGCATTGGTCATGTAGTTTCATGTATGAAAGAGCAGGATGAATAAAGGATCACAATCAAGAAAGGGTATTATTTGGGGGCTATAGAAATAGCTTTGTTAGTACTTACTGTAGTGTTACTCTTTTAAATAATAATATTACTTATTTTGCTGTAATCATAATCATTAATGCACACTAATAGTGCTAACATTAATATGCTTCACTGTGACACTTTCATACATGTATATTATGCTATGATTGTGCTCTCCCAAATACTGTTTCTGTTTTTAGTGTATTGTATATATCTTTTCTGTCTGCCTATCTATCTGTCTGTCTGTCTATCTATCTATCTATCTACCATCTGTGTATCTTCAATCTATATCTTTCATCATTATATATATACATATATATACAATATATGTATACACCACACACACACACACACACACACACACACACACACACATACACACACACATCTTTTCTCCCTTCCCCCAATATACCATCCCTCCCTTCCACTCCCTCATTCAATACTGTTTCTCATGGTGTATGTGACACACTATGGCAATGTTGTATGTCAGCAGGTATATCATAACCAGCAACTTCATGGCACTTAATATTTGGAAAACCTTTTGTATTAATAGTAATATTATTTTTCTTATTTTACATTTCGATCCCACTTCCCTCTCCCTCCCACCTTCCCACTCCCCCTCCCATCCCATTCTCCACCCCCTCCACAGGGATGGTGAGGCCTTCCAGGAGTGATCATCAAAATCTGTCAAGTCATTCGGAGTAGGGCCTAGGCCCTCCCTCCTGTCTTTAGGTTAAGGGAGTATCCCTCCGTGGGGAATGTGACAAACCTTTTGACAGCTAATATCTCACTGGGTTTCACAGTGGTCCTGTGAAGTAAGTGTGTTGTTACACTTTCAAGTTCATACGTGGGAAAACCAAGACTTAGTAGATGTCCCTTCTGAACCTAAGTGTGCTCCATTAGTGGCTCTTCCTTCATGTTAGTTCTCTAATACTGGACAACAGCTTCTTATCATGCAGCAGCTTTAAGGCAGACACAAATTATCTCACGCTTTCTCTAAGCTGCAAGTCCCCATGGCTTAGCTGAGTGTCTCCAGGCTGTAGTCAAAAGGTTTTCTTTTCCGGACTACATCCTCAGCTGTAGACTCAAATGGAGAGACAGGCTGTTCTGAGCATTGATTTGTTGGCATAACTTATTTCCTTATATCTATAGGACTAACAACAGGTGCTTGTTTTGTTTATTTATTTGATTTTAATGATAGCAAGGACAATAAGATTCTGGATCAAATCTCTAAGCAGAAAGACTCTCTAAAAGTTATTATTATTGTTGTTAAATTATTTTTACATCCCAACCACAGTTTCCCCACCCTCCTCTCCTCAAATCCATTTCTTTTTTCTCACCTCTCCTCTGCCCCCTCCATCTGCTTCCCTTCAGAAAAGGTCAGGCCTCCCATGAATAGCAACCAAACCTGATAAATCAAGTTGCAGCAAGACTAGGCATCTCCTCACCTATTAAGGCTGTACAAGGCAACCCAGCAGGAAAAAAGGGGTTCCAGAAGCTGGCAAAAGAGTCAGTGGCAGCCCTTGCTTCCAATGTAGGAGTTTCACAAGAAGACCAAGCTATACAGCTATAATGTATGTGTAGAGGTCCTAGTCAGTCCTATGTAGGCTCTCTGGTTGTTAGTTCCGTCTCTGTGAGCCCTATGAGCCTAGGTTCATTGATTCTGTGAGTTTTCTTGCGGTGTCCTTGACCTTTATAGTTCCCACAATCCTTTCTCTCCCTTCTTTGTAGGATTTCCTAAGGTCCACCTAATGTTTGTATCTGTTTCCATCAGTTGCTGGATGAAGATTCTCTTTTGAGAGTTGGCCTAGGCAACAATCTGTGAGTAGAGCAGAGTATCATTAGGGATCATTACATTGACTATTTTTGTCAGTTGTGTTTGGTTCTATCCTAGGTCTCTGAGCTTTCCAGCCTCTGGGTCTCGGCACTCCAGGCAGTTATCAGGGGTGAGCTCCCTCTCATGGCATGGGTCCCAAGCTGGACCCGTCATTGCTTGGCCACTCCCACAATTGTACACAAGACAACTTGTAGGTTGTAGGTTATGTGGCTGAGTTGGTGACCCCGTCCCTCCACTGGAAGTTTTCCCTGGTTACAGGAGATGGTTAGTTCAGACCCAACTTCCCCCATTCATAGAGGTCTTAGTGTGGGTCACCCTCATTGATTCCTGGAAGTTTCCATTGTACTAAGTTTCTAGCTCACCCCAAGATGCCCCCCATTCCAGTTATTTCTCCCAGTACCCTCTCCCTCTATCCTCTCCACACTTGATTCCCCCAGTTCCCATTCCCCCACCTCCTGTGCACCCATGATGTCTACTCTATTTCTTCTTTCCAGGGAGATTCATGTGTCCTCCCCTGAGTCCTAGCAGAAAAGTTCTTAAGTAGCAGGAATTTCTTATGTGATATAATCCACCCACAAGAGGGACAGCTCGGCCCTTTGCTTAGAATAGGATCTGTCAGTGTCTTCCGTGGGGTTTGGGGCACCATAAAGTCTACTCACGACTATTATGAGGTCCTTGTTGTCCCCTTACCTGGTCTATGACAAGCTCCTGACTCCCCTCCCAACAGTAGTTCAGATGTACCCTCTTTAGAGGTCTCCTTGACTGTGTCCTTTTATTTGTAGCAATGTCTTTCCACCTCCCACCACCATTTCAGCAGCCTGATCAGACTGATTCAGCCTTGATACAGACTGAGTAATGAGTAAGTGTTTATGATCAAATCAATGAATTAAGTGATTTTTACTTAGGCCCCAAGACTGTTAAGGAATTTGATATTCCAAGCTTTACCATGCTTAAAAATCCAAATCAAAGCTGCTTTGTTTTCTTTTGCATTGTGGATTTTCACACTGGGAATAATTGAATAATTGGATTTAAGAATCCAATTCCCCATAATATATGATGGCAAAGAGTGTTAACAATACTGTTTTAATCATGATTTTTAAAATTTTTCCAAAGCACTTTCATGTCTGGTATTTCATCAATACACAATTGGGTTTCATATTTGTATAGACAGATAAATTGAGACTTGGGTAAATTAAAGGCTTTGCTTGAAAAGAGGGAAACTGTGACTCAACCTGTGGATTTGATTCTAGTCATTTACAAAATGTTTCCACCATGGCAATTATCAGTTGACCAACAGTGAGGATTCAGATGTAAGTAGGCTTGCTGTCCTACCCATAAAGGGTTCATACTCAGTGATCAAAATAGTAAGAAAAGATTGTTAATATTAAGCAACTACAGAGTGTGCTGGCAGTTATACATAGTGATCTTGGGAAGTTCAGAGGAAAAATATAATATCTAGATGGGAAAGGAACATATTAATTTGTAGTTTTAATTTTTTACTTGTAACACTCAACACTCACCTAGGAAAAACATTCTCAATGAGGAAAAACATTCTCAATGAGGGATCGACTAGATTAGGTTGGCCTGTAGGGTATGTCTCTGGGGGATTATCTCAATTTCATTAATTGAGATGGGGAAACCCAGCTTACTGTGGGTGGTATCACTCCATAGACAGGGCATTCTGACCTTTGTGGGAGTAGAGAGAGCAAGCAGAACCCAACTTGTATGCATTAATTCATTGCCCCCTGCTGTTGATTGCAGATATGATGCAGATATGATTGCATGAATGTACTGTAACTTGGAATTGTGAAACAAATAAACCTCATTTCCCTTAAATTCCTTTTATCAGGGTATTTTATAAGAGCAATTGTTTATCAAAGAAACTGGTGTCTTCAAAGTAAGTCCATGACTTCACTAAGAGCTGGGAGACAAAGGAAGAACCAGCACAGAAATCTATGGAAGAGAATGCCGGCATGATATGCTTTGGGGGATAATAAACAGTGTCTGTTTAGAGAAGATAGACACCAAAAGATGCCATCTTCACTCTTTTATTTCCCATAAAAGCTACCCCTGTACCTTCATTCTCACATCTCTCTTCTCTTCCCTTCTCAACACGTCTCCACTGGGTTTCGCTTTCCTCTTGTATCTTTAGCTGGCATTTTCATTCTGCTTCTACTGGTCCTCTTTGACCTGTCTTAGGCCAGCTTTGACATGCTACTTCCTCCCTCTGTTCTCTGTTAGTACTAGTCTTAATAAAACTTCTGTGATCTTACAGTGCTCACATCTTGAATCCTTGAGAGACTCCATCTTAATTAGCTCTGATCATGCCATAAACCCTTCATTGTCCCAGTCCTGACCCATTCTCCTCATAGGACTTCTGATGCTATATTCTCTGGTTATTATCTATGTTCCCATTGGCCACCATGAGTCTCTTCTGTTACGGTCTTTCACTTTCTCCAGAGTCCAGTTTTGTCTTCTGTTACTTTGTCTTCTCAGGAAGAAGAAAAGAGCATGAACAAAAGCTAAGGTATGCAAAAACTTTATTGCTTTTGATAGCATATCAGGAGAAGGGCTTATGTGACAAGATCTCTGTTAGTAGAGGCTGAGTCCTCAGTGCATGGTGAAGATACTGGCAGAAGTCAGGCCTTTATGACAATAACTTGACTGCTCTGAAAATACTTACATTCCTTAAAGATAACTTGAAAAGCAGTGACTAAAAAATGGATATCTGTGTTTTTGGACAATAACCCCAATTTCTCTGAGGAGGCTGGACAGGAGAAGGCAAGCACACACGGCAGAGCAAGGCAGCACACACAAAAGGTAGAAATAACAATATTTGCTAACAGATGGAATGTGGGGCCAGCCCATTTCAATGGAGGGCTGGCTTGATTCACCTATTATTTGTTTAGATGCACAAAATACCTTCCTTATCTTTTTTAAGTCCAAGTACTAGGAAGGGTTTAAGTCTCTGTCTGTCAGATACAAGTGATGTAGATTGTAGAGTGATCTAGATTACTTAGTGAAAAAAATTGTAGAAGGTATCATTTTTTCTTGTCCTTGTCTCATGCACCGAGGGAAGGAGCTCCAGACAATAGAGGCAGAATGAATAGTAACTATGCCATAGTGTGGGCTGCCCATAGCCAAGGGTGGGTATGGTTTGAAAGTATAGGCTGTGGCCTCCAGAAAGTCTCAGACCTCACCATAACTCAGGTGGTGATGAGATACTGCCTCATAGTAGCATCCTGGGTAGGTAAAGAGTGGACCAATAGTAGTTCTTGGGTTCTAGAAAAATCATAAAGCACTCTGTCCAAACCCAAGTGAGTGGTGGTTTGAAACTGTATGTTGGGTTTAAATAAAAATATCTAAGCTCACCACAACATCACAGGGTAGCCTACATTCTTTAATACATAGGACATCTCTTTGCATAATCGATGTTAATCTGGTAGTAGGTACATGGTATATGCTGTATTTTAATTGTTTTGTACACGTTAGGTCATATATTATTTTCATACAAACAGATTCTATTTTCTCTTTCTGTTTAGGTGAGAACCCCAAGGCTTATGGAGACTTAAGTAACTTGGCCAAACTAGCAAGAATGTAGCTGTATTAGAATCCATGAAAGCAAGTTTTAGGTCCATTTTAGTCACTGCAACTTCCCTAGAAATGGAAGCATTCATGATATCCAGGAAACTCTATAGATACCAAGCAACTAATTGAAGAATCAGATAGAAACTGCTGACTTAAGATTAATGGATAAGGCATGTGAAGGACTTGGAAGGTTCAGGGTAACTCTTCACCTCCCTGCTTCCTGATAAGAATATTTGTGGTTCTGTAACCTAGAGAAGCACCAGGAGGAGGAATACGTCTGTGAGGCAGAGGAGAAACTCACTTTCACATAGTTTGTTTTCACTGTGTCTGCAGAGCACTTATGTGACGTGGAAACGTTTAAGGAATTACTGAGTAAATAAAGAGAAATGAGGTACATTTTCTCCCTTCATGGTGCTCATAGAGGTATCAGAATTATAATCACAGGTCAGTGGCATAGTGAAAACGGGAAGAGGGCACGAGGAAAAAGGCTGAGAACTAGAAGGGCAAGCCTTTCATTTTGCATAGCACTTTCCCATCCTATGGCAAGGCCCTTTCATAGCACTGGGGAGGAAGTGGAGTCACTGATCAGTCTGTGGGAAGCTATTCTGGTCTTGATACTTAAGCAGTAGGGTGTCTGACATTGATTCTATTCTGGTAGTAGTTATTCACAATTCTCCCGATTAAGTAATGTTTCATCTCTCTGCCATTCCAGATTTTCTTTTTTTCTGAGGAGATAGTCTTGTAATAACCCTGCTTTCCTTAATTAGTATAAGTGCTCTTTACCTGTCTTCTTAGCATTGCCTATGTGATTTGAGGAGTTAGATGTTCTATTGAGGTGGATAGAAGGGAGAAACATAATAGCTGTAGAGACACAGATGCTCGCATACTTCACGCCACCCATGGTGGAACACTCAGAGCTTCCCAGGGAAGAATGAAGACCAAAGAGAGGAGTGTGAAGATTATACTGGGAAACTTTATACTTTCCGTAAGTTATGACCACATTCTCTTCCGCTGGCATGTTTATATGACGGGAGGAGGATTTGAAAATGGGAGAGATCTTGGGAATGTTCAAAATGAAAATATTCTGATCGATCTGAACTCTTCCCATGTGTCAGATTTGAAGAACCACATTTCTGACTCTGTTGACCCTCTGTCTCTGAGGTGACTAAGAACCTCCCAAATTTCCATAAACCCATGAACGTCTAAGGCTATAGGAGTGAATTTACCACTTTCACTCATACACACGGTTCCCCTTGGGTCACACAGCAGAACAATACAGATAGTTGCCATTAGTGCATTTTATTGAGAAATGACTAAACCCTCAGATTGATGAGAATTCTCTAAGATAACAAAGCCAGAACGCATTGCATGCTCTTAGATTTCTTGATCCTTGGTGTAAACCTTGTTTTTCACCATGCCACAGTGTGTTGGGACCTTTCCATTGACAGACTGCCCAGTTTCCTAGGTGTTCTTAGAAAAGTTACCTCAGTGGCCCATTTTACTTAAGTAGGTCAAGTGTCTGACGCTCTCATTATGGGGCTTGAAGAAACATGATTCCCGTGCCCACACAACAATCTGTTTGAAACGCAGATGAACTTGCTCTGTGGGCAGGGTCATAGCCATACCGCACAATGACCGGGAGACAAACGAAGATTGTCTAGTAGAAGCCCAGCTAGTTTTGTCGTGGAGGAAAGGGTGTAGAGCAGCCATGTTCCATGCTCATTTTAGCGATTTCTCTGGGCTCCATTGTCCTTGTGTGTCACTCAGGAAGGCCAATGTGCCCATCCCTTGGGCAGGGAAAAGAATTGAGTAATCTTTCTATCTCTGTACAACTTAAAAGCAGGGCTGTAATTATCCTGGCGGCATTTGAACCTGAAACTCGGTGTATAATTGCTTCTCTCCACATGGGAAATATGATGAGGCACTTGCTCATTTCTTTAACTCACCAGGGACTAGCAGTTATCTAGGGGCATCAGGTTTGGCTTTTAATCATGCGCAGGTGTTGTAAGAATCTGGCAGCTCTGAGCCTCTTTAGGTGCCCCTTCACAATCTCTGCATGTAGAGACAGAGATAAGATTATTTACACCCCATTCCATTATTCACAGCCTCTTGGAATGTAGCATTAAATAATTCAGAGACCATACAAGCTAGGGGATTGATGGGAGAGCTGATAGTTTTGCAAATACAGCATCAGAAGCTACAGAAAAGTCTAGTTCCAGTAGAAGCACGTAGGACAACCTCTGCTAGGCATTAGGTGTTCATCAGGACCCTGGAGAGGGCCTTTCCTGTGACCGAATGCCCAATAGGATGCCGGTTTTATTATGTATGAAATTTCTCAACTTCCTGTCACTTTTTGATCTAGAGAGCTCCCTGTGGGTAGGAGGAGCCACTTGTTTATGCTAGAATTCTCCATGGCATTTGTATAGTTCCTGTTCCATGCAAAGTGTTTGATAAATTTGTTTTGATGCATTGTTGCTTCATGTAGGCCAAGCTGCCCTTAAAGTCATTGTGCAGCTCAGTCTGGCCACAGTCTTCCTAACTCTGTTTTCTAATTGCAAGGCTCATAGATGTGGGCTACCACTCCTGGTGAGCTTTCTTCTTTGAAATGCAGGACTCACATTTCAGTTTATTTTCAAGAGAAATGGATCAAGCAAAGTTAGAAGGTCTGAGTTAGAAGACCAGATGCCTAGCTTTTTTACCTGCTGCTCTCATGGCCTTATTGACTCTGGAAACCCTAAAGGAAGAAGAGAGAATTGGGGGAAGTTGGATACAGTGAATTAGCAGAAGGCTAGGAGAATGTCAAGGAGGAGAGAGCCTCAGGTCAGGAGCACCAGGAGTCATTGGAAGAGGCATCCTGGGGAGCCATCCTGGTTTTGTCTATGAGGAGGCTGTCTTACCTCCTGAATCTTAACTGGAGTTTTCTTTTTCAAACACCATTACATGGCAGGCACAGACAGTTGCCTGGTGGGCTCCTCCAAGCCCAGCTGCCTGGGTCTCATTCTGCATTTGGCTCAGAGATCTCTGCTCCCCATCCATGCTAGACTACAACATTTCTTTTGGTTCCTGTGGTGATATCTCATTTGTACAGATGAAGTCAGAGGGTGGAGCTTGCCACTAGCTAACAGACAGATAAGAAGTAAGATGACTGGGCAGAGACAGGATCATAGGTAGGGAGAAGCAAGAACTCACTCTCTTTTCAGCTGGGTAGTTGGTGAGGTAAGGCGTGGCTGTGACTTATTCCTTCATCTCTCTGGTCTCCAGACATGCTTTATTTGTACAAACAAGATATCACCACGGGTTCCAGTCCTGTATGCAGCTCTGACAAGAGTCACATTTCCTTCTAGTCCCTTGGCCCCATGGAATTTCCCAGGGCCAGATGACTCCTTGTCTTCATGTGGACACTACTGATGTCCTATAAAAGGGACGAGTTAGTAGTTCATTGTCTGATCTGAAATCCGTGAAAGAATCAGGAGTATAATGAACACTTCAAGGCTACTACTGACAGAGACCTAGTGGTGTAGTAGAGTCTCAGGTAAGGCTGATGGAGTAGACCCTAAGACAGAGTATAATGTAGCCAAGTCTCAGAGAAACTGTGATGGAGCAGAGTTGAAGATAAATCCTGGGGAGCTTGTCTGAAGCCAGGAATGAAGGCACAGCTCTGCTAGATAGGTGTGTTGGGGAGAGACTAGGACAGGCCTGCTTCTTCTTGAAGACAAAGGAGCTGGAGCATCTAGGTTGGGTGAAGAATGAGCTATAAGGGGCAGTATGGAGATGCAAGCCAAGAGGAACAGGCTGAAAAGCAGTAGCTGTGCCTATGGCAACACATAGATAGAGCTGAACATAACATGGGAGCAGGAACATGAAGACCTCTGAGGCTGCAGGTCAGCAGGAGCATCCTGGGATGGTCTGCAGCCTTAGTGAGTAGCGAGGAGAAGACCAGGGAGGACATAGAACTGGATCAGAGCAGCCAAGATTGAGGGTGTGGCCATAGCCAGGAAAAAAAATGCCCTACCTGAAATGATCAGGGAAAATCTGAAGGGAAGAAGAAGGGACCCAAGTGTCACAGAGCAGTGGCTCCAGAGAGGGGTGTGAATCCTGGGTCAGGGAGTGCTTGGTGAAATCACTAAGAATCTGGGGACAATTAAGACTTGTAGTGTGTGCTTGTCATCCCAGTGTACGAGGGGCAGAAGCTATAGGATTATAATGTTCAGGCCAGTCTAGGGTTCAAGACAAGTTCAAGGCTAGTCATAGCAACTCAGCAAGACTTATCTCAAAGTTAAAGTGCAAAAGGGCTAGAGATGCAGCTCTGTGATAGAACCCTTGCTTAATGAGAAAACAGTAAATCAAGCGAAGAGCTGAGGTGTATAGTGGCTGATGTCTGTGATCCCAGGATTTGGTAGGATGAGATGGCTGGATCACTGCACGTCTAAGTACAGCCTGGGTTAACTAGCGAGTTCTAGGTCATCCTGAGCTGCAATGTGTACACACTAGAAAAGAAGAAGAAGAAGAAAAAAAAAAACTGGGATCTCATACATCAGATGTACAGCAAGGAGGCTAATCTCATTCTTCAGGGTTCAAAGCTGTAAACTTACAGCAGATTTCAAGCATTTGACCAAGAATCTCTCCCTGCTCTTCAGAATGAAGCTGCCAGGACTGTATTGCTCTGCCCCATTTTTCAAATGAGGAATTGGAGTGTCAGAGAGGTTAACTGGTCTCACCAAGGCCACATGGGCAAATGACAAAGGTAGGATTGTAATCCTAATCCCTGTGACCAGGAACAGTGGCCATGTTTCATCACCTCCAACCCAGCTTCTGTGAACAACAGTAATCACGAGGGCTCTGAGAGCATTACTCAATTCCACCTGGGTGACTTTCCATGGCTTGTAATGATGGGAACTAGACCCTTCTGTGTCTTAATTCAAGCTTGTTGGGGGTTTCATCCTGGTTCTCATGCACTATGAGGTTTACTACATGTGCCAAGAACTGAATGGAAGAGGAAGGTTGCCTGGGTAGCTGTTTACTTCCCCGTCACCACTCCGAGTCCAGGCCTTGCAGAGTGCTGCCATTGCATGCATGACTGCAGAAGACAGGGATGAGCATGAATCCAGCACCTACTGAGTGCAATAGTTAGAGCACACAGCATCTCATCTCATTCTAAAACGAACGCAAACCTGGAAAGCAGGTGTTGTCTTTGTACCCATTTTAAGGGCAAGGAACAGCAAGTGAGTCCAGTAAACATGACACTCAACCCTTTCTTAATCTTAGACCCCCCCTTTAGAGGTTTGGTCCTGAACATATTCTCAGCTGTTAGATATGGACCCACTGTTGGCAACTTGGAAAATTTCTCTTCTGGCTTAAGAATTATGTGTCCTCTGTACACACACTAAGGAAATGGATTGCAATGATGGATTTTTATATTTTCTTTCCTGAAAGATTATAGGCTTAATGAGGCAGGGACTAAGCTTGTGTTGTTGACCATGAATTCTATGTGTATGGCTCATTTTAGATGCTCAAGGAATACAAGAGGGATGAATAAATCCCGTTTTATACTTGTGGGACTTCCAGTCCCAAGATGTTAATAAAATGAGTCAGAATGCAGATTTACTGTCCTTCTAGAGTTGGCCCACTCCCTACTCTTGAAAAGATGTGGGGACTGCCTGTAGTGGCATTTTGTAATGAGAGGGAGAGAGGAAGACATTGAGGATAATGGAGTCCCAGGAGACTAGGAGCTCTCTGCTGACGGACCTGCAATCAAAGTAAGGAAGAGGGTCACAGGGACCGGTGATGCCTGCTTTCCTAAACTGCTCTCTGCACGGATTGAAGCTCCATGTGATAATTTAGAAGCTGCTCATCTTAGACCACAAGATAGAGTGAGTGGTATGTTCAGGAACATTGAGGATGAAGAGCCCAGACTGAACTCGGACCCTGGCTCATGCTCTGTGGGCCCTTTCCAGCCAGCTATCGACTCTGATTCAGTTTCTCCACTCCAGCCTCTGGCTCTGGCTTACTCTCTGCTTTTGTGTTTCTCCGGAAGGCAAAGAACATACCTTAGCAGGCATTTATCAGGCATGCTCACTCAGGACAATTAGACTTATAATTTCAGCTTAAGGTTTCCCACCAGTCACCCCGAGTTTCAGTTATAATCCCAGCAAGCGTAGCTTTGTTCTGTGGGTAATATGGGCATGGGGTGGGCAGTTATCCTTGAAACCCATCTATCCATGTGTGGCGCTCAGCTCTGCTCTGTCATCTCCTGATTTGTGACCTGGAGAGGACATGAATGGCCATCTGCTGTTGGCTTACACTTCTGGTCTGTAAGATGGGGCTAGGGAGGGAGGCTCCTGCAAAGGTTGCTCAGAGGTCAGTGCAAGCACATTTGCCTGGAACCCCGGCACAGCACACGACCGGTGCCAAGTACAAGTTCTGAGCAAATGGGCTTCAAGCTGGTTTGGATCCAGCAAGGTAACGTTGACAGAGTCATGCAATCAAAGTGTCCAGACATCAGTACGAGCCAGTGGTCAATCACACATACAGGGTTTTTGCCCGACATAATATACCACTTGTTCTTTGCTCATAGCCATAGCCAGCTCCTAATCACCCCTCTGTGCTCTGTGGTGTCACCCCTGCCATGCATCCCGCTGTTGGGTTGTTTTCTGCTTACAGAGCCTGGCGTAGACCTCTAGGCTCACAGGAGGTTTACTGTTCTTTGACAGTCTGGGTTGTGTTGACTTCTTCACCCCCTAGACTCTAAGCTCAGGCGACTCTGAACTCTTGGGGTTTCTCATTCATTAAATCCACTCAGCTTTGTGCCCAGCCCAGAAGATGGCACGTAGAGTAGACTCTGGTATCCATGTTGCCTTGAATTGAAGATCCTATGATTCACAGTAGACAAGAAGTAATTTATAAAATTTGAAAAAAAATTACCTATCATTTGCAGTGCTTGGTACAGAAATATAACAGGAGATTTAAATTGCTTGCTTGCTTCAATTAAAAAAAAACCTTTTAATAATGGAAAAATCTACCAATGGATCGTGTAGATGTATGTCAGGTTTTTTTTTTCCTCCAAGAATTTGTTTTCTGCCTCATTAATAGAAACTCTCCCACACACTGAAAAGAACCTTTCCCTCCCGTCTGCTGGAGAGGACAGTGAAGAATTGACTTGTGTTTTTTTTTTTTTTTCATGAACTTAGAATAGGTAATTGCTTAAAAATGAATTTTGGGCCACTGACAATCCAATTAGGGTCTTGGGCATAATTGTTCCTGTGTAACCTGATGCCTTTTATTCTTCATGGCTCTGGGGTTTGAAGCTAGGTCTCTTGGCAACAGCGTATCACTTTCTGTGGGAGAAAAGAACACAGCCATTTGGGGGGATATCTTTATTCAGTAGACAAGAAAAAGGAAATAGAAAGCAGACACGAAATCATGTGCGTGTGAAGTAACGATTAAGTCCTCTATGCACACACTGATAGATACATCAGTGTCTGAAACATAATTAAATAAATGTCCTGTATATTCCTACAAGCCCAGCATCTGCTCTCTTGGTACTCTATGGCATGATAAGGTGAAGCAATGGATATATATGCCTTGAGCTTTGATCAAACTGTACTGCCAGAGTGAGGGACATTGGTGAGGTGGAATTGTAATCTTTCTTTCCCAGCAGAGACTCAAAGGAAAGATAGCCCAACACCACCAGAAAGTTCAGAACTGGGCAGCAGTGTATCTGGCTTCTATTACTACTCCATTCACCTCACCAAGCCTCTAACATTCTCAGCAGAGAGGGCCATTGTAGGTTAGAAGGAAGGCATACACCACTGGTCCATGGGTCAAATCTCATGCACAGTCCTATGTACATGGCTACAAAATGCATAATTCTGTATGATTTCAGACCACATGGCCATTTACTGCATTGTAGTAGTTCTTGCTCATTCTCTTCCTAACATGACTTCCTTTATTAAATGTTTAATGGAAAGAGAATTGAGCTTAAGATTCCCTTCTACAAAATGAAAAGGTTAGACAGTGGAAACCCTGATCCCCCAACTCTAAGTTTCAATAATTTGGGGCGCATGTACTGCCAAAAAGAATGAGTTAGTTATCAATTCTGGAAATTCAAAGTGTATTTCATAAAACATTGCATTTCTGCATCTGTTTGCAGTGGCAGAAGTCTAGATACCCCAGGCCATATTCTCCTATAGCTGGAAGTAAACTTAGGATTTTCTTAGTTTATTACGGTCTCTACCATTGCCTATTATCCTAACCCAATTGTTAACTTGCTTACTTTACCTACTTAGATCTATAGGCGTGACCTCCTAGATCAGGAATTCCCTTCTCAGATTTATTAGCATCTGCCCAAAGCTCATTGGTTGGTTCTGTTTTTGGTTCCTTTTTGATGTGAGTTCTCATTTCCTGGGTGTAGTAAGGCTTAGTGAGGTCAGTGATGGGCCCGGTCATCAGGTTGGTGAGTGGTAGAGTTGGTGTTAAGACTTCAGGGCTCCTGAACTTCTAAACACCCAGGGCCTTCAGTTGTCATGTCTAACAGGTACATTTTCTGTTTCATTCATAGATTCTTGCTGGCCCTACACATATCTGTATAGGACCAATCAAAATTGGATGGGTAGAACTATAATCCAATGTTCTTTAAAACACTTGGATTCTGGAGCTAGTTGTATAGGACTAATCCTACAGCCATCTGGGGGAATTGTGACAGGAAAATTTCAAGTTAAGTCTTGCCTGAGAAATTTGGTGAGACCCTTTCCCAAAATACAAAGTAAAATCCAGAGGGCTAGGGAACACAGCTCTGTGGTAGGATGCTTGCCTTGCATGTGTTAGGTCACAGACTCTATCACAGTACAAAAAAAGTGAAAAGAAAGATAATTAAAAAATAACCCAAGTGTATTCACTACTTTTCTGTTGTTGTGATAAAATATCAAGACCAGAAGCAATGTAAGGAGGAGGTTATTTTGGCTTATGGTTCAGGAGGGCCAAGTAGCCATAAAAGCAGGAAAGATATGGCCACAGGAATAGGGAGCTCAGAGATCACATCTTAACCACATAGAGTAAGCAGAGAGAGCAAGCAGGAAGTCACCAGAAACTATAAGCCCTCAGAGCCCACCTCAGTGACTACTTCTTCAGTAAGGGTCACATTCTAATAGTTCCGTGGCCTCTGCAGATAGTGACACCAGCAGGTCCCATCTCCATTTGTTAGCATCTGCCTAAGGCTCATTGGGGGGTTCTGTTTTTTCTTAGTTCAGAGACTTAGTATCCAAATGTAAGAGTCTCTGGGTGACATTTTTCATTAAAACCAAAACACTTATCAGACCATTCTAGAGATTAAATTGCAGATTCAGAAAATATAGTGAATCATGAAATTTGGAGCATGAGCCAGTGTTTGTGTATTACTGATTTTAAGAATGTAAGGAAGTAATCATTCGACTGTTAGAGTTTAATGGTTCCCGTCGTTGAATTTGTGAATCTTGTATGAATTTAGGCTTAGCACTTTCTGGCTTTGCCATTCTGACTTCTTCACGTGTGATACGGGGAGCCTATTTGACATGAGTTATACCCCAGGGGTGTCATGTGCCTGTCAGTGTTGGTCCAGTACTGAGACTTGATTACGCTCACCACAGGATTTGCTAGTATTTTCAGCAGGTCAGTGGGCTGTCCCTATGTGCAATCGCACAGTTGAGACTCGGGTTCTATAAACACTTCTTATAAGTTCATATGTCTAATAAGTAGAACTCTACACAATTTCAATCTGTAGAGTTCTGAATTAATCATTCTCGTCCCTGTGTCATTTCTTTTACTGAATTCTTAACTCAGAATCAAGCTCTTCTACAAAATGAAAAGATTGAACTGATGAATTTAGACCTCCTCCTTCTTAGATTTTATCAAAAGTAAAATGAGACTGTTACTTTTATTATTATTTTACAGTATAGTAATATAAAGATTATAAGCTTAAATGTTGTCTTTCTTTTGCTTAAAGGATGTCAGATAGCTGGGTGTGGTAGCACACACCTGTATTCATAGTAACTGGAAGACCAAGGCAGGGGAGACCTGAGTTTTCAGGCCACTGGGTTATGTAGTTGTAACCATATCTCAACAAATAGCAACAAGCCAGTCAATTAGAATAATTAGTGTTAACTATAAGGAAGAAAAATTTCTATATGGTTTATTCATTTGTTCTCTTGGAAGATTCATTTGTGTAGGACAAACATTTGACCCTGATGAAAATCCTCTTCTTTCTCTACAGTCCCACTTTAGATGTAAAAAATAGTTCTGACAAATTATTATTGATGAGGCTAAGCCTGGGGTTAGTGGAACAAAAGACCGACTCTATGTATAAGTGTTCAGCCTGCAGGAGACAAAGAGGCAGTGATCTAAAGAGAATTCTAGCACATCCTCCGATTCTCAAAATTAGTCATGAGATCTACTCTTTTTCTTTTTCCTGGGGAGATTATTACAAGTTTAGCAATGAATAGTCCTCAGTAACTTCCCTTTCCTTCTTTTCCCTTTGTTTTGGTTGTGGGAAAAATTGTAGTATTTAGCTTGGGCAGTTTAGATATCCCAATTTAGGGGGTACCCTCTGGAACACCATAGTTAGAGGTCAGTCCAATATACTCCTTTTCAACACTGTGGATCAGATCAAGGTTGGCCTTGTCCAGCCAAGGTCATAGAGTTTCAGAACAGCTTATCTGATGTGGCACTCAGGGTTCTATGGTTCATGATGAACAGAAGCCTGATGTTTTCTTTGATCTTCCTCATACCAAGCTCCATTGTAAGGGATTTTGATTGAGAAGTGATGAAGTGATCAAGGTTGTTTCTCCTACCAGTCTTCTCCTTAGAACAGCCTGTGCTGTCTTAAGAGACACAGTCCCGTGCTTTGCTGGAGTGTGGGTGACACAGCAGCTTATTTTTGTCCCATGGGTACCTTTTAGCACTGCATACTTAGTATTTAAGTTTTTGTATCCTCTTCTGTTTTAGGAGGAGTTTGGTGTTTCTTCTTGACTTTTTAACATCTTTGTGCAAGTACTCTTGTCTTAAAAAAAAAAAAAACAAAACCAATTAACCAAACAAACAAAAAATGGCCCCTTCCCTTTAAATAAAAATGTAGTACATTGTGATAGAAATGACTGAAAATCATTTTTTGATTCTAATAGGGATATTATCAGATATAACTTGATATTAATACATCGATGCATATACTGTCTTCCGATTCATTTTACACACACACACACATACACACACACACACACACACACACACACACACACACAATCCCCTGCTGTATATACAGATTTGTTCTCAGGCTTTTAATTAACTTGTGTATCTGGGGTGGACGGGTCTGCATCATTTACCACATCTGTTTCCCGTGTTCACAGCTTTTCATTGCCATGAGTGATCCCGCCACAGATGATGTTGGACAGTTATCTCAACTCAGGTCTCTGAGTTTTCGAGCTGGCGGGCGTTGTAAAGACTTACTGTGTGGGAACGAAAGTGCCATTTGCTCAGAACCAAATCCTGGCAGCTACTTGTCTCCGCTCTCTCCCTTATGCTGTGCTCTTGGGAGAGGTCCCAAGCTATTTGGCAAGCACTTAAAGCCTTGCACGATGTGGCTCCTTCCAAGATATCTAGATTCCTCCTCCACAGCATCCTCACGTTGCTCTGGGAGCATCCTCTTGCTCTGTGCATTTTCACACTTTCCTACTTTAGTTCATTGACCCCCAGACTCCAAACATTCAAATATCACCTTGACAATACTTCTGTTTTCGTATGTCACTTATACCATTATTCACACCTATCTGGTGGGATATTCACTTTGTCTGCTTCTGTGGCACTGACCACACCCATTGGGGGTGGAGCCAGGGGTGGAAGTGACCCATGGAACTGGGTCTGAGGAGGAGCCCGGGAACGCTCTCTTGCTGGCTGTATCGCGGAGAGGGGAGCATCCGGTTCCAACTGCTGTGTTCATCTGTCTGTGTTGTGAGTTGTTTCTCCCTGAATAAACATCTATTCAGTCTATTTGTTTATCCTGATCCTTATTAAACCGCAATACACCTAGCAATAGCAGAGAGGATATCTGAACCGGTCTTCCCCTGTAATCAGATTGGTAAATACCCCAACTATCATCAAAGAGCCTTCATCCAGCAATTGATGGAACCAGACACAGAGTTCCGAGTTCCACAACTAAGCACCAGGCCAAGCTCCAGGAATCCATTTGAAGAGAGGGAAGAGGGAATATGTGAGCAAGGGAGGCCAGGATCATGATGGAGAAATCCACAGAGACAGCTGAACCAAGCTCATAGAAACCCATAAACTCTAGACCTACAGCTGTGGCGACTCCAGAGGGACCATACTGGGCCCTGCATGTGTGGGAGACAGCTGTGAAACTTGGCTATCTGAGGGGCTCCTGGCAGAGGACCATGATACAGACCTGGTACATGAACTAGCTTGTTGGTGCCCATTCGCTATGGTGGGAGGCCATGCTGAGCCTGAATGCATCGGAGAGGGGCTTGGTCCTGCCCCAACCTATTGTGCCAGACTGTGTTGACTCCTCAT
The DNA here is from genome assembly GCA_030556225.1 of Cricetiscus sungorus. Taxonomy (NCBI): domain Eukaryota; kingdom Metazoa; phylum Chordata; class Mammalia; order Rodentia; family Cricetidae; genus Cricetiscus; species Cricetiscus sungorus. Next base: position 43,574,113 of record JANBXA010000366.1, read on the forward strand.
GGGAGCCCTTACCAGTGAGAAAGAGTGGGCTAGGAGTGAGTGGGAGGTAAGTGAGGGGAGTGGGAGGGAGAATTGCTGTTAAAAGTAAAATGAAACTTAAAAGAATAAATAAACTATAAAAATATTCTTATAGATTTTTTTAACTTAACAATAGATGTGAGAGGATATAAATTTGGTATGTGGTGTGTGTGTTGTGTGTTGTGTGTGTGTGTGTGTTTATCACTGCTTTTCAAGTCATATGCAAATACATTAATAATTATTAAATAAAACACTCGAAGATGTTTCTGATATTATCTAAAATGATTTTCTGCCTGGTACAAATATCCTGTGTTGAGGAACCCTGTATTTACCACATTATTCTACAAAGACTAGCTCCCCTTTGGTTCTGAAATGGCTTCCTGATGATTTTTCCAGTTGTACTGGAAAAATCGTCTTGTGCTGTCCCTGCTGATGTTATGGGGACCCCGAGAACAACTTCCAAAGTGATCAGGGGCTCATGCTGGATGGGCGTTGTGTCAAAGAAGGCTTTTAGTTGGAGGCAGTTCTGAATTGAGTTTAGAAAAATATCCATTTATGAAAGAAGTCAGTAAAAGAGAAGCACAGTGATGGAAAATGACAAAATACGCGCAGAAAATAATTAGCAATATAACACACATGTGACACGGCCATATTGGTGATTGCATGGAACACTCAAATAGAAAGAAGTGACTTTGAGACTGGCTACCAAGTGAAACAGGATCTAGTCATGCGGTATCTCCAAAAGGAGTTCCTCAGATGCAAAGCACGGGATGAAAGTTAAACAGTGGAAGGATAACGCACCAGACGGCCACCGTAGGAGATCTGGAGTGACTCTAACAACATCCGGCAAAACAAAGCCTAAATTAGTGTGTGTGGACTTAAATGAAAAGCTGTAACGCGTCAGTTTGAAATTCCAGGTGGAGAAGAGGGAGGAGGATTGAAGCAATGCTTGAAAGGATAACGGCTGGGAACTTCCCTGCACTGACAAAAGAAGTTGAGTATCTGGAAAAAAATGTCCTGCAAGTTAAAATAAAATGAAAACCACATCTAAGGCAAAACTTGATAGAAGTGGAATACCAAAGTTGGAACAAAGAACGTAAGGCACAGAGGGGAAAGGAACACAGTCCACATAATACAGCATCCACTCCCATGCCTGATTCTCAGTACCAACGACGAACGCAAAGCAGAGAACAGTACCAGCGCGCTTCTCCACGGTGGCGCCTGGAATCTGCGCTACTGAAAGAGACCTTTGAGGTCCCATTGCTGAAGAACGAGTGCATTTTAAGTACTGGGTGGTGGGGGAATCTTCTTCTTTATATGTAGTTCTCTTATTGGTTGATGATTGTCCAATAGCCAGGCAGGAAGTATAGATGGGGCTACCAGACAAGGAGAGTTCTAGGGAGAGAGGCTGACAGAAGCGATAGAGATGCCATGTAGATGCTGGGGGGGGGCACTGGGTGTTCTCTGGAAAGATAAGGACACGAAGAATGTATTAGTAGTTATAGGTTAATAATGAAGAGAGAGCTAGCCAGTAGAAAGCCTACGGCATCAGCCAAACAGTCTCAAATTAATCCGGTCTTCCTGTTCCAGAAGATGCAATCTCTGCTCTTCCGATGCTCTTTGCAGCCCAAGATAGCACAAGCCAGGCCCTTCTCTACCTTATAATGGGTCATGTGTGGCACCTGAAACCACGCCTAAAAGTGTGGCCACCACTACATTTGGAACTAAAGAAAGAAAAATATTTATTTATTTATGATACATGAAACTGAAGGAATTGGTACCAACTGACACTTGGTGAAATTCTGGCAGAGAGGACATAATAACAGCTGGAATGTTTGGGATATAAGAAGAATTGGTAAAAAAAAGGGAAGTGTTAAAAACATGGATTAAAAACTAATCTTAAACAGTTAAGAAAAAAAAAAAGCAGAATCGTGATACACAAGCATTCTGCAAGGTAAGCTGGGAAGGAAATGAAGGAATTTCAATGCCTCAGCCTATCCCTATTGCACTGTAAGGTACGAAATTATGAAATGGTAAGTATGTCCAGGGAATGTGTGAGGGTTACTAGGGTGGATCTTAAAAGGATAATAATATGGAGCATAACTTCCAAATACAGACATGGAAACGTGTGAAATGGAAATTTGAATTGAAAAAATGCCATTTAAAAACTATAAATGATATAAGTGAAAGCAAAAGGAAATGACGATGGAGTCAAATGCAAATGTGTCAGTAAGCAGGGTGGGTGTAACTACAGAAGCTGCTGAAGGACAGAGGTGTCATGCACAATTTAAAAGTTCGCTGGCCCCGTGTTCACTCATACCTCAAACATAAAGCAATGGGAAGAATGAAAGGAAAGTGCCCCAAGTTATAGTCCTGGAAAAATGCTAAATAAATCTGCCCTGGCTACTTTAATATTAGGCAAAATGAATGCACAGGGCAAAATATAAGGTGAAATCTTGCTAGAGATGAAGGGGTTCACTATACAAAGGAATAGCTTTCCATTCCTGTGGATATGGAGCCAATTAAACTTTCGTGCATCTAATTACACAGCCTCAATACATTCAAACCAAGATCGACAGGACTAGAAGGGGGAACAGACAATTCCAGCATCACATGAGGTTTTACAAAACACTTTTCTCTCAATAATTGATAACATAAATAACCAAATTAGCAGCAAGGCCAAAGGAGATTCAAACAGCTAATTATTTGCCTTCCTCTAAAGGAAAGAACTAGAGAATTTCACTCAACAGTTGTGAATTAATCAATTTAATCATACAGTGAATGCGTGTGGAACTGACCACATTTTGAATTCTGATGTTGGGGAGCATAAAGACCATCCGTGTTCTCTAGCTTCAATGAGAGGATGTAAGGATTATCAGCAAAATAACTAACCAAACTCCTACACATTCAAAAATAAATATTTTATCTCACTACCATTTACCGGTGGGGATATTTAGGATGAAGTAAAAAGTTTCAGTCAGACCCTCGTGGGATGCGTCAAAATCGTTGCTTAGAGGTAAATTGTAGTTTTGAATGTTTGTATTAGGAAAATAGAAAGACTAGAAATTAGCTGAGGTTTGTATTTAAAGAAGTCAGAGAAGCAAACCATACAAACAAACAAACAAACAAACAAAGAGTGAAGTAGTAATGGCAGAAACAGGACTGGGTGGCATGCTTAGCAAGTGTCAGAATTTTCTTACATCCCAGAAAAACTGGGAATGGCGGTGCAAACCTGCAATCCCAGATCTGAGGAGGATGCATTTCATCTACCCAAGCATGGAATGTTTTTAACCGTTGGCATCTGTTCCATCTTTGAAGTGGAAAAATGTCTTCTGCCTTCATTCCATTGGTGCCCAGGCAAATATTAAAAAGCTGGCTTTCTGAAAGCAAGCAAGCCAGGTATAAAAACTAAGCACGAATAAGTGAACAACAACAAAACACTGATTTGAGGTACTTGTCCATTGTCTGTGGTATAAATACTCCCAGAAACAGCCACCGTCAATCACAGTGGTCAGGAGACGAGCAGCAAGAATTTGAATTCCCAAATCTGGCAAGAGTGAGTTTGAATTTTAGCTCCACGTCTAACTAATTGCAATCCTTGAAAAACATTTTGTTTTCTAAGCCCTTATTGCCTCGTCAAGGCAGTTCTAAAGGCATAGTATTTCCAGCACAGTGTCTATCCACCCTCCCATCTAGCATGACGCTGGGCCAGGCTTAGGATCAGCTGTGCTGGGAGGGAGGGTCACCCTGAATAGTATACTTAAGTTCCAGGTTCTTCCTTTGAGAGGTTTTCCCTGTACTTCATCCTTGGCTGGCTTTCCTTCATAAGCTGCACGCTTTCTCCTATAATGCCTTCTACTTCATTGGTGGTCTGTATCTGGGTGACTTGCTAGGCATCATCTTCATGGTTTCTCTCCATAGCATAGACTTTGAACACAGAGACTCCAAGTGAACTCAGTAGCTGGTTCTCCGCACCTTCTCTGCACCTTCTGAATTCCTCCCTCCCTCAGAGAGTGGGACTACAGATGACCCAAGGATTTGGAAAATCATCTGGAAAGCCATCCACAGCTAAGTGTCCCTTTTTATGTGAATAGTTGCTTTTTGCAAAGCCTTGCTCATAGGGAAATGGTAGGCCAGATCCAACTAAACTTTCAAGTTTATCTCACCGATGGTGAGAATTTCATGCACCATCATGGGATTTGAGGGAAGCTATTTTGGGGTGTAGTGAGAGCAATTGATCTCTCTGCAATCACATCATTCAGGCAACTATACACTTTGTCATTCCTAAGCTGAGAGCTGAGACTTCATGTGATTTTCTCAAAATTGATGGATTGATTGACTAGTTTGCTCATTCACTCCTTCTTGTATGTAGGACATACGTTTCAGAGACCCACTAATACATCAGACGCTTTTCTGGGTTCTGGGGATACAAAGATGACCTGAATATAAGTACAAGGATCTCATTATCTAGTTGGAGGAAGATTTAAAAAAAAAAATGATTAAATGGATGCGATGATGGATGGCTATAAGAAATGCTGTCGGCACACGGAGGAAAGAGTGGCAGGCCTGAGAATCAGATCAGTTTCTGAGGCAGTCATGTTTGTTTGAGGCTATGTAATGGTTTACTAGCAGGGAGAAGCAAGTGGAGGTGGAACAGGAACCGGAAGGTATTAGTGGCAGGGAGCAAGGTGTTCATGGCATGGCAGCGGGACACGATGTGGCTGGCTGGTCCTGGGACCCTGCTGTGCATTTCTCTTACGACATGTGTGATACTCATGTGAAGGGGGCCATCCAGAGCCAGCGTACACCCGAGACAGTCTAAACCAGGAGCCCCATCGCAACCGGAGCGCTCAGCCACCTGGGGATTATTAAGGAGACACTCTCCAGAGAGGATTTGAATGCACTCATGCGTGACACTTTGTTGTTGGTCGTGCAGAAAGTGACAAAGGGGACCATGCCACACAGGTCCCAAGATTCAGGGCCCTTTGTCCCAGCAGCCTCTGTGGTCAGTACGATGGCTTGCTGCTTTCCACACGCCGCCACAAATCCCCATTTTCCAGAGAAAGGCAGTTTCCCTCTTCGTAAAGGCCAGCGCAGCGGGTTCCCGCAGTAGCATCCCCTCTGGCCTCAACCACGCCTTAGATAATAACAAATCCCTTTTGCTTGGTCCCCATTATCTCGTTGTAAATGAGAAAGTAATAAAGCGAGGCTGCAACCGGACTAATTAAATCAGCTATTTCTAATCCCATCGATCCGGGGAGGGCGGTGTGGAGGGCCAGAAGGGAAAAGTGTTTTTTATTCAGAGTAAGCCAAGTCCATTTCTGTCACAATGCAGGGACCAAAGAAGTGAGAAAAGAAACTGCTTTGGACTGGGATGTGAGGCCTGTAGGGAAGGGCTGGGCATGCCCAGGGCGGGCGGACATCCTCACCTAGCAGGCTGGATGGAGTTAGCCAACTGTTTTTCTTCTGAGGACAAAAGGTCTGAAGCAAGAAGAAAGGCAGTTGGAGCAGGAATCTCATCCTTTGTTGCTGGGGAATATGCGACGCAGGGCAAAAAATCAGCACCAAAGGCGACAAAAATAAGAATGTGAATAAATAAATAAATGTTTTAAAAGCAACCAGCAGGAAGCCAGCCACTCTGTTTTTTATGGGCCAGCTAAACATCACATGTCAGTATTGAGTTTAGAAGTATCTTTTCTTTCCTTTGGAAGGTCATTTTTTTTTTTTTTTTTTTTTTTAAATCTGTCACTTGGATGAGCCCAGCTCCAGCCACCTGTGGCCTACAGTTACATCTCCCTTCCCAGGATAAATCATGGTGTGATCTGTGCTCAGGTTATGGTGAAAAACTTGGGGATTGAAAAATGCAGTCCCAGATCTGAACCCCTTAGTCTGAGCACATTTTTTTCTGAATCACTCCTGGACGAATGAGCCCAGCATCCTGGACACAAGGGATAATTTGTAGCAGTCCCAGGGTTTAGAGCCTCTGGCTACCGTTCTCTCTGTGTGAGGACACCCATTCGTCTCCCTTCCCAGCTTCAGCACGTTGAAATAGACACAAAGTTCTCACGGCTTCGGTTTTGGACATGGTCAGGAGTATTTTTATTTGATTCAAACTTGTAAACTTTTGCAGAGGGAAGACAATGAATTGTAACGTCCAGCCCCCAAAGCAAGTGGGTTTTATGGTAGTTAGGGAACAAACATCTAAAGGGAGAAAAAGAATTTATTTTAAAATGGGTAAGTTTGAGTTCAGCTGCACCCAGAATGAATAACAGTAAGTGGAATTTATGAGCTATCATTACTTCTTACCTTACAGATATTTTATGGCCTTCCAAAGCAAGCTAAAACATATCAGAAAAACTCTGACAACCATCTAAACGTGAGATTTATAATCTAGGAGAGTAAGACTGCTTGTGTAATAGAATAATATCACCAGAAAGTGCCCTTGCTTCCTTTGGCTAGGAAAAGGAATAGGAGGGCAGCTCAGGATGAGTGGCTAGTCTCTCTGTCCTCCTGGGTCTACGGAAGTTTTTTGTAAAAAGTCCTTCAGAAGTAGAATGGTTACTGTGAACTCAAATAAGCCATCCAAATTGAGGATATGGAGGGGTAATTTTTCAACTCAAGTGGTCTACTGTAGGGTCAGGACTGGAGGCCAGTAGGTGCCACACGCAACGAGGTTCCCCGCCTCGCCTTCCCTCTCTCATCCCCCAACTCTCTATTGTTCATGTACCATGTGGACTCATCCCCTTTAGGATTAATTTGTCATCCACACCACAGGGTGGAAAATAGACATTCTGGAAGGGGCATGCTAGTTGAATTTCTGTAGTTTTTTCCAACTTTGCCCAGTTGCTCTGATCAGTGTTCATTGTACTTCTTTTTTATTTTTTTCAATGTTAATTAATATTTCAGGAAACCTTGGTGTTTAAAGCTTAACCTTGTGGTTTCGACTATTTGGGAGAGTCTCTGAAGATCCTTGCATATGGTAATTTATAACTTTGTCAAGGCAAAGTTTGAATTTCAAGGGCTGGAGCACCGTTTTGTCAGAGTGAGAATGTAGCTGGGAATAGAGCTCTGGGTGTCTTGATATTGCTACCCTTGGCCACGTGGCATGCATGTATTATTATGGAACCATTATGAGTAGCTCCAGCCAACTCTTAAACATGCATCTGGATCAGACACTGTACTACACACTCCACATATGTTATTTCATTTATTCCTCCCCAAACCCCTGTTAATGCTGTGTCTCATTTTGTAGAGAAATAGAAGTACTGAAGCAGTAGAAGCTGGTCTCTAGTGTCATAACAGTGTCATAACCAGTAAGTTTCAGGGTCAAGATTTGAACCTAACTCTGTCCTCCACAGCCTGACTACCCAGTGTCTCTTTTCAGACTCTGGAGGGATCCCAGGTATGCACTAGGATGCTGTGGATTTCCTCTTTTTAATACATAGTAAAGCTACAGGCACTGCTCCATGACAGTCATCACAGAAATGGACAGAAATGGGCAAAGAACTTATCTTCATTGGCTTCCACTTAAGTTTACAGAGACAGGCAATTAGCAATACAAATGCTAGACACATCAGTGTGGGATGATGACAAGTTCTAGAACAACTTATCAAGTCATAGGACCATGAAGAGTAGTGATTTTGGGCTTTGGGGCAGTGATTCAGTTGTAAGTCAGTAGCAAGGACAATATCCATAGAGACAGTGACTCACATGCAAGTGCTCGGTGGTGAGGGAGCATGTCATGAAATGAGTAGAATGTGCTGGAATACCCAACTTGTGATGAGGGTGGTACATGGTACCTGCAACGGTAGCCAGGAGGCCAGTTAGGCTGTAGTACGAAGTCAATGGAGGGAGTTGAAAGAAGAGGCCAGAGAGGCTCTGGGGACAAAGAATTTGAGGCTAGGTTTTGTTGACCTCTGCTCTTACTTGGAGTGAGATAGGAGGTTTTGAAGAGTTTTTTTTTTTTTTTTTTTTTTTTTTTGTGAACAATGACTTGCTATGGCTTGCATTTGGAAGATCTCACTAATGTGTGGAGAATCTATGGAGGAGGGCACAGGCAAGGATGTATGGACAGTCCAGAAGAAGGGTTTAGTTAAGAAGATCTTTGAAAGAGATGCTGATGATTGGGATCCAAAGAAGCTAAGAAGCACTCAGGATGCTGAAGGCAGGCACAACAGAATTAACTGGACCTGTGTTTACAATGTCCAGTGGTAGAGTTTATTTAATACATTTTCTTCATATCTTACATGCAGACCTAAAGAGGTAACTACAATTCTGATGAACATTCCGAAGTATTTTGCTTCTTTATTTTTGAATTTTTTTCAGAGAAATTCATGGAGTGAGAACTAATGAAAATCTTGGCTTGTAATCATCATTAATGTCTATTATCTAGTCTTGGGCTTGGATCAGACATAGGGACAAGGAGACACCAGGAGGATCTAAAATTAAAGCAGGAGCTCATCTCTAAAGGGTTGGAAGCATGAAATTTGCACCAGGAACAAGCTGAGGTGGTGACAGTCGCCTTCTGCAGTGGGAAAACCAAGTACTTGTTGTTCCATGAGGAAGATGCCTGGAGAACGGGTTGTGGTCTTGGCATTGTGGACTAGCAGATGTCTTCTAGTTTCAAGGCAGCAGATCCAAGAACGATATTATGGCTTAGAACAGAAGGGCAGGATAGGGAAGCCCAACCCTTTGTTCTATCAGCCAGACTGGTAGAAGGGCAATGTGGCTATCAACGTGCTTAGAATGGACAGCACAGAAATGTGTCCTCAGGAAGTGGGGGCCCCTCCTTGGCTTATTCTGTAGCATTTCCTAGCCAGAGGGTCATTAGCTAGAAAGAGGTGGGAGGGCTTTTGTTCAAGCACTGAAAATATGCCTCACTGCCTACTGCAGGTCAGTAGAATTCCAGCCCTATAACTATAGTCTCATTGATCGAGTAAGCACATTAAAACAGGTAAATACCCAACAGAGAATAAAATATACATGGCTCCATTGTTTTATAGGTGTATAGGTGAGACTGTAAGTCTGACAGATTCCATCACTCTTTTAAAGAAACCACATTCAGGGATATGTGATCCTGTTCTGTTGCTTAGAAAAGTCAGTGGGGTGTGCCCCACTAGGAACGAGGTGGTGACAGTCTTCCAAGGAAACAGAGTGTAAGGTAAATGACCTGAATTTTGACCTGGTTCTTCTTCCATTTAGCTCTGCCATTGGATAATTTATGTAACCCATTTAAGGCTTGGCTGAATTTGCTTATCCAGCCTCTTAAATTAAAAAAAATGAAAATTTGTTTTGGATTGATTAGTATTTGTACATATACATGGGTTGCATGTTGTCTTGTTTCCTATTGCTGTGTTACAGTACTCTAACAAAAGGAATTTAGAGAAGAAAGGGTTTATTTTAGCTCATGAATCCTGATTAGAGACCGTTGTGGTGGGGAAGTTGAAGTAGCAGGAACATGAAATATCTAGTCATATCTACAGTCACAAACAGAGGCTGAGAAATGTTTCCTTGAGGACTTTAGTTCAAGCTTGAGTATAATTACCTCAGTGCCAGTGTTTACATTTGATTTGAATGTTTATAGATATGGATGTATGCATGTGAATGTGTGTGTTTTTGTGTGAGGTATGAGTCATCCCTTGATAAATGTTCTCATGGGAATTTAGGCTGGAACCTTTGTGTTTCTATAGTCTTTGGTCTCTTTCTATTTTTTTCTATAGCTATCATGGATTTTCTCTATAGCGATCATGGCCAGTAGGTAGATACTGTCTCTCTGGGTTTGTGGAGCTTCTGAAACTAATCAAGTGCGGCTTATGGATTTCCCTTCCTCCAGGTAAATGTTATGTCCTTTTATGGCATCCTGATGTTTGTTGATTGTATTGTGTGAGTCACATTTTAATAGAAACACCTACAAATGGGAGAAGTGCAAGTACAGGGGGGTATGCTAGTTTGTGTGACAGCAAGCTATTTGAGGCAATTATTTAAACAGTATCTATTTTGGCTCATGGCTTTGGAGGTTTCCATTCATGGTTGTCTGACCCATTGCTCTTATTTCATGGTGGGAATACAGAATGGTAAAGACAGGGAGTATTTGCCATAGAAAATTGTTTGCCTTATGTCAGGGAACAGTGCAGGAAGAGGAAGAGAATGTTGTCTTACAATGCTCTTCAAAGGTAATTCCCCAATGACCCAAGGGTTTTAGGGTAAGCTCCATTGTCTAATGGTTCTCTCACTCTCCAACAGTGCCACCTGGGAACCAAGCCTTTAGCAGGTTGGCCTTTACGAGATGTTCGGCCCTTGAGTGAATGAAACTTGTGTGTGAGGCATTTGCAATGAGTTTAGGTTCCAGAAGTTGATAGCAGGGGCTTCACAGGGAGGCAGCAGTCCCAGCTGTGGGTTAGGGTTAGTTCTTTGCTAACTACCAATTGCTGTTTAGCCCTGGGCAAAATCCTTCCTTCTTTAGTCCTAGTTTTACCCTCTGTCCAACAGACAGCTGAGAGGATTCTTAGACCCTTTCCTCTCACACTCAAAACTCTGATCTCAGCAGAGAGTGGCCTCTACGAAGGCCCAGATTGGCCAGAAAGGGCACATCTTGTCAGCAACAGCTGCATGCCTGGATTCCTCCTTAGCTAATTCCTCAGAGCTTATACCTGCAAGACCCTGTGCTCCCACTGACAGATGTCACTTCCAGCATTTATTAGAGTTGAGTAAATTTTGCAAACAATAAATATCTCAGTTCCTTGCTGATGTCTTTAAATGCTACTTCAAAATGCCTCCCATACCTTCCTTGTTCTGCAACAAAGATTCATTTTAATCTTGCAATACCTGTTTTTTTTTTTTCTTGCACTTTGTTCGACCCCGACCAGATTCCTGTAAATTCCCTAGAGCAGCTGGCAAGGAGGCTGAAGGTATAGCCCAGTGATGGTGCTGTCCCAGTTTCTGACAGGTTTGATAGCTGATTTTCTGCCTTACCAGTGTAACATAGATTAAATGGTGCAAATTTACATGTCCGACAGACCCAGCTTAGCACCCCCTATCCCATCTCTCTCACAGGTTGGCTGGGCAGCCTTGGATAAGTCAACGTGACCTCTCTGAGCCTTTCTTTAAAGTGGGGGACTGTGGTTTTATTGCACAGCAGATGTACAGGGGAAGTGAGGTGACAAGTGCGAAGCATTGTTCCAGTGAGAAGGCAATGTCTGATCCCATGAGAGTAGATGCTTAGCAAATGGGGAACCAATAAAATGATCATGACTCTGAAGGAAGACTCCTAGCTCGTGCTCAGGAAGCCTCAGAGGCCAATGTCAGGGGTTGTAAATCAAGCCATCCTCTGTTTTAATACTGAATTAACAACCAGGCAGGGGGGGAAATGGAACATTTAAATATTTAAACCAAACATTTAATTTTTAAACACGGACATTCTTTTTATAACTTGGATGTCTCTTCAAGGCCTGTGGAAATTCCCCGAGCCTCCCTCTCTGCCCTCATTCACAGTGCATGCTAAAGACCATGGCTGCTATGGAAGCTGTGCTCGTGCACGGGGATAATACACTTGCTGTGTTGTGAAGAAGGCACCTTCGTGTCCCAATAAAGACGTTACTGACGAGTTTCTACAACGGAGACTAAATCACTGTATAATAAGAAGGAAACTAAGTCTCTAAGCAAGTGAAATGACTTTGCATGGCACCCATGATTCCAGTTTCTTGCCAGACACTGTCCTAGCTTATAGTATGTTATCTTTTCCAGATTGAACTAGCAAAACATGGAAGATTTGTGCCATCATCATCATCTTTGTGTCTGTGATGCAGTTTTCTCAGGGAGGCAGACTCCGTGACCCAGAGTTGTTTGTTTTGGATAGCGGATGCTTCTACTCTGTCTCCTAGGCATCTATCCCTTCTGTAACAACCTCTAAGTTTTGCTTGTGTCCTGTCTTTTCCTCCTCCCTGTTCTTGGTGGTGTTTGTGTGACTGAACTCTCATATAGTCCATAATGTGTCTGGGTCTTATGACATAGACCAGTGGCTATGCCAATTGGTTCATAGATGTGACTATGAACCAATCAGAGCCAAGCATTAGGTTTTTACTGGGATGCTAGAAGAGGGTGGATACTGCTTTTGGCCTTTTTGTGTATTGATATGCGCATGCCGGAAAAGGTCATGGGATCCTCTGGAGCTGGAGTTACATGTCTTTGTAAAGTACCCAATGCCACCAAAGGTGCCAGGATTGGAATTTGGGTCCTCAGCAAGAGTACTGTGTGTTCTTAACCACTGAGCTATCACCTTTTTTTACTCCAGAGAACTTACCGTAGGAGAATATAATTTATAGATAGTCTAATTGAATGACTGAGATCACCACATCTCTTTCAGAAAATGGACTGTTCTCTCCTTTTACTGACCTCTAATTTTGTACACAAGTCTCATCTGCTGATGAGCTATGAAGCAACAATTATGTTATGTTCTTCATGCTCTTCTTGAGCCATGTATATCTAATCTGTCCCTCGTTTCACCAATCTGTGATTACTAAACACCAGAACATTGCTTATAATCAAGTTTCTGCATGAATTTCCCATCCTTCAAGTCTTGCTGGCTTCTAAGCCAAGAATCCATAGGGCACTTCTTCACTTTGGGGCACAAATCTCTTCTCAGCCTAGTTGGCATGGTTACCACCTTGGTAACCTTCTTGATAGCACATCTCTCTCTTCCCTGGATACCACATTAAATATGGCAGATGATTTCCATTGCTGCTGCTGCTGGCTCTGCTTGAATGTTAAAGTTGAATCTCTTGTCTCATGGAACTCTGTGTAAATGCTGTTTCCCTGCTTAACTCTGACTTGTCTGGTAAAGGGAGGAAATCCCTCATCTTCCATTAAACCTCTTTTCAGAATCTCCAGGGCCCCTGTGTCAGAGACCCTGCTAGCTAAGTCTTGAACCTTGGGAAGGCTAAGGGATGTTTTCCCCAAAATGATGGCAGGTTGGTACCTATATTAACAAAACTACACAGATCCTTCCAGAAGGATATATAGACATGAAGGATGACTTGAAGATTAATAAGTCTCCACCTACTATGGTTTGAATATGATTGATAACCCTGTAAGTTCATTATTAGAATGCTTGGCCCCCAGATCATAGTGCTGTGTTTGGTGGTTCTGGGAACTTTGGTGGTAGAGCTGAGTTGGAGACAGTAGGTCACTAGAGGCAGGGTCTTAGGGGCATATTATTCAGTGATCCTCCTATTGGGAGCCCTTTTTTCCTAGATGGTCATGAAAGGAACATCTCTCCTGTACTACATATTCTCAACATGGCAATGTGCTATCTAAATTCACGGGGAAAGAAAAATAGTGAGCTAAACAAAATCCTTCATAACTTGTTTCTGTCAAGTGTCTTGTCAGAGAGATGAGAAATGTGATTAACTAATAGATATCAAAAAAGAACAAAAACAAAAAAAAAAAAACAAAAACAAAAAACCAAAAGAAAGCTCCCCAAACCATAAATCACTTCAAAAATTTAAGATGGCTCAAAACAAAATCTAAAACCAAAACCCAAGGCAACATATATAAAACAGCAGCAACTGCTAAAAGGAATTTCATTATATAGAACGGGGTAAAAAAGAGGGAAGAGCAGCAAGGCACAGGGAAATGCCCCCAAAAGGCATAATGTATTTGCATGAAAATGATCTTATGTAACCCCGTACAATAACCAAAAGACCAACAATGGCCACACAGAGCCTCTACTCTATCTTCATTGGGCTCTTCGTGACTTATAGATTGTCAGTTCTGACCCTCTCATGGTATCTGCCAGGCTACTTACCCTCTGTAAAGACTGAGACATCTAGCTATTTTGGTTTCTCAGAATGTCTTCTAAGGGACCACATGGAAATGCGGCATCTTGGAACAGTTCGTTGAGTAGATGACAGAAAAGGAACTTGGTACTCGTTCCTCCTGGCCCCCCCTTCTTTCAGTGGCCATAGTTTACCTAGCAGGAGGAGTTAACACCCCCACCCTTCTTGATCATCATAACAGCGCCACAGCAGCGGTCTGTTGCCTAAAGCCTGGCGGGCCCTGTGTGTCGAGCCAGGAAGGGCAAGAAAACTACCAAGTTTCTTGCTCTGTGGTGCTGACAGGTTCTGCACACGATTGGAAGCTGTGGTAAAAGGCACTGGGCCGGGCGTTGTTGAGTCATGTTGGGTCACATGGAAACCATGATGAGGGGGTCTAATGTGCCTTTAAGGGTCCATTTGAGCAGAAGTACACACAGCTTGGTAAAGCAAGAGGAATGGGTGTGGTGTGAGCCGTAGCCCCTAAATCCTTTCTACAGTTAACTTGCTTTGTGACTTGGACTGCATCATTAAACCCCTCTGTGCCCAGGATCTCTCATGAATGCAACGGGAGTGATTGCTCTGCAGTGCTCTTGCAGACCTGCCAGTTTAGCTCTCCTGAGCTGTATGCAGGTAGAGAATCACTCTTTCGAGTGAAACACGTTAAAGATGCACCCTCACCAGGAGAAAGTCTCCAATGGTAATGAATAGCCAAGGCCCTGAGCAACTTTCCTCCTGCTGGAATTCTAACAGTATGGGCTAAATATGGCCATTGAAGACGTCCATTTAAGGCTGGTCAACTTCAAATATAACACATCCTAGCGTGGAAGAAATGTTCACCAATCACCAGCAATCAGCAGCAATGACTGAAGAAAGCTGAGGGAAAATCTCATTCATGTCAACATTCTCAGTTGGTACTTGTAATGACCAAGACATGTTTGGTACCTTAGCTGACTGTTTAAAGGTGACTGTGAGACTGTCGAGTCTTTTATCTTTTGAACGTTTGCTAAAGTAGGACTCCAGAAGAATTTTCAGTAGGTAATTCAAAACAAAATCTAAAGTCATTGGCCGATTTTCGTACACTTAGCCCACACCAGGCACACATTTTTATGGTGTCTATCTTGCCTTCATAATCCCCTATGAAGTGACCTCTAATTTCTCCTCGTTTTATAGATTAGGAACTTGAAATTTACACAGCTTGAAATCCAAGCTAAGAAGTGACAAACTCAGGTTATAGAATACAAGCTTGACCATGTTTTGATGCTATGTCTCTTCATGAAAACCATGACTCTAATTTTGAAAGAGGGAGCAGAAATAATGTTGGAGCCAGAGGACAGGGAGATGTGTAGCAAATGGCTTCTTATGGATATGACATGGCCACTACTCCTGTGAACTCACTACAGCTGTGGTCCATAGCATATGATTTGCACAAGAATCATCAAAATATGGCAAGGGGTTATTAAGTCCCACTCCTCCCTGGGGGACTGTGGGCATTTTTTGTTGTTGCTGCCAGTGGAAGAGATACCATTTTATTTAAAGGTGTAGACAATGATTGGTTGCTCATGTTCCAGGAAATAACCTCCCACCCACATTTATGTAAACAAGTCTAATTCAACTCAGTAGGTCATGCACAGGAAGAAAACATAAAGGAAGGTGAGGACCTGTTAGGAAGTAGAAGGGTTCCAACAGCAGAATGTTGGGGATGAGATGGGAATAATGAGAAAGAAGGACTAAAAGCTATTATTTACAAGTATGAAACTATAAACAGAAGAGGAAAGAAAAGCCTTGACTCTAGGGCCATCTGTAAATAGAGCATTATGCCTGTGATGCAGATGGCCCTGCTCTTGGAAGCAGAGGGGGAGTTTTTCGTCTTTACCCAGCACTGTATTTGGCAGAGATAGCTGTGTACCCCAGATCAAAAACACACGAAAGTGGACAGAAAGCTGGAGTCATATTTGATCATTTTCCCCTCCATCTTCCTCATCAGCTGGGATTAGACTCAGGCTGTTCAGATCTGCCTTTTACCCAAATGGTTGCCATTGGCATAGATGTGAAGAATGAACATAAACTGTAAAACACTGTAATAATGATATTTATTAACTTAGTGATGTACTGGGCACAGTAACAGCACTTTTCACAGGTTATTTCATTTAATCTTTGTGACAGCAAACCACCTGCTATCCTTACCTCATTTGTCAGATAATGAAATCAAAGCTAGGATAAATTAATATGGGTAAAGATGGTAGCAGCACCATCTTCAGCACAGGATTTTCTGTGAGAATATCTAGTGTGTAGTTTGTATAACTGGGCCTTATTGCTGGAGGACAACTGGCTTACTATTAAGTAGAACTCTTGCTAGGTGTTGGGTCCACCATGCTCATTCTAGGACGTGATTCCCCAGAGTCTTGTTTCCCTGCTGTGACTCGTTCCTACCAGTGTTCCAATGCCCATATCTCACTTTCCTGGGAGCTGTCATCTAGGAGCCCGAGAATGGCTTCCAGGTCATATCATCATCAGGAGGCTTCAGGCATTGGTGTGAACTACTGTAGGCTTCTTTGGACACTTCTTGGTGGAGGTGGCCCTGAACTTTTGGAAGAGGGAATTGGGGTTAGGAGGCTGGCTGCAGTTCAGATCACCCCCACTAACAGTATCTGTGGGCATGCAGCTCATGTTTCTTCCCTGAGCCTGAGGCACAGCATAGCTTGCCTTTACACAGTTTAGGCCATAAACTGTACAAGCTAGTCATGAACTTTGACTTCATATTCCTTTTTCTAGGAGTCTACCCTAAGGGGATAATCTAAGTAATTTCCTCTGGGAGAAGAGTGTGTTGAAGACTGAGGGGAATATAAGGGTCCTGGAGAAGGAGTGCTGGGCTCCGACTGATGCTCGAAGGCCACTCAGCTGCTGTTCACACCTGGGAGACCCCGGGCAGGTCACTTCCCTTCCCCGAGATGATTCGCTTACAGTGGAGACGAAGATACATGTCTCCCAGGGTCATTCTAAGTGTGATGAAAGGATAGATGGGATGACAGATTAATTGATGTCCACCTTCACTGCACAGACTGTGTGGTTGCCTATCAAAATGTATGCAACAACATAAAAAAGAACGAAAGAGAACATGTCATAAAGAGAGTGAGCTGTGGCTGAAAGAAGGAGAGGGAATTAACCTGAGGACCATAAGTAGTCGCTGTAGTAGGACCATGGATTCCTTTACTGCGTCTTACTGGCCAGTGCAGCCGAGGAAACTCCATCACTAGCATGCTTCCTGATATCCTTGACTCTGCAGAGTTGAGAACATGACATATAAAAATTTTCCTGGCACCCAACGGGGGTCCATTGTCACAGAATTGTCTTCCCTTTTCCCACCTGATCCCTAAGCACTTGTGACCATTAGTTTATTTGTATTGGACCTGGTTTCTGTGTCTTAGAGCGAGTATGGCTACACACAGCAGGTTTTTTTTTTTTTTTTTTTTTTTTTGGTGGGGGTGGGGTTCCTGGAGTCTGTGGTTGTTTTCTAAGAGGAGCTTCCCAGGGATGCTGGGCCTCATCACACCTCGGGATGCAAGGCTGAATTAATTCTTGTGCTTCAGCTTCTGTTGACAGGTACCTGGTCTGTGTCATCCTGGTTGTTACACAAGCATCTGTTCTCCTTTGTTAGAAGTCATATTTGTGTCACTAGCTTTGCAGGAGTGGAAAATAAATGGTGCAAGGGAGTTAAATATCATGGTTAAGACTACATGCCCCATGGATGGCAGAGCTGGGGCTCCAATGCAGGGCTTTCTAAGTCTCCATTTATTGTTAATCTTTTGAGGTTCTTAATTTTTCCAGAAAGAATGAACAAACTATACTTGCATAACCCACTGTTCCAGTGACATGGGTGGATAGTGTCCTCTTTTCCAGGCTCTAAAATACAAAACAGCCATATGCCTGCTCCCCACGGAGCTTGCATTTCGCTAGAAGAGCTTGAGGATGTTAAGAAGAGCCAGTGTTGTCTGGTTTATTTAGAACATATCCACAGCCCCTGCTTCTTTCCAATCTCCCTCTACCTCTACACATCCACTGGGTACCTGCTGCATTCCAGGGAGATGGTGGAAGCTACACAAAAGACTAAACCTTTCCTTTTGAAAGCAGGTGGGTCAGAGAGATGAGGTACTTGTCTAAGGTAACACAGGTCTAACTGGGAGAGCTGTAACGGAAACTGAGGTCTGGCTGCTGACCTTCATGTGGGTTCCAGTCTTACTTCTGGCACCATTTGCTGTGCAGCCTTGGATGCAGAGCTTTGCTTCTCAGACCTTAATTATCTGCCTCACCTCTAAACAGGCATAACTTGACCACTTGGTCTTCAGTGTTGTTTTCTAGGTTGGGTATCTTTGGCAGTAAGTCTTTGACATAAGAAAGTATAGGTGTCTCGATGATGTCAAAAACTTGTTTTCAAAATCAGCCTGTGCTGCCCTCTCCCAGAAGGGAAGGAAGGTAATACCCTTCAAGAGTCCTAAAGCCTACAGGGTTCTGAGAGTTTCTCCCTTCCTATTAGGGTTCAGGCAGCTGCCTGATAACTCAGGTGGAGACAGAGCCACAGTCACCCAGGCACCCAATGATGCTGGCTTTATGCAACTGACTCATGGATATTTCTTAAATTACCGAACTTTGGGGTTGTTGTGACCTAATATGAACCATGAATCTAATTAGAACTAATTAAGGAGGCAACTCAATGTCTGAAGAACCAAACTTGGGAAGTTTCAAAATCAAGCTGTTGCCACCCCTTCAGCAGCCTTGCACCTGTCATGGATAATGAGGGGAAGAGGGGACATTTCCACCCATGAGCAGGTGTCAGGTTTGCCTAAGGATGTTTTTTTGCTGGTTTCATCATATTTTCTTTTGTTTTTCTTAAGATAGAAATGTGGTAACTCAATACCAGCTCCAATTTTGATGCTAGTTGAGGGTAAAATTGAAGCCTGGTTGTCATTTCCAGCTGTGTGTGATGGTATGAGTTAAGGGGACAACAAGGAATAGGCAAATTGCAAAAATGATACCAATTCTTGACCTCTCACATGATCTTGTTATTCATTCAGTCAAGACTCTCTTCTCCCGCCTCATGAAAATGACAGGCATTGTGTTGGTTGACTCCAAACCTACCCATTAGAAACCATGCACACTTTCATTGTGGCTTCCAGATACCGAGTTGAGCAGAGAAGGAGAGACCTCCGTGGATTATATAATATCTGAAACTCAAACTGAAGGATCCCAAGGTGATCTGAACATTCTGGCCAGAAGATGGCAAGGGTCAGTGAGTGGGTGAGCCTTGGGAGTTTCTGATGAATTATAGTTGTGTTTGTTATTTTTACTTAATTTTTACAGTACACACACACACACACACACACACACACACACACACACACACACACGAATGAGAGAGCCAGAGAGAGGAAAATAATAACATTCTTATATTCACCCCACAAACAGACAAGGGGAGGTTTCTGAATTTGTTTGCAAGTCCAGGACACTTAGAATCTGACAATGTACTGGTGCTCATGCCTTATGAAGTTACTGGGTTGAACTTGACCACCATACAAAATTCTGGTCAAATAAATTTATGCTCAAATAACTATGAAACCACTTAGAACCCTTGTCTCCAACCTCACTTTGGTGCTTTTCTCCTGAGGTAGGGATCCCATTTAAGCACAGATCCCACTAGAGGTAGGGCTAGGATTTACCAAAGCTCTCTCTGACCTTAGCCTTTGCCCTTCTCACCCACAGTGGTTGATACTGGGTCTGCAAACCGGCATCTTGTTTGCTTCCTCTATCTTTTTTTACTTTTCAGAACAGTTGCCACTGATTTTTAGTATAGTGCTGGCAAGACTTGGAAGATGGTCTGAAAGTTGAGGAATTTGGGTCACTTAATTAATAGGGAGATCATCTGTAGCAAGCATTTGAACTATGTGTTTTATGACTTTGCAAATATAGTCTGTTATGCTTTTCTCTTCTTGCTTGCTTTCCTTCTTCCAGAATCTTCTACCTAGAGAAAAAGTGCTCCTGCCATAGTCACTTGAGGCTCGAGGTCAGAGTGGGTGGAATAAACTAGAGAATTTACCTTCAGGTGTTGTCCTAAATTTAGTCTCACCTGTACTTCCTGCTCGCCAATAGTGTTCCTGGGGGGAAGGAAAGGCTGAGCTTGTAACATCTCCTGTGCAAGTACAGACTCTAGGAAGGCGCCGTGCAGAGCCAAGTTAGCACTGGGATTTTCGTCTAAGTAAGAATTCTCCAGAAAGTGAAAGAGAGCACTCCTACACACCATTCAGGAACAGCAAGTATAACCAGTACTGTTCTGGATGGAGCAAGGCATATGGTTAGTGTTTCACTGTGGGCTTCCATGAGGCCAGAGCTGAGAAAAACTGTTGCAGGATGAATATATCTTTTGATTGTGAGCCAGCTCTCCTGGGTCTTAGGACTTAAGTTAGGCATAATGGCTACTTAGACAGATAATAGGCCACTTATTGGATGCTGGTACCTTTGTCTGGAAAATGGGTGTTACAATAAGTCCCCATGTTTAGAGGTGTAGTGTCAAGAATAGTTGACAATCACTCCAGAGGTACAGGTGGGTATACCTCTGAATCTGAGGTGGGTCTGGTTTATGTAGGGAGTTCCATACTAGCCAAGGTGACATAGAAGGACTCTATTTTAAAAACAAGAACAAAACAGAAAGAGAAGACTTTGTAAATGTGTTTTCACGTGCTCCGTGGCAGCACAATGTTCCTTCCAACACTGCCGCAGCCCCCCTTCTAAACTCCTTTGGTATTTCCAGTTGTGTGTGGGAGTACCGGGTTAAGCACGTACAAGCTCACACTTGTCCCCGTTCAGTTCTTACCTTTCTGCCTTTAATAATAACCATATACTTCTGAAAACCCAAGTTTACAGCAGCACTCTATGCCCCTATCATCTGGATTACTTAAAAGCTGTGTGGCTTTCATAAAGTGTTTTATTTCTCTGTGCTCTGATTTCCTCACAATAGTGATAATAGTGGCACCCACCTCCCTGAGTGCTGGTGAGGATTTAAGTGTCAATGCCTGTAACTTGTCACACTTGGCCCAGGGTCCAGCATGGCACTCCAGAAACGCCAGATTTGGAAAATCATTTCTTCTGGGGAAGGTTCTTATATCTGAATGTCTTAGATATTTTAGGGAGGAACCAGATATCCCAGGGTCCCCAGTCCCCAGTCTAAGAAAGATCATCCTGCACTGTGTGTATAAACTTGGTTATTATATTGAATTCATCACTGCAGAAAGACATTTCTCCTGAGGATTTGGGGTGTATGTAGTTATTCAGCACCAAGTATAAGCAGAGGATCCACTGGGTTGGTTAATTACCCTTGAAGGAGACAGGAGGTCAGAGAAGGGCATATCTGACAAAGTTTATTGAGCTTTATGGAAGGAAGCCAAATCCAATACATATTGACCTCTTCCTTCTCTCATTGAGGTGGCAGGGTACGGGTACTCAGCAAACACTGATGCATCAGAAGTGGTTAGTCTACAGAGCTGGGAGCCACAGTTTGCTTACTTCTTTCCCCTATTTCATCGTGTGACCTTGAGAAAACTTAGTCTTGGGGATGAGGAACAGGGTAACAGCCTCACTGTTTTGGCTAAAAAAATGTGGGGTTCTAGCAAAGTGAGGCTGGAAGGGTCTTCCTGCTCTGGCATGCCTTGGTTATCAGTTCGATGTCTACAGCTTAAGCTCTTTATCGTGGTCTTGTGGAAAGTTCAAAGCCATGGTCCATGATGGCTTCCTAAGCCAAGATGAGCTATCACAGACAAAATACTAGCCAAGAGTGGAAAAATCATTCATTTACCCTGAGCCAAATTGTTGACCCATGAAATGATATGAGAGCTGAATAAACAGGTTTTGATTTAAACCACTATGTTTCAGGGTGCTTTGTTCTGGAAAAAATAACCCTGATATATCAGACTTTGAATATATGCTTTACTCTGCCTCCTTGGATATGTCCATATTCTCCCCCTACCTCCTCCCTGCCTCTCTCTCACGCACACATTTGGTACTTTAAACCATCCATTTTCTTGGAACTTTCTGAATTACTTAGTGCTTGGCACAAACAGCTTATTCTTCTTGACTTGTTCCTACTAAATTCAAACCATATGGTATCCGAATACAGATAAATGTCCAAAAAGCCTTCAGAGTCTCTTTGAGAGCTTAAAAAATATCCCACCCAAGTCCTCTGCAAGGAAGTCGTGCTTGGCCAAGGAGAAGGGAACCTGAACAGCTTGAGTTCTGCCTAACTCTTCCTGAGAATGGAAAATACTTCTATACTTAGGATAATTTCTTTTCTAGCTTTGAATTAATAAGGTGGTCTTTGCTTGACATCCGTTTGGTCTGCGTAGAATTTAGTAACTAGAGGAAGTCTCAGATTTTCTATGGCACAATTCTATCAGCTAATATATGGAAGAATCCCAGGTTTCTACATCAGAGATGAATACTTGCAGTGATCTTATTTGAGTTTCTCTGGACAATACTTTCTTGATTTCTGAAATTTCAGGTGTGTGCGCACGTGTGCGTGCTTGTGCTTGTGTGTTATAAGGGTTGGATAATGCATGTATGATGTATCAGAATCAGTGTTGGCATCGTGTTGACCTACAGAAAGCCTCTGGGACCAACCATGTGCTCTTTGGGAGAGGAATGTGGCTTGGTTGTTGCTGCATCTCCATGTCTGTCGTGGTGTCTGGCACAGGGAAGACATAATGTAGGTTATGTGACCAAGTCACGGCCTTAGAACTTTGCAAAGCTCTTAGAAATCACTGGATCATTTTTTTTTCCTTTCCATTGTTTCTGTTTCATGTTTCTTATAAGGCAGACGGAAACTTATTGCAAATTCAATTATAAACAGAGAAGTAAACAAGACCTAATGTTTGCTGTGGAGGCATTCATAGTCTACCAGGGAAGACAGATGCACGAATAAATGAATAAAAAGGACCCTTGACAGTGGTATTGCCTCTGAAATCTTGACAGCAAGAGTCTAGTACTCACTTGAGAATTCGCTAGCCCTCTCTTTAGCATATGTAGTTGTTACCTCCCTGGCATTGAGATGGCAGTGAAGACTGAGAATTCGAGCCTGGCAGAAGCTTCCATAGTCTGGGAAGCCATAAAGAGTGAAATGAGAAGTTCGAAGGAAATCATGAAGGTCATGATGGTTCCCATTTCCACATTGAACTATAATTCTACTTTTGCAATGATAAAAAGAAGTGCTTTGGAAACAAATCTCATTACAAGTTCACCATCTGAATTTCCTGAGCTCTGATTCCTTTATTTCTAAAGTATCTGTTGGTGGCTGATTTACATTAGTCCTTTAAGAGTGTGATGAGTATATTACTATTTACTGTAACATGTCATACTTGCCCCCATGTCAAGAACAGCACTCCTGAAATGCCAGATTTGGAGGTTGGATTTAATTTTTTTTTTGAGAAGGTTCTTGCCTTCTAGTTTCTAGGAACTTTTATGGAGAACAAAGTTATCTCAATCCTAAATGTGACATTTACCCTGCCCCCCCATACACACGTGCTCACATGCACACATGCTCATACTCACACACACCAAGGCTCAGGGAACATGGAGGAAGATGAGACATAATGGATATAAAAACTAGAAGCTGTTTAGGAATTCCATGGTGTGCTGTATTCTGGATTTGATATGGCCACTGTATGCATAGATTTATACCATCTGTATATGGGGGTGTATAAAATGGCTAAAAAATAAATAACAAACTTGTGCATAGAAATGGAAACTGTCAGCAGTGTGAAGAGGTAGCCTATAGAATGGGAGGAAAATCACTACCAATCTATACATCAGAAAAGGGGTTCACTTCTAGAATACATGAAGAATTTTGAAAATTAAACATCAAACCAACCAACCATCCAATCAACAAAATGGTCTAATGAATGGCATAGAGAGTTTATTAAGATAGGAACAGATAGCTATCGGATGTTTGAAAAAGTATTCGTGTCCCAAACCAGCAGAAAAATGCAAATGAAAACTGCTTTAGAGTTCTGTCTCACCTCAGTCAGAATGGCTAGAGCTGTTTACCTTAGAAAACAAATAGCAGCAAATTCTGGGAAGGATGTGGGAAAGAGGAACCCTTATTCACTGCTGATGTGATCATAAACAAATACAGCTACCATAGAAGTCAGTGAATACGTTACTCACGCAACTAAAGTTAGAACCTACAATATGACCCAGCTTCACCCCTCTGGAGACATACTTTTGTGTTTATTGATGCACTAAGAAAGCTAAACAACTTGGGTATCTATCAGTAGAAGAATGAGTAAAGATATTATGGGCTATATATACAATGGACTTCTGTTTAGCCATTAAGAAAAATGAGATTATGATATTTGCAGACAAATATATAGAATTGGAGACTATTTAAGTGAAATTATCCATACTCAGAATACTCAGAAATGGAAATTCTACTACATTTTCTTTCATATGAGGAATCTGAATGTGTGTGTGTGTGTGTGTGTGTGTGTGTGTGTGTGTGTGTGCTGCGTACTTGCATGCACATGTGTGCTTACATGAGTGCCTGTGTGCTTAGGTCATGAAAATGGAGAGGGGATTGTTGCTTGACGTTTTTTACTCTTTTTGAGGTACTTTACCACCAAATAACTCACACATGGAGGTTTATTCTTAGGAATGCCTGGCCTTAGCTTGGTTTGCTGCTAGCCAGCTTTTCTTAATTACCCCATCTACGTTTTGCCTCTGGGCTTCTCCTGTTCTCTTACTTCTGTAAATCTTACTCTTACTGGGTGGATGTCTGGGTGACAAACCCCTGACCCCCTCCTCTCCTTGTTCTCTCTTCTTGTTTCTCCTTCTATTTATATTCTCTGCCTGCCAGCCCTGCCTGTCCTGGCTCCGGCCTCGCTATTGGCCGTCCATCTCTTTATTAGACCACAGGTGTTTTAGACAAGCAAAGAATCATAGCTTTACAGAGATGAACAAATGCAGCATAAACAAAAGTCACACACCTTAAAATAATATTCCACCACAGGGGATCATGGGCACGGGAACAAAATCTTAAGGAAAGGGAAGAAAATCAGAGAAGGAAATGGAGTTCATGTGTCATGAAAGCAGAGCAGTGCACTAACTGGGAGAGAAAGGAGACCACCAAAAGTGAGACAGGAAAGTGCAAGAACCCAGTGCAGGAGAGGGTTAAATGAGAAAAACGTGTAATGGCATGTGTGCATGAAAATGCCATAATGAAAGCTATTGATTTGTGTGCTAACTTAAAGTAATTAAAAAATGTTAATTGCATGAAACGTTAGGCAATTCTTTATCTGCTTATACTCATGCATAATTAGAGATACTAAAAACAATGTTTGTTAAAAAAAATAAATAAATGAGAAAGCTTGTGTCTCCCACAGTCCTCTCTGCTTCTGCTCAATGTTTGCGTTCCACCCACATCATCTGTGTGCCTCTCTCCTCTGCCTTAGAAGCTCAGAGCAGCCAAAGGATGGTTGTATTAGAACAACCTCCAGCCATAGATAACTGGTTCTGCTGTGACCTGTGCCCAGGAGAGCAATTGCTAGTAAATCATTTATGTGCCAAGATCTGAAGGTGACACCGCTATGAAATTCCCATGGGTGTCCAGGTTGACTCTTAGAGCTCTTTTTTTTTTTTTTTTTTATTGTGGTCCTTCTAGAATTCAAGGGATCAAGATGCTTATATTCTTGGTCATGTGACTGTCTGTTTCTTCTGTCCCTGGTGAGGGCAGAGGCTCATGTTGCACAGTTTAGAGGCAGAAAAAGGCAAGATAGTAGATGATGGTGCCAGCAGGAGGCAGAGAGACCAGCTATCAGCAGTATCATGAATGGCAGTGTCTATATGGACTTGACCCCAATAGGTTTGCTCTAGGGGCTTGAACAACAAAGAATGTGCTAACATCCAAACACACTTATTAAACACAGATGTGGGAGTGAGCATTTGTATACACGCACATACATGTATACACACACACACACACACACACACACACACACACACACACATGCACACACACCAATACATGAAGTCAAAATCCAAACAATTTATTTCCAAAGAAATCTAGTCCTTTTCAGTGAGAAAAACGAACGTTCTTTGCCCAGAATCTTGTGGTGTATCATCTTATGGGGGTATGTTCCGAGAATCCAAATCCACTAGTGGATTCCTCCCTCCAATGCGCTGAGACTGAAATCTAAATCTGAATTTGTATCTGTTTCTTGAATTTCACAGCCTTTGTTTGTGCTCATCTACCTAAGCTCATGGACTGACTCCACAAGTAGTGGATTTGGCTCTTAAGCCTATATTTTCTTGGCTCTGTAGCAGAAGCTCTTAGTTAAGTCATTGTATTTTGTCTCTAGTAACAAGAATAGTTTTGCCTCAGTAGTTAGTGTCTCTCTGGTGCAGGGTGAGGCATGTCCAGCCAAATAGCTTCCCCCCCCATTTCTGCGCTGAATATCATGTTTAAATATTTACAAATCAGAGGACCATTTATTAATATTTTCTCATGTGCCTCAGAAAAATTGTCTCTTCTTACATACACTTTTTATTTGTTTAGCTCTTGGAGAATGCATCAGTGGAGACATTTCTGTATATAAGAGAAGACTGAACCTTTCCTGAGTGTTCAGTACTTAGCTGAAAAGCACAGACATAGGTCTCCATCAATAGCTTAGTAATGTCACTAAGTACAAGCACTTCTAGTGCTCCACTCTGCCTTCGGTGACTTCTTCATCCTAATGTTGATCCTCATAGACAAGAAATGATGGCTGCTCCTCTCACTCACTAAGCTTTCTGATTTTTCCTACTTACATTCAATCTACATTATTATTACCTAGACTTCTGAGGAAAACCTGTGTAGTCATACTGTTCCAACTTAGAGGAAAGGCTAATTCAGGGTAATGGCTTGTTTTTATTGGGTTATCTAGCCTGACCTTCCATCTCTGTAGGGCAGGTTAGCTTCCTAGGAGTTGTCAAGAGAGATAAAGGGAAAACTAGATGCTTTGGAGGTCATGAAGAAGCTTCTGATGGAGTGGTCAGATGGCTTCCTCATCTCCAGGAGCCCAGCTGGGGTGGTTAGATGGCTTCCTCATCTCCAGGAGCCTGACTGGAGTGGTTAGATGGCTTCCTCATCTCCAGGATCCTGACTGGGGTGGTTAGATGGCTTCCTCATCTCCAGGAGCCCAGCTGGAGTGGTTAGATGGCTTCCTCATTCCAGGATCCTGACTGGAGTGGTTAGATGGCTTCCTCACCTCCAGGAGCCCAGCTGGAGTGGTTAGATGGCTTCCTTATCTCCAGGAGCCCAGCTGGAGTGGTTAGATGGCTTCCTCATCTCCAGGAGCCCAGCTGGGGTGGTTAGATGGCTTCCCCATCTCCAGGAGTCCAGCTGGAGTGGTTAGATGGCTTCCTCATCTCCAGGATCCTGACTGGAGTGGTTAGATGGCTTCCTCATCTCCAGGAGCCTGACTGGAGTGGTTAGATGGCTTCCTCATCTCCAGGAGCCTGACTGGAGTGGTCAGGTGGCTTCCTCATCTCCAGGAGCCCAGCTGGAGTGGTCAGATGGCTTCCTCATCTCCAGGAGCCTGACTGCAGTATGGAGGACAGGGTGTTCTGTCTTCTTCCATCTCCATCACTTTCCTCATTCCCACTTTGCAGTGTGGAATTATGTTGTAAGTATTCAGGGAGACAGCTGTGTAGACCACTGTAACCGCCTCACCTATGCACTCTCTCAGACTCATGTTTGGCCAGTGGGGATCCCAGAGAAAAAGTTTGGGGGCAAAAGGATGAGGTTGGACATTCCCCTTCTAGATCTCCACAGCTGAGGGAATCTGACTCAATGGATGGTTAACCAAACTGTTTAGTTTCTTTTGAGATAGGTCTTACTAAATGTGTCCTCAGGCAGGCCTTGGACTCATGTGTTAGTGGTAAATATTATCTACTTGATAGGATTGAGAGGCACTTGGGAGATTAGTAAGATATATTCCTTGATGTGTCCGTGAGGGGCGTCTCCCGAGATAAACTGATCAGATTTTGAATCCATTGGTAGATTCAAGATTGGAAGAGATTTTTGAGAAGTGGTAGGGCTGTGGTAGGAAGTTGGGGCCTGGTTATAAGAGTAGGTACGATGCTCTGTCTGACCACAAGCCTAGAACAGTGTGCTTGTTTGTTTTTGTCGACTCGGAACAAAGTAGAGACTTGAAGAATTGTCTCCATAGACTGGCCTGTGGACATGTCTGAGGGACAACTTCATGGTTACTGATGGATGTGGGAGAGCAGATGGTTCTGGGTTGTTCATGAAGCCGTATGTGCAAGAAAGAGAGCTGGCAATCAGCATTGCTCTGTGACTCTGCTTCAGTTCCTGTAAACAGCGCTTGCCTTGGTTTCCCGTGATAATGAACCATAACTCATAAGCTAAAGTAAACCCTTTCTTTCCAGTGATGGTTTGAACAAGAAAGGTCACCCATAGGCTTCGGTATTTGAACATTTGGTCCCTAGTTGGCAGTTTTGTTTGGGGGAGTTTAGGAAGTGTAGACTTCCTGGATCATCCATTTCTGAGGTGGACACTGAGTTCATAAAGCCTTGCCCTACTTTCACCTTCTCTCCCTCCCTTCTTTCCTCCCTTCCTCCCTCCTTCTTCCCTCCCCCCCCATCTCCTCTTCATGCTTGCATTCTTGGGATCTTTTGAGCTCATTGCTCCTGCTACCTTGCCTGCTTGCTGCCATGCATGCATCCCTACCTACTCTTATGTTTCTGGAAAACATAAGAACATAACATAAAAAATAGAACTCTTCTTTCTATAAGCTGCCTTGGGCATGATGTTTTAGCAACAAAGAAGTAACTAACTAATATACCCTTCCACACTGGTTTTGATCTTTTTTTCTCCTTTAATCAGAGATGCAAACTAGTATACCAGAAGGCCATGATCTGTAAGCTCTGGAACCATGAATCAAGTTAAATATATTTTTTCTTCCCAGCCGTTCTTTTGGGTCTTTGCCACAGTGAAGAAAAATCTGCTACATACTCTCCCTACGGCTGTCTGTATTCTGATGATCCCTGCACACCCAACCAAGCCCCTTGCCTCTTTGCATTTGGAGGCTGGAGTTGCTCTTATCATTGGTAGCTGGGGATTTCCAAACTGTTTCCTATTAGTCTATTAAGTTTGCATACCTCTGGCTTTCACGTGGCATCACCTCTCTGTCAGATGCCAGACTGATGCCACCATCATTTATTCAGGGTTATTGTGAGACAGGTTTAATGCATCATAGTTTGGCTATGTTCTCTCTGATTCAGGGTCTTGCTTTCTTTTCACTAATCTGTCATCTTTGCATTGTGATCACAACACCACTGTAGACTCCATCACTGAAATCCTAACTACACACTACTTCAAATTAACTACAAGGATGCCACTGCCAGAGAACATGTTTTCCCACTTGCTGAGCTGCTAGAATCCATTCAGTTATTCTTGACCAAATACTAGCTGGTGGGGGCTGTGGCGAGTGGCTTAGACCCCTGAGGATCAGTGGTCAGAGAAGGCAGGCGTTTTGATGTCATAAGTACTGAGACAGAGCTAGCTCTAAAGGCAAAGCCATGGATAGAGCTTCCAGCCTCAGGGGCCTCCTGTCTTAACTGTAAAAATGTACCAATTGAATGAGTGGGGGTGGTAGGACAGGGAGAGGGAGGACAGGGGTGCACGAGAAACTGTCAGACTCACTCAGACTCCATCCTACAGAGCACGAACCCTGTGGGCTCAAGCCCCAGTCCTGGGAGAGGTGACATCTCCCCTAGATACCTGTCCCTTGTAGCAGAGCTTAGCTGCTCAGTGTGTGTCATGGTGTCCTGCTTGCTCCTACAGCAACTTCCATAGCCCTGCGCTGCAGGAGGACCTGCAAGTCTCCCGGACGGGAAAAGCAGAGCGGGCGGGGGCCCAGGCTTGAGCCTCCTGCGGCCCACAGCGTCTTTGTCTTTCTCTTTTCCTCCCCAGAGAGACTGTGGGACAAGGGGAGAATGGGAGGAGGAAGAACTGAACGTAAGTGCTTGGAACATTTGAGTCATGATGAGTCAGAGTAGAAGGGGCCTGGGAGGTCCTAGGTCCCTGCTCACACCCTGTTCATACAGTTGTGATACATCTAAGCTGTTGCTCCTTGCCTGTGTTTCATCCTGTCTTGTTAGTCTCCAAACTGTTCCCCCATCCCTAGCCTCATTCCTGCCTTATTCTTCAGCTCTAAGTGGTTACTTGCTAACTACTTTTCACCCCTTACTCTTCTGTTTCGTGTACATCACTGTAGTCAAAGGATGCTGGCACGTGATTGTCCTAAATTCTCTGCAGCTTTCATGACTGTCTACAGGAACTCTGGTCCTCATATCTCTGCATCCTAGTGCCTGACATATTGCCCAATTGATTTTCACTTGATGATTGCACCCACAGGGAACATATGACAATGTCTTGAGACATATAAAGTGTGAGAAGGTTGTTATTGTAATTTAGTTTATAAGGGGTAAGGGTGCTGCTAAATACCCAATAATTGGGAATATAGACTCATAACAAGAACTTTGTCCCTGAAATGTCAATGTTAACACAAATGGAGAAACTTCATTCAACCCCATGGTACTTGCTCAAATGTTACTGAATGAGTTCATAAGGTGGACTCCCAAGAATCCTAGTAGTAACACCTGCTGCATGTTGTACACGGTGCTTTTCCTGTCTTCTTCTGAGACTTCCAACACAGAGATTTTTAGTCATTGTCGGGGTGACTTCCACAGACCTGGGTACCCTTGTATTTAGGAACATGCTTCATCCATCAAGAGACTCAGTAGATATATGAAGGAGGGATGCTCGGAGAAGTTATCTGACTTCACAGCATCCTAGCTGGCAATCAGACCTTAGCTGTTTTCTTCCTGTTTCAAAGAGTCCCCGCCTTGAGTTTCAATGGCTCTGATACCCAGGCTTCCAAATCTTGAGAACTTCAGGTAAAGCAGGTTTTATTAGGACCACCTTTAGAGTTGGGGTAAATGGCATTTGAGGGAGCTCAAGTATTTTGGGTTACTGGGCCACCGCCAATCACAATCAATGAGTTTCTAGTATAGTTCTCCCTCTCCATGGCTTGATCCTCAATATGATGGTGCTTCGAGGGAGACTTTGAGAAGTGTTTAGGGAGTTATGAGAGATAAGTCCCCTGCTGTGGATTAATGTAGTTCTGGCTAGGACGTCATCAAGCAGGCAGTTATGAAGCCAGCAAGCTCCTTTGTCTCTCTTCATCCCTGTATTCACTCACATTCCCTTAGGCTCTTCTGATATGTAGCATGTAGCCCGTCAGATGTTACCTGGCAGACGTTACCATCGTAGTCTTGGATCTCAAGATCCATAAGCCCCAAATGAATATCTTTATGAATTTTCCATTTTCAGTTGTTCCATTACAGCAACAGAAATGGACTAGAAGGTGGGTAATGGAGATATTTTGTATTTTTCCAATGCTGAGGTGGACATTACTTCCTCTCCTATCAACATCTGTTGATGAGAACTAATGTAGCATGTCAGGATCCTGTGTCGATATAGATAGCGAGGACTCAGGTCAGTTCGTTTGTCTGATTACAGAATTCCTGCAGAGATTTAGGTGGCCTGAGGTTTTCTCAACATTCTAAGGTCCAGGAGGAAACTTAAAAGACCCTGGAACCTGAGCCAGGAGATTGTGGATAGAGGTTTTGCTCTGCCACCATCTGGATGGCTTTGACAAGTCACTCAAACTTCTCTCATCTCATTTCTCCACTGGGATTGGATGGAGACAATGTCCAGTGTGGTGAGGCATAAAAGTGACGAAGTACATAAACACAGTTAGATTCTGCAATGCCGTTCCAATGTGCGGGAGGTGATGATGGGTTGATCTCTGCATTGAAAGTGATTCTTCATCATACTATGTGAAACAGTCAGACACAGAGCATAAAATCCACATGATTTCACTTGTATGACATACCTAGAGCACATTAATACAGACAGGAAGTAGACTCACAGTTACCGGGAGTCAGAAGGGTAGGGAATAGTGCTGAATGGGCACAGAGCCTCATTGCTATGTGAAACTCCTGTAGAGAGGGCTGATAGTTGCAAGATGACGTGAATATATCCAACACCATTGAAATGTACACATAATGAGCACATTTCTAGAATAAAAACATCAAATTAATAGTGTTTCATACTCTTAACACCTTGAAATTCTTTCCTTTAAAAAAAATCCATTCTTGAGAGTTTTGTCCAATGCAGCTTGATCATATTCACCTCCCCCAGCTCCTCCTCCCACACTTTCTTTCCTACCCACCTAGTTTTGAATCCTATTTTATCTTTTTAACCCATCAAGTCCAGTTTTTGCTGCTCACATATTTTTGGATGTGTGGTCTCCCCCGGGAGTGTGGTTTACTTCCTAGGCACAACACTCTTAAAGAAAACTGACTCCCCCTTCCTAGTAGCTACCACCTGCTAATAACTCCTTCACAGAGGGCGAGACTTCATGTTTTCCTCCCCTCTCCATGCTGGGATTTGGTCTGGCTTGAACTTGCAAAAGTCTTGCACATGTTGTCCCAATAACTATGAGTTCATATGTGCAGCTGCCCTGTTGTGTTCTGAGGACACTGTTTTATCTACCCTATAGTTTTGGCGTATACATTTTTTTCCTGCTTCCTCCTCCACGATTCCTGAGCCTTGTGGGGAGAGGATGTGATGGAGATGTCTCATTAAAGGCTGAGCATTCTGTTGTCTCTTAATTTCTACATCATGGCCGTTTGTGGGTCTCTGCATTAACCACCACCTACTGCACACAGAAGCTTCTTAGATGAGGCATGAGAGATTGGTATAACAACACGCCATTGGGAGTTGTCTTAACACTATGTCCACTTACCAGAGTAATAGCAGTAGATTTTTTTCTCCTTAGGGCTTAGCCCCTGCCTAGCCTATATTCTTGGCCTGACAGTGATGCAAGCCATGGCTTATATCTTGTTGAGTAGGATTTAAATCCAATTAGAAAATGGCTGGTCACTCCCTAGACATTTATGTCACTATTTCACAAGTGGACATGTCTTGCAAGGACAGAGTTTATTCATAGCTCACAGGGTTCACATGTGGGTAAGGTTGAATGGAAGCTTACAGTACTATGAAAGAGAGCCATTAGGGTTGACACTTCTAGGCCCATGGCAGTTTAATGGAGCCTTCAGGGCACACCATCGAGTTGTGGATAGTAACCAATAACATTGCCAGTAGACTATCATGTTTTGGGAGATCTGTGGGATGTCACTGACAAATAACTCCAAAAGAGACAGCTCATCCCCGACGCTGGGCTTTTTATTTGTTAGTCTGTGTGTTGTCATCCCAACACAGGGTAACTCCATGTCAACTCTGTATATAAATATGGACACTTCTTCAGTAGCATCTATGTTTCCATATAAATGATTTTGTTTTTTTCTTTTTAATTTTGCAGAAGTGTTTCTTTATCCAGACTTTCGAGGTAAAGGTCATCATTTTAGTTTTTGCTTCTGCTTGTTTCTGTGATAAGATATCCTGACAACAGGTGTGTTCATAAACTCATCCTCCAGGCGATTCCAGATTCTATCAAGTTGACAACAGCCATCATATTCTCTATTCACCTTTTTGTAAAGGCACTGAGGTGAAGATGGCAAATGATTGTTTTAGTGACACACACGTGCAAGGATAGACCATAGGGAGAACGGGGCCCAGGCTGCAGGTGGATTCTGGAAGGCTGCAGTCCCTTTTGTTGCATGCTTAGCCTCTTAGCTAATAGTGGGGGCTTATCTCCCAGAAAAGGCGTTTAGCACCTTAACAATTAAGCAGACCTAGGAAATGAATGTTTATAAAATCAGAATCCAAGTAGAGCTGCCTTGTGAGCATTTGTGCCCTCCCTGCACAAGAGAAAGGGCCTCAGCTTTGTGTGTGTGTGTGTGTGTGTGTGTGTGTGTGTGTGTGTGTGTGTGTGTGTGTGTGTGTTGCGCGTGCCTGCATCAGATGAGTGACAGCTGAGCAGTGTAACACCATCCATCAACGATGTGTCTTCTCGTGTAGTGTTGCCTTGGGCTTGGCACGGACGTTTGTTCAGTGAATGCATAAACAACTAAACGTGGAAAGCTGGGGAGAGAGTGCAGTCACATCTGGGGCTGAACCTCAGGCTTTCTGCTGGCTTCTGGGCTCCAGGGTTCAAGTCACAGCTCCTTCCCAAGACTCTGTTTTCTCAACTCTAGCAGCGTGGGAATAATCATGGTGCTTGCTCACTGGATAGTGATGAGAGGCAAGTGCAAAATGTGAGACGCGGGCAGCTCACATGCATACATGTGCTACCAAAGCATTTAGCATGGTTGCACTACTACACTTGCTGTGGGAGATCCAGGCCATGCATGACTGTCAGGGTGACCATGAGGCCTGCTGCCCCAGATGATACAGCTGGAGAGTCACACAAGGGTGTCTGTGACTGTGGGGGGCTGAGGTGGGTCTGAGAACGCTTTGGAGTTCCGTCTCTGGTTTTGTGGGCACAGGGAAGTATTTTCTCCTTCTGCCTACCTTCAGTCTCTTCAGCTGTCACGGGAATATGATGCCCCTTTTCACTCCTCACTGCTCCCTTGGTGCCACTGTAGGTTCACAGGAGACAAAGCCTGAAAGAGAGACTTATAAACTGCAAAGTATAGTGAGCTGTGAGTTCCCATCTTGCCAGGCCAGGCCACCAGCGGTAGCTTTTGTGCCCCCATTTCCTCATATTTGTAATGGGAGATAGGGGTCCATTTCCTATGAGGCTGTGGACCAAGGTGAGACGATTCTCTATGATTGCTGTCCCCCAGAATAGCAATACCTCCAATTTTTTCGGGAGAAAAGCTCTGCCTGCTTGTGAGACAAGGCTATAATTACCATTTTTTTTTTTTTTTTTTTTTTTTTTGATTTAGAAAATAGCGTGACTCAAGCTTGGAGTGGCGGGTACTGTGGGTTGGTACACCTTGGTGTCTTTCCCAGAAAGTGTTCTGCTAGGTACAACACACCTTTGATGAATGTACAGTGCAGCTCTTTTCTTTACTTGATTTTGAAGACCTCATTAACGCATTCCGAATATTAATTAAGGCTATTTTCAGCTGTGAAGTACAAACCTAATGTAGACACTTTCTGGATCTTTCCCATCCCCAGGGACTTTTTTTTTTTTTTTGACCAGAAGTCCTCAGCTCGGGTCATTTGAACACAGGCAGGATGCTAACCACAGGGAGGGAGGGAGGCAGTGAGGAGTGAGCACCCACTGTGCCGACAGTGCTGTGCAAATGCTGTTTCTGAGGCTCCCCAGACCCTCTGGAAGGCTGACATGCTTATCACTGACTCAAGTCAGGTAGCCAGAACTCAAGGAAGGAAGGTAACCTGACCAAGGTTATGTGGACAAACACTCAGCATCCCGAGACCCAAGCCCTTTCCATTCTGGCAGAGACCTTCCAGGCCCCCGCAGCTGGCATGGGGGTCATGGGTGGAGAGGACACAGAAGGTAGATGATCTAAATGAATGGCTGGCAACAAAGTAGAAAAGCACCCCAGACAGTCTGGGTTCAGCTGCTTAAAATAGGCCAAGAAATTCTTTGGCTAATGCATAATCACCACAGGGATTAAGGCAGCTCTGCTCCTTGGGGTTAATTTATGCTCCACTAGCCCCTATTTAGATAAGATTTCTAAAATGCATAATAGCACCAAGCTCGTTAGGGACCTTCATAAAAGCCATGCACAGGGAGCGGAAAGGAAGCCTGGTGCCACGACGCCAGCCCGGAATAACCTGGACGAGGGGCCTCTGCGGCAGGAAGAGAAGATGGCTCCTGACCCTCCGGCGCTCGCTACCGGTAGATCTAGCTGCCCTTT
This sequence comes from Cricetiscus sungorus, assembly GCA_030556225.1. Classification (NCBI taxonomy): domain Eukaryota; kingdom Metazoa; phylum Chordata; class Mammalia; order Rodentia; family Cricetidae; genus Cricetiscus; species Cricetiscus sungorus. Next base: position 43,609,839 of record JANBXA010000366.1, read on the forward strand.
GGGACTGGCTCAGCCTAGACGGGAAGCAGCGTGGGTGGGCAGCACAGAAAGGGAGCTATCCTATCGTCAAATCCAAGGGTAGCAGAGGTAGAGGAGACTTTGGAGGTCATCTTTTCTGACTCTTCCCCGCCAACTGCTGCTGGACCAATGGAAAGTGTGTCCCCTTTCATCTCCTCGCTCCTGACGTAGCCTTCTCAGCTCTAGTTCCTAAAGCTCCTCCCCTTCAGAGTTGAACTCCTCAGTTCTGAGCCCTGAGGAGACATGGCTCCTTTGCCGTCTACTCACCGACTGACTCCATTCAGAACAAGCGCATTGACCTCGGCAGAGGCCAGTGATGCATTCACCGTGCTGTAACCGCGGACTTCTCTATGAAGGCTGTGCCACTGTACATTCCTTCCACCACAATGCTTGTTCCGCTTCCCATCACTCTTCCTTCCTCTCCCTTCCTCTCCCCCTCCTCCCCAGTCTCCCATCCTCCCCAGAGAATGCAGCTGAATAAAAGCTGTATCTTCCCATAGAGAGTTGTGTCTGATATTCAAGGTAAAGTCACAAGCAGCCCTACTCTTTCGGTTTCCTCTATCTCGTCCCGTTCAGTTTGTCCCTGAAGAACAATTAAGGTATCTCCCCACTGATTTGCCTTCTCGGCTTTCTGTCTATTCAGAAAACATGTACTGTCATATTAATCCTCCAGAACACAGCCCTGATCACTAGAGGTCTTCAATAATTGCTCATGGCCTCCAATAAAACCCAGGCTCTTTCATTCCCTTTAGCTCCCATATCCTTTCTAGCCTGGGTGCCGTCTTCTCTCTCTCATATATGTCCACGTGTGTAAGGGCACATGTGTGTGTGTGTGCACACATATATGAAGGCTGGAAGTTGATGTTGGGTGTGTTCCTTGATCAGTCTTCACCCTAATTTTTGAGACAAGGTCTTTGTTTGAGCCCCAAAGCCCTGGATTTATTTGGCTGGACTGGCTGGCCAGTGACCTTAAGGGATCTGCTTGTCTCTACTCCCGACTCCCCCAGCACCGGGGTTAGAGATGTTTTGTAGTGCCCAGCTTATATGTATATGTGGGTGTTAGAGATCAGAATTCAGGTCCTCAATCCTGAATTCAGGCACTCAGTGAAGTGAGGTGGCCTGATGAGTCATGTCCCCCGCCCTGGCCTGGGAGTGCTCATTTGGTCTTGGAGGATGCTCACTGCTGTTTTGTTCCTAACAGGGGGGGCAGGTTGTGTCAGGGTTATGATGCTGTGGAGAGACACCATGGCCACAGCAAACAAAGGAAAGGCTTAACGTTTCAGAAGTTCAGTCCATCATCTTCTTGGTGGGAAGCATGTCAGCACGCAGGCAGACACCGTGCTGGAGAAGGAGCTCAGAGTTCTACATCCAGATTGGTAGACTGCAGAAAGTGAACCAACCGGCTTGAGCTTCTGAGACCTCAAAGTTCACCCCCCCACACCAGTGACACACTTCACCCATCAAAGCCACACCCATTCCAACAAGGCCACACCCACTCCAACAAGGCCACACCCACTCCAACAAGACCACACCCACTCCAACAAGGCCACACCCACTCCCAACAAAGTCACACCCACTTCAACAAGACCACGATCACTCCAACAAGGCCACACCCACTTCGACAAGGCCACACCCACTCTGACAAGGCCACACCTCCTAATCCTGCCACCCCCTATGGACTCAGTATTCAGGCACATGAGTTTATGGGGCTACACCTATTCAAACCACCACACAGGTCTAGTTACCAATGCCTTTCAGCCTTCTTTCCCATGGTCACCTGTGTGAAACAGAGCCTGTCTGTCTCATATACTTCACGTATCCCTCCATGACAATCTTTCTGAACTCTTTCAAGAAAAGAGATTTGGCACATCCCTGGATTCCTGGAAATGGCCTGATTTTGATTTTTATATCTGCTAAGGCTCTGGAATCATACTTAAGCCATATGCATTTCAGTTTGTTCATCTGTGAAATGGGAGACCATTTATGGAGACTGCCTGCAGATGTGTGAGCCTGGGCACAATCAATGGAGCTGGTGATTATGTTGTCAAACTTGCCAGGGAGCTTTCCGATGAAGAGTCACATTTGTATCAATGGCTTGTTCCTTCCTGTATGTGAAACATAGTATCTGGATGTTAATTGGGTGGTAGCACTTCAGACAGTCAGGAATAATTGTTCCCACAACATGCCAGGTCCTAAGGGAAGTGAACCCAGCCCTCCAGAATCTCCTAGCCAGGTGTCAAAGTTAAACACAAAGTGCAACATAAGGATTCAGTTGGATGTGGGCACGGTCAGAGATAGGGCAGGGTATGGTGGGTCTGGGGGCACTCTGGAGCACTTACTCTGGTTGGAAATAGCAGCAATTATGGCAAGCCTGTCAGAGAGGCAAGTGGTGGGTTTTTCTTTTTCCTAAACTTTGGCTGAATCTCTGAGATTTAAAGCATATGCCATTAAGTGCTCGGATGTTTAAGAAGTGAGATGAGTAATCTCTGAAGAACTTGCTAAAGCTGTAGCCCCCACAGCCAATCAGGCCAGAGAGGTCCCAGCTCATCACCGCCTTTGAGGAAAGAGTGGGTTGACTGGGAGGTTGCTTAGGAGAGGGAGGGTTCATTACTGTGCCCTCATAGGCAGCAGGGCCGCCTGTCCCATCCCAGTAAGGAGAGGGGGCCTCCTGAGCACCATTGGATTTCTGGGTCTCTGAACTTGGAGACGTTGGAAGCCAAGCAATGAAACAAAGAACACAGTAGTCTATGTCCTGGGATGGCCAGCTGGAAGGAACCAGGGGGACAAGAGGACGTTGTAAGTCACTATTCAGAGATGCCATCACTGTAGTGAGGAGTCCTCAGTGAACGAATCTGAGGAGTTAGCAAAGGAGTTCCACGAGAGAGGCTGAGCACCCCACAGCAGCATCCCTGGCGATGCGATGATGGCTGCTGCTTCAAGTCTAAGAGGACGCCCTATGCACCTCTTCTCCTCCCAGGATCTCTGCTTTCCCTTTGTCAGCCCTGGAGCATCTGGAGGGAGTGTAGAGGGATAGGGATAGGGATGAGAGATGGTGCTGATGCTGGCAGGTCCCCTCTCCCTGGATGAGAATCTCAACCCAGGAAATGAGATTCTGGGTGTGTTCTAGGTAGCATGAGGCTTTAGTGCTGTAAAATTGGAGGAGATGGGATAACTGCCAGATGATAGGTTCACTTGTTTCCAAGCCTGGTTTAGAATACCAAGAGTTGATTCCTTCCCCAGATGGATCAGCCCTGCTGGTGATGGAGAAGGACCATACCACCTTGGGCTCTGGCCTTACCCAGTGTAGCTTCCTTAGGTATATGGCACATGTCCCCTCCAAAAAAGTGCCTCTGTTGACACTCACTGGTTTGGATCCATAGCAGCTCACTTATTCTTTCTTGTACAACCTTACTAGAGACATCCTACAATCAAGTCTCAGGTAGTGATGAGGGCAAGAAGGCCCCTTAAAGGTTAAATGTGTTGCTCAAGGAGGCATAGCGAGGAAGTGGCAAAGTTCAGTCCTAGGAGGAAGTGAACTCAAACCTTGCCCACGTACATAGGGAGGAGACAGAATGATGCAGCACTTGGGAAAAGCTAGCCCCTTTTCCGGGCTCAAATGCCAACAGTTCCACAGTGCTGAGCAGTTGAAGTTCCATTAGAGGCCGCCAGTGAAAATGCAGCCCGCCACCTCCTGGAGCAGAGGGTCATGTGAGCATCCCCACGCAGAGGGAACGCCTATCTCCTCCCCATAGCTGCCATCGCTAGCTATGGAATGCAGGCGTCCTTGAAGGAGGCTACCATCACCATCATTCAAGATACTGACTATAGCTCTGGCCTGCTTGATAGAGTAGCTTGCTCACCTCCTGGGAGAGGCCACTGCAGGAGTCTCCCTGGGGTTGGAAAAGGGCTGGGTGCAAAGCTGGGTGTGACTGGCATCAGCTGCGTGTGAGGAAGCTCAGTTGTCTGTAAGAGCTGGTTGGAGAGGGTCAGCCACCAGCAATTACACTGCACAGCTAGACATTCCATTTCTGGACTGGGGGCAGCAAAGTGCTAGTGTTTGCAGGTCCCAGATAGACCCAGCACCCTGCTTATGAAAAGCACCCCTCCGAGAGGTCAAGATTGTTTATTCCCTCGTGACTGAAGGGAGAAAGGGAACTTATGAAAGATAACAGGCCCTCTGAGAAGTATGAGGGTATTTAGACACAGCCCAGCTTTGAGCTCTGGCTGGTGTAATTTATAAAATCGGTGAGCAAGAGAAAGACACCATGCTACAGAACTTGGGTGGAGGTAGTTTTTGTTTTTTTTTTGTTTTTGTTTTTTTTGTTTGTTTGTTTGTTTTGTTTTTTAGTTGGGGGAAAGTGAATGGGAAGGAGGGAAAGGAGACAGGCCTCTGGGGACAGGAGTAGCAGAAGAGAAGAGAGAGGCAGTGAGAGAGAGAGAGAGAGAGAGAGAGAGAGAGAGAGAGAGAGAGAGAGAGAGAGAGAGAGAGAAATGGGAGGTGGGCAGGGCCCTTTCAAAAGGCAACATAGTGAAAGTGCACAGGTGGTGCTCTTGGTGGCTGCAGCTGGGGCGTATTCTGTCAGAACCCCCAAGGACAGGCCAGTGAAGATGCCCAAATACTAACAGTTGGTCTATGGACCCACTGTCCTCTCCTCAGAGTGAAGAGTGAGTGATGCTTATCTTATGTGTTGCTATTGGCTCAGCTCAAGCTTCCTCATGTTCAATGCCATTGTCTCCGGGAGGCCTCTGTCCAAGAATGACTGCCTAGAATGAAGAGACACCCAGTGCTTAGCCCTGATTTCCCTGGTGCCAGACTCAGGACCAGTGGCTGGGGCCCTTGACTGAGACGCAGTCTTTTCTGGAGTTGGTACACGCGGCAGCCTCAGTTGGCACGACTCCCCCCTCCCTCAGCGAGGCTTTCACTCTTTTCATTTTGGGGTTGACTTTTTGCATGGCTTTGCTTCGGTGCCACTCCGTCTCTGGAACCACCCTTACCCTAATATCCCTGCCTTTTCTTTCCTACTTTGGGTCCCACAGCTGCCCGAGCATCACACAATGATGGCCCTCCCTGCACTGCACTCTGTCTCCTCATTACTCAGCATCCTTACCTCCCTTTAGACTCCCGAAGTACCATATGCCTCGCTAGCGTGGTGTACCATGGCAGCCGACTGGGAAGGCAGCGATGAAAGCCCTGTGTTTCGCGTCACCCAAGCCCTATTGGCTAAGTATCCTGAGACCACACAGCTACAGGGCACCAAGCTGAAATGGGCAGATCTCTGAATGACTTTTATTTACCCGTGCAGAAAGGGTGACAGCTTCCTTATGATGAAATCGGATGTTGGAATGTTGGGAAGAGTGACTTTCGGGGACTTCCTAGCACTCCACTGAAGAGCTTTTAAGCAAAGCAGCGGCTGTTGACACCGACACTGTAAGTGCTCAGCAGCCTGAGAGCCAACATGAGAGCAGAGACAGAAAGAAAAGGGCAGGGAAAAGGCAGGCAGAGACGCAGTCAGCCCCTCCCCGCCTCCCCCCACCCCTCAGGTCCAGGTCGAGGCTTCAGGGAGAATTACCTGCAGCAGAGCAAAGAAAGGAGCCACAGCTTGGGAACCTGCAGCGGAGCCAAACCCTGGGCATAGGAGATGGGAAAAACAAAACAAAACAAAACAAAACCGCACAAATCCCTACCCCCAAGAGGGCTGAGAATTACAATACAGTAATAGGCAGGGGGAGATGCAATTAAAACAGGAATGCAAATAGCTCTCAGCCCAGACTGCATAATAAAGTCAACTGGGGAGCTTTTAAAAATACCACTGTCCAGTCTATTCCCAGAGGGGTAAATTTAACATCTCTTGTGGGGGCGCGGGGGCTTCTGTATCCAGTTTTCTTAATCTTCCCAGGAGATGCTTGATGGCAGAAGACAGGGGCTGATACTGAGTTGAGGGAACTGGGCCTGTTTCTCAGGGATGGGTGAGGCTGGTCCTGCCTGTCCAGGCAGAAGACGTGAGTTAGATGAGGAAGGCTGGGTCATGGGCTTTTATGGAGGTAGGCTCAGGCACACGCAGAGGCACAGAACGGTCACAACATGGCACGATGGAGAAGGATAGGTTCTGTGTGAGCAGAAACTAGAGGGATGCAGGCCCAGAGCAAGGGACAAGTAGAATGGCAGAGCCTAACACCAGCCAGCCAAGAGCTGGGGAAGTCTGCTCTCGACATGGGGCAGGGAGGATGAGGCTCCGTATGGACGGTACTGGTGAGAACTGGGGCCAAGGGCCCAGTCTATTCCACGTGCTAATACCAACTCCAGGCAATGTGACTTTAAATATGAGAACATAGTTCTTCAGCCATGGTTGATTCCTTCAGGTTTTGCTTATTACAGAGGCATCTTGGCACTCTGGGCTAAGACAAGGGAGTCAGCAGGCATGGAGATTACTTCTAGCTATTCTTAATCACAGACTATAGCCTTTGTTGAACAAGCCATCCTCTTCTACTATAATTTCATGACCTGTGACAAGAGAAGCAGGTATGTCCCTTCAATCCTATAAGGTTGAATAAAGACCCAAGTGTGGTCATTGTGGAATTGTCTGGTAATTGCAATGGGCCATGCATGTGTCCCATGGTTTGTTTTGTGTTTTGTTTTTGTTTTTTTGAGTATAGAGTGTAGCATGACATCATCCCAGACACTATTGGGGTATGTGATTCCACATGATCACACTCCAATGTGGCTTCACCTGAATGCCATAATCTGCCTTGCCACAAATATGGTTATGTCTAGGAATTCTTTCATCCTATGCACACTGTTATGCTTCTGGGCTAGGAGCTACTGCTGAGAAATGCAGACATACTTGAGGAACTGGACCGGCAAGAGTCCAGGTGGCATGGCACATCAAGAAGGAGGAAGGGAGATGCAGGGGAATAGAATGGTATCAACGTCACAGACCTGAGATGGAAATCAAAGGCCAGTTTTGCTCTGATGTAGAAACTTTACCTACACTGAGCACCATTTATTAATATTGTGAGTTAACAGACTCAGTAGTTTTCAAGGATTTTTTAACGAGTGGCCTGATCTGCTTTATAAATGACTGGGTGTTGCAGTCATCAAGAGGAATCGGTATTTTCCAATGCAAAGGTGGAGACACTGGTAGGACGTAAGGAAGAGTCAGGACTTGTACCGAAGGCCTTTTAAAGTCAGTCTTGATGGGAGTTCAGTGACTACATTTGCTTCTGGAATACCCTCCCAGAATTCCCACCATGTTCTCCAAAGAAACGTGTCTTCTTCTTTAGAGTCAAACAGTGGTGGTGCTAGAAAAAGCTCCAGGAAGCTAGGTCTGTGGTCCTGGCTTCACCGTGATTTTTCTATGACACACAAAATGGTTTAATCTCACTATTGTTTTAACAGGAAGTCCCTGTGCCTGGTGTGGAGATACACCAGGCTGCTCCTACTTCAGGGCCAAAGTATGATCAGAAACTGGCCAAAGTTAGGTCAGAGGACAGCCTCCAGCCTTCACTGTCAGCTTCATCCAAGACTGTCTTCCTGAGAGTAGTCACATATAGTCACTAATTGAGGCAGGATTTAAATGGCCACATAAGCCTGACGTTGGACAATTTAAATGGCATTGAACGTTCCAGATGTCATAGCTACTTTGGCTGAAGTTTCACTATATTTTCCTCCTTAACCTTGCTTGCTTTGCCTAAAATTCTCACCCACCCCAACACCACTGTTTCCTTTTACAATGTGGGTTCTTACTGAGTAGCATCTTGCATCCCAGTCCCCTGCCCTCTGGAACTGAGAACATGTAATAATATCTCAAGAATGTGGGAAGTATGGTATGGACTGGGAGCTTGGACTTTCACTTGTCCCCTGACAATGATTTTCTCCTGTGAAAGGTCAAGTGTGGTAGCATAGCATATCCATTTCTTAAAATGGCTTCAACAGCTTGTCATTTAAACCTCACAGAAATTCATGTATCTCTCACTGCTAAAACCAAGATGGCAGCATGTTGACCTCCTTCTTAGAGGTTCTAGGATGAATCTGTTTCATGACTTTGGCAAAATCTGGTTTGTGCATTTTAGGAACGTAGGTTCCCATTTTCCCATAAGCTGTACCAAAGACACTCATAGCTCCTAGAAGCCACCACAGTTTTTTATTTGTTGTCAAAGCTGTAATAACCGGCGAGTCCTCACACTCCTAATCTCTGTCTCATTTTCTTTTTCAATTTTCAAGAACTCAAGAGATTACAGTGAACCTATTGAGATAAACCAGGGTGGTTTCAGAGTAGATTATGCATCCCAGAGTCGTTGACTGTGGAAGGGAGAGGGAGGATATTGGTGGCCTTAAATAATACTGCATGGCATTCAGGGTGTGCCCTAGATGAAGATTCACAGATCTTCTGCCTGAGGACTAAACCACATGCCCCCAGCTGAGAATGACTTGCCTTAGGGAAGTCACTGATGGTCCCTGATGTATTCATGAATAAATCTCCTGGCCACTGTAACCTAATCACCTTAAGGATACACTAAAGGGTTATGCTTATAGTTGTGAAGTCGAAATGCCTAGCCCAGAAATTGCCCCAAAACTTAATACTCATTCATGTTGAGAGGTCTTTTCTTCTCCCTTCTCCTCTCCTCTCATTCTGTTTCTCCTGCTGTGTGTGAATATCAGTACTCAACACACACACACACACACACACACACACACACACACACACACACACACACACACACACCTACCTGCCTACCTGCTGTCCATGGTGCTGACTTGATCCTCACCAGTATCAAAAGGATGGAGGCCTTTCACTTGCCGCCTCCCAGCAGGGTTCTTCACAGGAGAATACCTGCCCCAGAGCCTCTTTCTATGAAAGAAGAGGATGTGTCTGAAACATTCTCCCAAGACTTAGCATTTCTTACTGATTGCAGCACAGGATCATGGCCAGCCAGGCCAGTCAATTAGCAAGGGTCAGGGCTGAGTAGATGGGAGGCCTTGAACCACTTCTGTCTGGAAGTCAGTTGAGGGGTTATCAGTTTCTGAATCTAGAGTCCACTCAGATATTCTTAGCCTCAGGTCCTTCTGAGATGGGTGGAGTCAGAATTTCCAAGCTTGGAATTCTCCCAAGTCTGTGTGGTTTAAACTAAATCAATGAATTTGATGTTCATTTGGGGCACAGCTTGGGCTGACCTTGGATGGAATGTTTGTTGTGGAATCAGCTCTAAGGGCCCATTTAATTACCCAATCTGTTATCCTATTCCCTCGGTACCAAGCTCCTGTAGGTGAGCCTCTCTCCGTGTCCTCGCCAGCCCCTTTCAGGTCTTCCCGTGAGTCCGTACTACTCTTGGTTACAATCAGTTTCTTCTGCTGTTGGCTTACATTATTGTTCACAGGGTGGCCTGAGCACTGAGTGAATGTTCCATATGCGTGGGTAAGGAGAATTAAAAGGGGGAAACACTCACTCTGGGACTTCAGAAGATTGGAAGGATGATGATTTTTTATCAAACTCCCAGATTTCATGACTTCCTGTATTTACTATGCATTATGGTGGGGCAATCCCAAGGTTTGGAGTCAAACCAGCTAGAGATTGGATTCTACGTCATTGTCTCTGGTTCTGTAGTCTTCAGTGTCAGCCTCAGTTGTCAGCCTTAACTTCTTTAGCTAGAAAGTGGGACGGTGGTGATTACTTCACATGGCTCTCATGTAGCTTGAGTGAGGGCATAGCCTTGAGAACCCCAGCATAGAGGAAGCACTTGACTTGGATTCACAGCTGTAAACAGACGCACATGGAACATTCTGAGATGTCATTTCTTTACCACACAGGTAACAGTAAGAACACGAGCCCTAAACAAAACATCTGTGACTACAGGGCAGGAAGGGCAGAGCCCATACTGAAGTGAGGCTTCAGTGTCTAGTTCAGGGCGTTTTAAACTTCATCTGCTTGCCTTCTCAGCAACTGTGTAAAATCAGCCAGAAAATTTCTCTTTTGCCTCCTGGTGCCCAGGTGTTGGACTAAAAGGGAGCAGGGAACAACAAAAAAGGAAGGTGACATTTTTAGAGGCAATATGGTTTTCAGAAGTTCCATTTCTTCTTCTTGCACTTATGGGTGAAAGAAAGCATGTAGTGGTACATGGTGGAGTGGAGTGGGCATGTGCCTTTGCCTCTGAGTTTAGGATAGTCTTTCTGATTTATTCCATTTGTCGTGTTTACAAAGTCAATAGAAGGGCCAGGGAGCTGGCTCACACTGCAAAGTGCTTGCTGCACAAACATGAAGAAGTGAGTTCGGAACACACGCATGAACACATGAGCATGCATACACATGTACATCACACATATGCACTGCCACATAGATACCTAGATCAATAGATATATAGTTTCACAGATATATTTATATACATATGCATACATACATAAACACATACATACATAGAATTAAAAACCCAGAGCATAAAAACGTGAAGTTTCAGCTCTGTTTGGTTATGGAAGCTTGGACAGAGTAGCTGGTAGGAGTTGAGAGGTGTTCCAGGAAATGAAGTTGAGGCCATTCAGTTTTAGGAAGCTGGGAAATGGTTGGATTCATCAATTTTGAGTTTTAAAGTTCTTCCTTTGTCACAGAAACATCACATGCTCATTCATTTGTGATGCTAACCATTTTTACTTGTCTGATTTCCACCCATTCTAGAATTGTATTCCCCTTATTTCCTGGCAAAGGACTGATCTCCTAGGAGAGAGGATCAGAGCCTAGATGGAATCCTGGGTGGGATGTGAGGACTTCACTCCCATCTGGGTTTTCCCCCTATCTCCTTGCTTCCTTGCTTTGGACAAGTGTGTTTTCACTGAGACATCACTGTTTGGAACACTAACCTAGTGTGGGTAAGAGCTGAGCGATACAAAGGAAGTGACCCCAGTAAGCCTTTAGCAGGGTGGAGAACTCCTTGTTCTCTGCAGTAGTTTCTCCTGTGCCATCCCATCTGGATCAGGTTTTGGTTAAGGGCATAGAGTAGCATGTGCTGAGATTACCGTGGGTGGGTACCAGAGGGAAGAAGGCTAGCCAATACCCTTTGCTCCTCCTCCCACCATTGCCTTAGTGCACAGGCACAGCTGTAAGATTCACACGGACCTTCGTTTAGCTGCTTTGGGGATCTGAGGGTAAAAGTGGCAGACATTGGGATCAACAGGGTGATTAAAGCAGAGCAGAAAACGCTTCCAAGGGACTTAGGAGGGAGACTGATTAGAGAAATGTTCAGACAGATGTGTGGAAGCAGGTAAGCATAAGACAAACAAGTGAGCAAAGCAATCAGTGTGTAGCTACTAGGATGGCGTGGTGGAGCCATAGTGAGTGTGTGAGTATGTAGAGGGAGGGTAACTATCCACACACATATTAACTAGGAGAAGGGAGTCAGAGCAGAAGGAACAGGCGTCACGGCCCGTGGCAGGATTGGCGCCATCTTCTCCGAGAAACTGCTTACTGTAGCAGAGAAAGTGGAGGGTGCCTCCTAGTCATCCCCAGGCCCAGATGTGTTCTGCATCCCATAACAGGGAGAAGGAAGGGGGAAGGCCACTGACTATCCAGGCTCTCACTCTGTGTTTGCTGCTTGTTACATCATTGTGGGAAAATACACTGTTGTTCTGCCTTGACCATGGTTCTGGGTGAGTCGTGTCCTTGAATGAACAGGCTAAGCTGTGATGATAGGGGTGACAGTGTCAGGAATTAGACCCAGGTTCATCTTTTGATTCTTCATGACTTGCAAAGTTCTTTTCTCATCCTCTGTGTATTTCTGGTAGAAACCATCGATGGGGATGAAATGCTGTTAAGAGCTATTTGACTTCTGTATGATAACGATGTGAGGTTCATTAGCAGTCACTTCATCATGGCTGTGCAATACAGCCTACCTCTAAGTTCCCAAGGGTTCCAGGCTTCTTACCTACAGCTTGTTTTTCTCTTGTTATCTTCTCTTACCTCTGGTAGGTGCTTCCTCTGTGGTCCTTAGAAGCCGGAGAGGGCAGAAGGCGAGGGATGGAATGTCAATGCAATAATCACTGTGTCTTCCTGACAGTTTGCTGGGAGCTACTTGAGTGGTTCCTTTTAGAATCCCCAAAGAATCTGGGCAAGAAATTATTAACCCTGAGCATCAGCTTTATCTCATCCACATGTTGCAGAAATAAAACCAGATGACTTCAACTCTAGGGAATGTGTGTGAGTTATTAGTAAGCAAAGAGAAGGGATTGTGCAGTGTAAGAATTGTGCAATGAGAACTGTGCAATATAAACAGCAAACTTCAGGAAGGTTCTTAATCATAAACCTGTCCAGTTATGGATACTTGCCAGCTGTGGCCCCAGTCTGTGTTCCTCTGAGGATCTGAACACAAACTTTAGTGTCCTTCCTTACCATGACCACTAAAAATGCATGGTGTAACGTGTCTGTCCTGAATTTATTTATGTTACAAATTCAGTAAATCAAAACCCTCTCTCTCTCTCTCTCTCTCTCTCTCTCTCTCTCTCTCTCTCTCTCTCTCTCTCTCTCTCTCTCTCACACACACACACACACACACACACACACACACGTGCACTGTATCCATGTGTAGTATGTCCTTGTTCATGCACATGTATGAGGGTGTGTATACCCATGTGGAGACAAGGCATTGATATCAAGTGTCTTCCTTTAGCTTTCTCTACCTTAGCTTTTAAGGCAGAGCTTCAAGGTAAACCTTAGACCTAGAATTTTGATTATATCTACTGGCCACCGAGCCCCTAGATCTGCCTGACACTACCAACCTCCCAGAGCTGTAGTTGTAGGTGTATTTGACCACACCTGGACTTTATGTGAGTATTGCAGATCTGAACTCTGATCTTCTTTCTTGCCCAGCAAGAATTTACCCACTGAGCCACGTCCTCAACCTTGCTTTCAGATTTTTAATTTACAATTTCGTAAAGGTTTATATTGTATTTTGAGCACACCCCCATGTCCCAACATCCTCCCTTTTATGCTTTCACCAGACAGACTTTAAGTATGCATACATGTTTCATGTAATTATGTAAAATACAGAAACCACAAATGAAAGAAAATATGTTCTTTATCTCTCTACAACTGGCTTAATTAACTCAATATTTCTAGCTAATTTGATTATTTCTAGTTGTACCATTTTCTTGTAAGTGGTGTAAATATTATTCTTATTCATGGTGGAAAGAATTCTATTGTGTGTGAACTCAATACTTTCTTTATCCAGCCTCCTATTGTTAGACATCCAAGTTGGTCCTATAACTGTAGTGAATAGTGCTACAGTAAGCACTGATGGACAAGTCTCTGTGATGTGTTGACTTGGCGGCCTTTGGCTAGATGCCCAGAAGTGGTATAGCTGGGTCATATAGTAGATCTAGTTTTAAGTTTGTATAAAATCTTAATGATGGCAAGAACATTGCCATAGTATAAAGGGAACATTTATACTCTGTTGGTTGGGATGGAAACTTTTCCATCAACTATTGAAAAGATATTCCAAGTATCCAGGAACATGACCATTCAGATACAGGTGGAGAGAAAAAGAGACACTCCTGCCAGTCCCTGTGGGTGGCAGTGCAGGAAGGAAGAAACACTTAGCCTGGGCTGGAGAGCAGAGGAAGGCCAGGCAGAAATGGGAACAGGCTTCCCTTGCAGTGTGCATTGTATGGCTGAGGGAACAGCTGTAGAGAGCTCAGGTTTGTGTCATGATACAGGTGGTCTGCAACAAAAGGGAATCGGAACACTGTCGATCTGACTCCACAGACTTGTCACTGTGCGGGGCACATAACAAAGACAGTATTTGAGATGCATGTAGGCGCCATACAAATGAGTGTTTTCAATACAGTGAGTATCAGTAAAATAACAAGCACAATATCAAACCTATAATATAGAGCTTTGACAAAGGAGCATAGGGATCCAAATGGAGGAAAGATAGCCTCTGAAGCTGATAGTGCCTGAACAGCTGGACAGCCACATGTAAAAATAGCATCCCAGCATGGAACTCATGCCTTCCTCAGGCACAAACTCAAAATGAAGCAGAGACCTCAATGTGGAAATGCAAAACTGTAATTTCTGGAAGAGAACCTAGGAGGTAATATAGACAACCTCAAGTTTGATAACTTTTGATACAAACTGAGTTCATATGGCATGAAAGATGAGTTTGTAAGCTAAGTGCCATTAAAATTTAAAAAAGTCTGCACCATGAAGGACTCTGTCAAGAGAATGGAAAGACTAGCCATAGATGGGAAGAGAGTCCACACAGAACACACACCAGATAATGACGTGTTGCCCCAGCTTCATGCACTCTCAAGTGTACTAGTAAGAACATACCCGACTAAAGCTCAAGAGCAGCCCAATTAGAAGCATGCCAGACACCGTCAAGGGAACTTGACCGAAGAACGAATGAAGGTATCAAATAGCAAATGAAAAGCAGTCGGCCTCAAAAGCATCAAGGGTGTAAGAAAAGGAAGGGCATGGGCTATATCAATATCAGTTGGAATCAACAAAACACAAAGTGCTGACAGTACCAAGCGCTGGTGAGCATGGAGAAATAGGAATTCCCCTGCATTGCTGCTGGGAATGCCTCCTCCTTGGAGGAAGTTTGGCAGTTCCTGTGAAACTAAACAAGCTCTCAGGCATATGGCCCTGCAACTGATCTCACAGGTATTTCTCCAGACAGAATCCAAAACGTATATCCACACACAAAAACTGTTCATAGCAACGTTATTCATAATTGTGAAAGCTGTCAATGTCCTTCAGTCAGTGAACAGATAAACACATTGTGGTATATGTAGAATATAAATTTTTATTCTGTGCTGAAATGAAAAGAGCTGCAAAAGCCGTGAAGAAAATGAGAAGTTCAGAATGCATAGTACTAAGTGACTAGATGTAGCCTGAGGATACTGTTGAGTGGACAGTCAATGACATTTTGGAGCAGGCAAAACTAGGACAGTAGTAAATGATTGTCAAAGGTTGGGAGGGTATTAGGGATGTGCAGGTGGGTCACAGAGCACTAAAGGACACTGGAACAGCCTGTGTGGTATGACAGTGGGAGGCATGTGTCATGATGCATTTTCTCAGTGCCTTAGAATGCAGAACAGCAAGAATCAACTCTAACGTCAACTGTGGGTTTTAGGTTCCCCTGCAGTGGATTATAACAGCCTATAGGGGACACAAATAGGCTATGCAAATGATTAAAATAAGATAATTGTTCCACACAATAGAAGCAGAAGGATCATTGCCAAACTTTTTAAGAGGCTACAATTACCTTGGTATCCAAACTACACAAAGACACAACTAAGATAGAGAACTACAGACCAATCTCCCTCATGAACATTGATGCAAAAGTACTCAATAAAATACTGGCAAATCGAATCCAAGAACACATCAGAAAAATCATCCACTGTGTGATCATAGTAGGCTTCATCACAGAGATGCACGGAAAGTGCTCAACATCCTTAGCCATCAGGGAAAGGCAAATCAAAACAACTCTGAGATACCATCTTACTCCTGCCAGAATGGCTAAAATTAGAAAGACCAATGACAACTTATGCTGGAGAGGATGTGGACAAAGGGGAACATACCTTCACTGCTGGTGCGAGTGCAAACTTCTATAGCCATTTTGGAGATCAGTATAGCGGTTCCTCAGGAAAATGGGAATCAGTCTACCACAGGACTCAGAAATCCCACTCTTAGGCATATACCCAAGTGATCCACATCCATGCATCAAAGACGTGTCCAGCTATGTTCCTAGCAGCATTATTTATAATGGCAAGAACCTGGAAGCAACCTAGGTTTTCCTCAAATGAAGAACAGATAAAGAAGATTTACACATTTACACAATAAAATACTACTGTGGGGGGGGGAAATGGACTCTTGAAATTAGCAGGCAAATGGATGGAACTTGAAGAAACCATTCTGAATGAGGTAACCCAGTCACAAAAAGAGGAACATGGTATGTACTCACTCATATATGGAGTTTAGACATAGAGCAAAGGATCACCAACCTATAATTTGTACTGTCAGAGAAATTAGGACACAAGGAGGAGTCTAAGAGATTCATACAGGGCCCCTCACTGAAGGGAAAAGGAACAAGATCTCCTGAGCATATTGGGAGTAGGGGGCCAGTGAGTGGAGAGGGAGCTAGGAGAAAGAGAAGGGGAGGAGAGGAAAGTAGATGGGACTAGGAAGATTGAGTCAGGGGAAGAATAGACAAAAGAAAGACAGAGACAGAGACAGGGACAGAGAGAGAGAGAGAGAGAGAGAGAGAGAGAGAGAGAGAGAGAGAGAGAGAGAGAGAGAAGGGAGGGGAGAGGAGAGGAGAGAGGAGAGAGATACCATAAAATAGGAAGCCATTACAGGTTTGAAGAGAAAACTGACTCTAGAGAAATATCCAGAGACCTACAAGACTGACCCCAACTAACAATCTGAGCAAGAGTGGAAAGGCTACCTTAAATGCCCTTCCCTGATAATGAGATTGATGACTAACTTATTCACCATCATAGAACCCTAATCTAGTAGCTGATGGGAACAGAAGCAGACACCCATAACTAAACACTGTGCCGAACTGGAATCCAGATGCAGAGAGGGAGGACAAGACCAGGCTACAGAAACCCACAGAGACAGCTGACCTGAACAAGGAGGAGCTAATGGGATCCTAGACTGATAGCTGGGAATCCAGCATTGGACTGACTCAGACCCCCTGAACATGGGTCTCAGTTAGAAGGCCTGGGAACTCTAAGAGACCTCGGAGAGTGGAACCAGGATGTATCCCTGGTGCACAAAAGGACTTTGGGAGCACATTCTTCATGGAGGGATACTCCCTTAACCTAGAGGCAGGAGGGAGGAGGGAGGGCCTAGTCCCTACTCCAAATGACTTGACAGATTTTGTTGACCCCTCCTGGAAGGCATCTCCCTACCTATGGAGTGTGTGTGGGGTAATGGGATGTGAGGGTGGTCTGGGGGCATGACAGGGAGGGAGAGGGAACTGGGGTCAATATGTAAAATAAGAAAAAATGAATTAATTAAAAAAAGAAAATCCATCAATGTAATCCACCATATAAACAAACTGAAAAAGAAAAACCACATGATCATTTTACTAGATGCTAGAAAAGCCTTTGACAAAATTCAGCACCCTTTCATTATAAAGGTCTTGGAGAGATCAGGGATAACAGGAACATATCTCAACATAATAAAAACAATATACAGCAAACCGACAGCCAACATCAAACTGAATGGAGAGAAACTCAATGCGACTCCTCTAAAGTCAGGAACCAGACAAGGCTGCCCGCTCTCTCCAATGTTGTACTTGAAGTTGTTGCTAGAGCAATAAGACAACAAAAGGAGGTCAAGGGGATACAAATTGGAAAGGAAAAAGTACAACTTTGACTATTTGCAGATGATATGATGATAGTTTACATAAGTGACCTGAAGAATCCTACCGGGGATTTCCTGCAGCTGATAAAAACCTTCAGCAAAGTGGCAGGATACAAGATTAACTTAAAAAAAATCAGTAGCCCTACTATATATAGACAATAAAGGGGCTGAAAAAGAAACCAGAGAAACATTGCCCTTTACAACATAAAATATCTTGGGGTAACTCTAACCAAACAGATGAGAGACTTTTATGACAAGAACTTTGAGTCATTAAAGAAAGAAATTAATGAAGATACCAGAAAATGGAATGACCTCCCATGTTCTTGGATAGGTAGGATCGACATAGTAAAAATAGCAATCTTGCCAAAAGCAATCTACAGATTCAATGCAATCCCAACACAGTTCTTCACTGACACTGGAATGATAATACTCAACTTTATATGGAAAAACAAAACAAAACAAAACAAAAAACCCAGGGTAGCCAAAACAACCCTATATAATAAAGGAACTTCTGGAGGCACCACCATCCCTGACTTCAAACTCTATTATAAGCTATACTAATGAAAACAGTATTTGCACAAAAACAGACAGGTAAACCAATGGAATGGAATTGAAGATATTAACCCTAGGTGTATTAACCCATACACCTAGGCACACCTGATTTTTGATAAAAAAAAAAACTAAAATTTTACAATTGAAAAAAAGAAAGCATCTTCAACAAATGGTGCTGCCTTAACTGGATGTTGGCATGTGGAAGACTGCAGATAGATCCATATCTGTCACCATGCACAAAATGTAAGTCCAAATGGATCAAAGGCCTCAACATAAATCCAGCCACACTGAACCTCTTAGAAGAGAAAGTGAGAGGCACCCTTGAACAAATTGGCACAGGAGACCACTTCTTGAACATAAGGCCAGTAGCACAGACACTGAGATCAACAATTAATAAATGGGACCTCCTAAAACTTATAAGCTTCTGTAAAGCAAAAGACACAGTCAATAAGACAAAATGGCAGCCCACAGAATGAGAAAAGATCTTCACCAACCCTACATTTGACAGAGGGCTGATTTCCAAAATATACAAAGAAGTCAAGAAGCTAGTCACCAAAACACCGAATAATTCAATTAAAAAGTGGGGCACAGAACTGAATAGAGAATTCTCAATAGAGGAATCCAAAGTGGCTGAAAGGCACTTAAGAAATTGTCCAACATCCTTAGCCATCAGGGAAATGCAAATCAAAACATCTCTGAGATACCATCTTACTCCTGTCAGAATGGCTAAAATAAAAACCACCAAGGACCTGGGGAGGATGTGGAGAAAGGGGAATGCTCCTCCACTGCTGGTGGGAGTGCAAACTCTGTACAGACACTTTGGAAATCACTATGGTGGTTCCTCAGGAAAATGGGAACCAGTCTACCTCAAGATCCAGTAATTTCACTCCTAGGCTTATTCCCAAAGGATGCACACTCATACAACAAGGACATCTGTTCAATTATGTCCATAACAGCATTATTTGTAATAATCAGAGCCTGAACGCAACCTAGATGACCTTCAACCAAAGAACTGATACAGAAAATGTGGTACATTTACACAATGGAGTACTATTTAGAGGAAAAAAAAAAAAACCAATGGATTCTTGAAATTCGCAGGCAAATGGATAGAACTAGAAGAAACAAGCCTAAGTGAGGTAATCTAGTCACTGTATGTACTCACTCATATATAGATATTAGACATAGAGCAAAGGTTTACCAGATTATAGTCCATACCTCCAGAGAAGCTAGGAAACAAGGAGGACCATAAGGGAGACAAACAGGTCCTCCACCAGTGAAGGGGAAAAGGACAAGATCTCCTGAACAAATTGGGAGCATGGGGGGATGAGGGAGGGATGTAGGAGAAGGGGGGGGACATGAGGGACCAGGAAGATTGAATGGGGAGATGAATAGAGGAGAGCAAGAAAAGAGACACATCAATAGAGGGAGCCATTATAGGTTTAAACAGAAGTTTGGCACCAGGGAATTGTACAGAGATCCACAAGGATGACCCCAACTAGGAACCTAAGCAATAGTGGCGAGGCCACCTTAAATGCCCTTCCCTTATAATGAGATTGATGACTACCTTATATGCCATCCTAGAGCCTTCACCAGGTAGCTAATGGAAGCAGAAACAGAGATGCACAGCCAAACACTGAGCCAAACTTCTGGAATCCAGTTACAGAGAGAGAAGAGTAACGAACAAAGGGGTCAAGAACACCCTAGGAAAACCAACAGAAACAGGTGACCTGAGCAAGTGGGAACTCATGGACCCCAGTCTGACATCTGGGGAACCAATATAGGACCAAACTAGGCCCCCTGAACATGGGTGTCAGCTAGGAGAACCGGGCAGTCTGTGGGACCCCGGCAGTGAAACCAGGATATAGCCCTGGTGCAAATGGACTTTGGGAGCCTATTCGTTATGGAGGGATACTCCCTTAGCCTAGAGACACGGGGGAGGCCTAGGCCCTATCCCAAATGACTTAACAGACTTTGATGATTTCTCATGGAATTCCTCACCCTCCCTGGGGAGTGGATGAGGGATGGTATAGGGAAGTCTGTGGGGTACATGGGAGGATGGGATGGAGAGGAAACTGGGATTTGTATATAAACTAAAAAAATAATATTAAATAAATAATTCTTTAAAAATGAAGGCTAATTAGAATATAAAGCATGTGAAGCGTAGATGGTGTGGTGGATAGTTATGATGGACAGAATCTTGCTCTTTGAAAATGACCAGTGTTTGGTATATATCAGTAAGGAATTGTGATGTTGTCCACTCAAGAGGTCCCCAGCTCTCACAATATTTATTCTTTTTTGTTTATCTGCCTTATCTCTTTTCTCCCAAAACAATATAAATAAATAACAAAACCACCAAACAAAATAAAATAAAGCAAACAAAATTCAAACAAACAAACAAACAAACAGAAAAAGCCAATATTGTGAGACTTTATTTTCATCTCTACATTGGTTCCCAGTTATAAGCAGCAGGTAGTTCTAGAATATCTCCTCTATGCTCACATATCACCCAGAGAAGATGCAGGAGGATGAGCCTTCCTGCAGGCTCCATTCTTCATGGGAAGAGCTGGGCTTGTGTCTCCCACCCTTACTTTTGTAAGGAAACTTAGGGTTTTCTCCAACCATCCCTTTAAAAGCTGTCATTCCATGCCTCTCAGCGGTCTCCAGAGTTAATCCTGGGGCTCAGAGGCCTGTGAAACTCAGTTCCTCTGTTGCCTCCAAAATATTCGCCCTACTGAAAGCCTCCCATCATTATTGTAAAGGCATGTGACGTGAAGGCCTGTTCTGCTGGCATCTTGTTTGCCTGACATTTGAGGGAAGAGTGGAAGCATCAGGAATATTTGTTGCCCACATCTGGAAACCTCTGTTGAGATGATAGCACAGTCTCTCTGCTGTTGGATATTGTTGTTGTCTTTGTTGTTGGTTTTAATTTTTGCTTTAGCTTTTGTTGCTTGATTGGTTTAGATCTCTTGGAGAGTCCCTGGCCTTATGGACGGACAAATTTCAGGCTGAGGATGCGGAATTCAACAGTGCACAGCAAGTTGTAGTGGTTTGAATGTTTAGCTCTCCCGTGGGTCTGAAATTGCCACTCATCCTCCCCTCTTTGGGTTCTGTAGGCATTAGCTCAGCCCTGCCATATCCAGGCACAGAGTACCTATCCCAGCGTCCTTGGTATCTTTACCTGACAGAAGACATTGTCCAAGACCATTGCTGTTCAACTCAAGGACTTAACACTTTTTAACACTTTCATTTCCAAATGAGCCGGGACTCCAAATAAAGAGCTTCTGAATGTCTCTAATGAACTGAACCAAAGCTGCCTGAAACTGGACAGACACTGAATACAGGCTGATAAGTGTTATTGTTTTATTTTTGAAGTTTCCTACATGTACACAATGAAATGTGGTCATATCTGTCCCCTGTTTCTCCCCTTCAACTTCCCCATATTCTCCAGCATGCTCTCCTGACCAATTTTATACCTTTTTTTTTTTTTTACATTTTTTTTTTTTTTGATAACTCACTAGTTGGTGCTGCCCGTATATGCATGGGTAAAGATAGGGCCATCCCCTAGAGCACAGGGAGCTTAATCATAGCCGCATCATCAACAAAGAGAGATTGTTCCTCCCTGAAGCAATTACTCATTGCTAATGGCCCTTCAGTCAGGGGTGGGACTTGGATATCATCTATCAACCTGTGCCAGAACTTTGATGACCTTGACCTTTGAGTTGGTCTTGTTCTTGATCATGCCTGCACTAGCCTTGCTGTTTCCCTTCAGTGCACAAGAACGCATCTTGACTATGAGAAAATAATTCCGTCTCTATCTTAGCTACGTGGTTTCCCCCCAAGACTCACCTGCCTTCCTTCCTTTGAAGAATTTAACATCTCACCTTGCTGGCCCTGCACTTTACCACTGAACTGCTACACTGTCAATGCCAGCTTCCCCATGCCATATGAGGAGGTCCCTGGGAAGGACTGAGTGCATTCACTGAGAACATCTAAAGCCTGGAGGTCAGTGTAAGGCAACTGTATCATCTCCCTCCTTGTGGTCGCTTGCAGGCATTGCCAGTCAGCCACAAAGCACCTTTAAGATCTTGCTGGAGAAAGATCCAGGAACAATGGTGAGCTTAGGGATGGTAAGAATCTATTCTTTGTCTCAGCGTGACTGGGTTCCATCTTACGCTGACCTGGATGCTTGTTGGCCTTTTCTTGCATGGTTCCATGCTCTGTTTCTCACTTGCTATAATGGCCGCTTTCTTGTCCGTGAATATGTACACCTATGGCAGGGAATTATCCATCATTCTGCCAGCCCCTGCTCATCTTTTTAAATTTACGTTCAGTGCCTTGACAGCTCCATTTCCCCTTCTCTGCTTGCTCCTGAGGAAGCAGAGCCCAGGGTGGGAGCAGCCTCACCCGCAAAAGCTCACCTGCATTTGTTTTATGACACACATGGCATTACTACAGTGTCTTATCGACATGCCCAGCTCTGTGAGTCTTGAGACACAGGCATCGTTTCCTCGGCTGCAGCCCGCACCAGGATTCCATGCCGCTCCAGGCGGGGACCTTTGGTCCTTCCATTTACCAAGAAAGCTGAGGCTGCAGGAATATTTCAGTCTAAGTCCACAGAGTCCCCTTGGGGATAAACAATTTGAACACACAGGAATTTATTTGCAGGTGCTGTAGCAACGCTAACCGACTCAGGGCATTCCATCCTGGAAAAACGATGAAATTCTCCAGAGCCGTGCCTAAGGTTATTTCTGAAAACACAAAGCTTCATATCTTTGCCTTGGTCTTTTGTTGATCCCACTTTGACCATATGAGTGTATCATCTGATATCTCTTCTATCTTCTTGGGAGGTTCTTTAGAACAAGGACAGTTTCTTTTCCCACTGGATCCCAACAGTAAGCCACAGTGCCTGTGAGTTCGGAGACACCAAAGACAGAGAATTAAGAAGAATGCCTAATAAAGAACCTGGGCTCATTTGTTAAGGTTTCCCAGGCTAGCTCCCACTTTTGGGTTGTGTGTACGTCACCTGCAGTTTTTCTGTTTAACAAGGTGGTTGGGTTGCGTGGCTTTACAGATTAAACAGAACGGAACAAACCATTTTCATAAGGAAAGAGCGATACCCTCTGCTCTTGTGTTTCTTAGGAACAACCACCTTTATCTCTTCCAACTGTTTCTCCTGGTGGCTTACTTCATGCACTGGGATGGAATTCAATAGCGTATTTCTATAACTGATGAGGATTTCACCTCACTAATAAATACCCCCACATTCCCTCAGAAGACTTACACCATGGTTTACAGTTAACTTTTCATCAGAAGCTTCACTTTTATAAGTTGAGTTTGCTCTAGAGCCAGGTTGTGTACCCCATTCTGCTTTATTTCTTCTACAGCCTTTGAGGAATTTCATCATCCTTTTTTCGTAGCACACTACCTTCTTTATGATTTTATGTTGCATTTCTTCCTCCTGAGCACAGATCTCCTGATGAATATTTGCATTACTGTCCTCCTTGAAGGCTGATACACATGACTCCATCCTACCCACCCACCACTCACCTGAGTGGAGGTCTCTGCCTCCAGCATTCCATTTTTCATGGAAGGCAAACATTCCAGGGTGTGTCTGAACATGGGGTTATTTGTCAGTTGTATTAGGAGACAGTGAGAAATGTTAAGAATATCCAACCATGTATCCAACCTCTGTGTCTACTGGAGGTAGAAGCCTGGAGGCCAGAGTGGGGGGGTTTGAACATGTGGTGTTCTCTTCTCTCAAGAAACTAGAAACCTGTGTTGTTTTCACATTGTTCTTTATAGTTAAAACAGTATGGGACTGGTGAGTGGACCTGAGATCTTGCATGTTTTTCTATGCCCCTAAATTATAGCCACAAGAATAAGCCTTCCTCGTGCGGTGGGGAGTATTGGTCGGCCAGGCTGTTATTGTGATGGGCACAGGCTGAACAGATGGTGTCCACGGTCTTAGGGGGTCTTACTCTTTTTCAGCTATATGAACGTCTTCACGCACTTTGGGAGCAAGGACCCATAGGGCCACTGTTGCATGGATCAGAGGTCTAAGTCCTCTCAGCCATCATCAAGGCAGAGCTAGGGAAAGCTGCATTCACTTTCTCTCAGGGCTCCAGACCTGCACATTTCAACTGCTGGTGAACACACGTCCGTGTGCTGGCTATGTGAAGTCCTCACCGAGTACTGTCCCCAAACTAGCTCCTCAGTCATCCTGAGGAGTAGCTAGCCTCTTGACCCTTCAGGTCTGTGGCTTCTAGCTAGTGTGGGAGTCCAGAGGCTAGAAGGTTCTGCGTTATGTTACTGCTTTCCTCCCTCAGCTAAACTGTGTGCCATTTGGTCTGGGGCAGTGGTGTAGAGGGAGGCTTAGGTTATCAAGTCAGGTTTCTCTGAGCCCTCAGCTGTTGGAGCTGAGGCCTCTTGGCAGGACGGGCAAGCCCGTGCGTTTTGTATGAGCCCATCCGTGCCTGGGCACACTGTTACCGCTCCCAGATGACAGGAGGGCAGTGTAAACAACCTTTGACTTCTGTAATAGTTGCTCCTTGTCTGTGCTCTGTTCCTGTTGAGAAGCCCGGTTCCCTGTTAGCATGAACAGAGGAGTTGATGCCATGCCTGTTTGCCCTCATCACCTGCTCAAATCGTCATACCCTATAATAGCTCGTTAGCTCATAGAACCAGAGCATCACACCAACACTGTTGAATACTCTACCCAATCTAACTTTCTGTCAGTCGCCTTGTGACTATGTCCTGAGCCTCATTGTTCTCCACACATCACATGCTCCTCAGCTGTGACCCCAGCCGTCACCAACCCTTGCTTTATTCTTTTCTTTTCTTCTCTTTTCTTTTCTACCTTCCTGATTTGAGGGCCTCACTCTTGGTCAGCAGCTACCTCAGAAAGTTAAATTGAGTGGCAGCTCTAATTTTGATAATTTGTATACCCAAACAAATGTTTGTTTTGTGCTCACATTGGCTTTACATTCTGCACGGCTATAAACATCTATGATGTAAATCATTTTGGCTTGAGAATAATTACTTTGTTTACCTAGTGCCCTGTGTTCCTATTAAAAAGTAAAAAATTTCGTGCCACCCATATTCCCATACCGTTCTTTGTAACTCGCCCTATATAGGTATTTAATATATATATATATATATATATATATATATATATATATATATATATATATTTAATTTGGAAATTTTAGATGTGCTCTCATTTGGGACTTCAGATTTTTAAAATCCCCTTTGTATTTTTTTTAGCCAGAGAACAGTTGTGTGCATTTATTCTGGGAAATGATAATATCTTACTGCCTATTTTCTCTGATTTCTTGGGAAACCTCTTTATTAGTTGGACACTCAACCTCCTGGATTGATCTAATTTTCTTGTCTCTGCTCCCTTATTGTTAATTGCATATCTTCTTATTCTACTTTCAGGGAAAATTCCTTGACTTTATTGTTAAGCATTTATTTTGAACTACTTTAAAACTTGAGTCATCATATTTTTAAAAAAATTCCAGGAATGCCCCCTTATTCGCCATATCTACCATTTATGAATGCATTTCTCTTGCTTTATGGATTAAAATTTCTCCCTTCATTTCTCTGAGAGCATTAATTACATGCTCCTTGGAGATTTTTACATTTCCTGCATTAGTTCAGTTGGCACTGGCATCTTTGTTCATGTCTCTCTTCTCAAGTAGGACAGTCTCTTCAAATTTCACTAGGTCTATATAGTCTCTGCAAACTGAGCTAAGCTTCACTCCTGGGCCACAGAAGAGGCCAGGGACATCGCCATTAGGGATCGGCATGCCTTTCCCTCGACTCAGAGGATCCTTGAATCCCCGCGCCATGGCTGCCGTCCAGTCACTTACACAGGCTTTCCTCCACTTTTCATCAATAGACACCCAACACTAAACTTAGTCCTCCAGAGCAATAGACCTTCCTCGCCTTGGGTCAGAAAGGGGGCTTCGATGCTGACATCTCTATTACTCCAGTATTCCCATTAGGCAGGGTTTAAATGAGTCCAAGATAAAGGATAAAGAGCGTGAGCCAGCCCCTCTTCCACCTTATAATGGGTCACGGCTGAACCTGAAACCACGCCCAAAGGGTGTGGCCACCACTACAAGTTCACTGGCAACGCAAGATGCCCCCCACCCTTCTGTTGCCAGTTTCTAAGACATCATTTGCACCTACAGGAGTGGATTAGACTGGCCTTTTCCCACACAGGCATGTGTGGGTGACATGCTCCCTCTCCAAGTCATTTACTGTCTCCCTTCGACATTCCATCTTCCAGGCCTGCCTGCCGCTGAAGAAGTTTCTTATTTTGACTGAAGATGAACTGTGAGTGTTCTTCCCCCCTCCCCCAGCTCTTGCTGTTGGGGAGTGTTTTGGGAGGGAGGAGGTGGCAGAAGTGTGTTTAGTCTGACATCTTAAAAGAAGACGTCTTGGAAACTTTTAGGCAAGTCTCCTTCCGGATCATTTTTTTGTCATAACCGAATGCTAATAAACTTTTGGAGTGCTCTCCCTCTGGTCCTTCTCCTCCTCTCTTTGCCTGCTCTTTGAGTAATCTCATCTCATCAGCTTGGGATGCGCTAGGAAAGGAACTCCGGGCCTCCAGTTAAAGGACACCCCAGATGTGCTGCCCATGGTGGTGCGGTTAACCACCCGGCAGATGGTACACTTGGGTTACAGTGCTCTACTGAATGTGGGTGTCGCCGGAGAAGAAAGACTAGTTGGGGCACAGTTTTCCAGCGCGTTCTCCTGGCTGGGCTCCCTGTATTGGCATTGCTTTCGTGTCACCCAACTCATCTCAGACTGGACTTTTTTGTTTCATTATACAAGATTAAAAAAAAAAAAAAATCACTCACACATGTAAATGGACATTCTTTCCCACCCACCAGTTCCTGAATAAACAGTCAGAGGCTTAATATTAGCTATAATTGTTTGGCCAGTGGCTCAAGCATATTACTGACTAGCTCTCACAGTTAAATTAACCCAGTTTTACTCATCTGTGTATGAGCACCTCTGTGGCTTACATGTAATGTTCTGGCATCTTACCCCTTCAGAAGCTACATGGCGTCTCCCCGACTCTGCCTTCTTTCTCTCCATATCTTTCTTTGGATTTCATGCCTAGCTATATTCAGCCCTGCCTTAGGCCAAAACAGCTTTTATTAATCAACCAATAAAAGCAACACATATTCACAGCATACAGAAGGACATTGCACATCATTTTTAACTTTGACATTGTAAAAGTACATATAACAAAATAATAGTATATTTGTATTTGATACATTTAAAGAAAATACTCTCACCATCTATCCTATCTTTGTGAGTCTAAAGTCTTATAATTTATTTTTTATCATAACTAAGGAAAACTATAATTATATTTCTTCTTCAAGTCCATTAAAGACTCCAGAAGAATATTACCTAAGTAAACAGGAAGTACATTGTAAGCAACTATCAAAACTCCAGAAATGACCGAGATATCTGACTGCATGGACAGTCACCCAAATTCTTCTGTAATGTTGGAGCATCCATCTTTATTTAGCCTATAGGCCTAGAGTGTCTGGCAGACTTCTCAGTGAAGCAGGAAATTTGAAACTGTCCCACCTGTGTTGGCAATTTGTCAAATATTCTTTTCTGTGTCCTACAGAATGTCTGGCAGACTATTCCAAGAAGGAAGAGCCCTGAAGGACTGTCCCCATCATGTTTTTGGCAAGTTCAGATGTCACTTTCCAGTGGGTTCTGCTTGTCCAGTTTATACAGCATACAGTCAAGCAGTCCAGGCAAGAGAAGTTTCTTGCCCAAATGGCTAGCCTTATCACACTTAAAGTAAACGCCATAAGGAGCTTCTTTGATGCCCATCATCCTTTTGAAGTAATTGGTGCTGCCAGGAACAGACACGTCTCACTGTTGAGAAAAGCCTAAGCTCTTAAGACACTTTAAATGCCATATTCTGTAGGTCTTTGAAGTGTTTGAAGATTACCTCTCCATCTAAAATGTAACTCTGCATATTTAGAAAACCTAACTAGTGTTTCTACAAGTTTAACTATTATAGATGTCTATTAATCTGTATTTTAAACTACTTATTACATTTTTAAATGAGCTGCATAAACATAATGCCTTATCCAACAGTGAAAATGTACATACAGTATAACAAAATTGCCTTTAAGTGTGTATCAATAAATCAAAAACATTTCTATATTACACATGCACGCATGGCATGTGTACACACACACACACACACACACACACACACACACACACACACAGAATTTATACTTATTTCACTCTGTTAACACACAGCTAAGACTCCATCTACCCCATGACATCAATTACTTCTCTGTATGATTCTTTCTAGAGCTTTGGTGCAGTTCTTCAACTGAAAATGGAATTTCTGCAGGTGTTACCTTTATTGAGGCATAAATACCTTTTAACCCTTTGTAGAGCAAGAGGGCTGACTCGAACTGGCAAATATTACTACTGTCTATCAATAACACTGCTCAAGCTTCTAGCATCTTTTGCCTCAGTTTTCCATCTGTAAAATAGGGACAGTCATAAATCATTCCTGGTAAGATCTTTTGTGAGTATTAAGTGAGGTTGTCCAGTGAAATTAATCACAACATGACACATGATATAGAGACTCATCATCACTTCATAAATGTCATTCATCATTATAACCTTAGTGGAATGTTGGGATGGAAAGGAGGGTGGGCATCTGTTCCCATCCTCTGTTGTGATCTTGGAGCTGCACACCTTTGCTGAGATTGACATATTTGTGTAGGTACTTGAGGAGCAAATGAGCTGACACATTCAGAACACACAGCTCATGGCTGACCTGCAGTCATTCTTCCTGGTAAACACTCAATTCGTGATTGCTGAAGACAATGTTTATACATGAAGCCAGTGACAAGCCCAAGGATGTGCAACTATATTAATTCCCCACTGCCCCACTTCCTGTGACTCATTTTCCCCATCTGTGAATAGGCACAAAAGTGGCAGACACTTGCAATGCCATAGCATTGAAGAATATGACTGGAGGTCGATGCCACTCAAACCCAGCTTAGTGAGGCAGTGAGTTTCCTGGGGTTATTTCCTGGAGCACGGCTAGGTCAAAGATAGCCACGTCACCAAAATGAATAAGTGAATGAAAGATGAATGAGTGAGTGAGTGAAAGAAAGAATGAATGAGTGAGTGAATGAAAGAAAGAAAGAAAGGAAGGAAGGAAGGAAGGAAGAAAGAAAGAAAGAAAGAAAGAAAGAAAGCACCACCCAGCGTAAGTGACAACTAACAAAAGCTGTCCCCGAGCTCCATGCTCAACCTTCAGGCATCTCCACTGCACAGCTCCTCCCCTGTGGAGTCTTAGTTGCTTTTCCTGCTCCTGTGATGAAATACCCCGACAAAAGCAACAGAAGGGAGAAAGGTTCACTCTGGCTCCCAGTCCAAGCAAGGGACTGTCCTTCCTGGCAGGGAAGTCAAGCCGTAGAAGCTTGAAGCAGCTGTTCTTACTGTGTCCACAGAGCAAGGCGAGAAGGTATGCTTCCTAGCACTTGGCTCACGGCTCCATTTTCTACAGCCCCCGATGCCCTGCTGCAGGAGCAGTCTCACCCGTAGTTATGGTGGGTCTTCCCACACAATTAACACAGGTTAAGATAGTGTCCCGTGAGCAAGCTTAGAAGCCCATCCCCCAGGTGACTATAGGGTACAGCAGGTTGACTATTAACAGTAAATATCACACGCAGGAATTGTTTACTGCTTATATGACTTTGAGGGAGGGTCTTGCAAATCTTGTGCCTTTCTTGTAAGTTTCATTAGTTTCCCGAGGTTTGTGGGTTCATTCCCTCACCCCCTCACCCTCTTCCTCCAAGAGGGAATGTTTCAGTTCAGAGAGGATAAGTACACAAGAAGGAATGCCTACAGGATGCTGTTCAAGTTATCTGGAGATTCCACCTGCTAAATTCTAAAGCCAAATGCTGAATTTTCTACATGTGGTCACCTGAGTCTGGTGGTAAAGAATGGCTAATTAGTGCCAGAGTGTCTAGACTTATGGCTGGGACTTCTCTGCTATCTTTGATTTTCAGTATACCTACACTGTGTGTGTGTGTGTGTGTGTGTGTGTGTGTGTGTGTGTGTGTGTGTGTGTGTGTTGGGGGAGAGACACTACCATCCATGACCACAGTGGGAAACAAGAACTTGCTACCAAGTTATTTCTTTACCTGAAATCCTCAAATTCTATTTTGATGAAAAGGGGCAATAATAGGAAGCTACCTGTTCCTTCTGATTCTCTGCATGGAGACCTAGGATCACTATTCAGTGTCTCTGAGCCAAAAGAAGACTGCTTTTCAAACATGCCCTTTATTTTTGAAATTTTTCTCTGTTGCCACTATCTCATACCTCCAAGCACCCCTCCCCACCTAATTCTATCCTATGAGAATCATCTATTCATTTCTGAGGGTCCTACTACAACTCCTGTATGAGCCGCCTCACACACAGCCTTCCAGAGGCAGACCTCTGCACTCAGTTCCTTGTGGATCCTGTTTATGTGGAAGCTCATTATTTTTCCTTGTGCAAAAGACCACGTTTGGCTTTGCAGCTGTGCACAGCCTCCTGGGGGGGAGGGGGGCAGAGAGGAATTTCACTGTTTCTGACCGTACATCAGGTAGCCTAAAAATACTCACAAATTGGCCCTCTCTTTTCTAACCAGGCTGGGCCCTAATGGAAAGACAAACTCTTCAGAGAATTCAGAAGGACTATTACTTCCCACGGATGGCATCGTCTATAAATAGCAATGCTTTCCAGGTAGTGAGATGCTGCCTTGCAGAGCCCAGTGCTCATATTATTCAGGGGGAGATTTAATGCTGCAGGAAAATTCTGTGAGCCAGAAGGTTGGCTGGGAGCTCCAAAGCTTGGAGATAGTCACAGTGAGCTTCCCCAGAGGGAGCCCTGCTCTCAACACCAACCCTGCCAGCAGGGGCACCTGGGAAACACATTTGCATCAGATGAGCTGGGGTGTTCAGATCTCACAGCAGAGAGCTGCTGCCCATCAGAAATGCAATGCAAACCACCGATCCATTTAAATTTCTTCTAGCAGCCACATCTTTAAGGAGGGTAACAAGGAGGTGACATAATTTTAATATTGTATCTTATTTAACCCTCTAGATACAAAGCATCAACATTTCAACATGCAGTTACCTAGATAGGATATCTTCCGCCTTCCTTTTTACTGTGTGTTTGAATATGGCATTCATTTAGACATCTCATGCATCCTTACATTTTATTGGAGTTATGCACATTATGCTTGAAAGGTTAGAAAAAGATTTTCAACAACTCTAAGAACTTTCTAATAAGTGACTTGAGTCTTGATAGTGAGACTAGTATTGAAAATTATCAAAAGTAAAAAGTAACTTTTCAGGGTACCAACCACATTTCAAGGACTCAGTGGTCATCTGTGGTGGGTGGTGACTCTGCTTCACAGGTCAGTGTCAGCGATGAGACACCTTATGTGGGTAGAGCCTCAATCTAAGATCTACTACTCTGGCCTGGATAACCTTGGGTGTGTAGCTTAAGCTCTTGCTACATCAGTTCTACCATCTTTAAAAGAGGGATGTGGCATGTGAGGGATGTATGGAGGGTGACATCCTGGCATTATGCTGATCCCACCCCCTGAGAAGAGGCAGGGTATGCACAGGCACACCAGCATTCAGGCAGTCTTAGCTAAGAGGGCCCTGTGTTGCTTGGCTATGTTGTGCATTGTGTGGCTGCGTACTCTGTACTCATGTGAAAGCTTTCCCTTTTAGGCGAGCTCCTCCCACCTGTTCACCCCCCCCTTCCATCTTTGTTCCCAGTTGGGCAACACCTACCCCTCCCTTTGCTCCCTTTCCCCAATAAACTCCACGTGGGTGTTGATGAGTTTCATGGTTCGTGTTTCATCACCCGCAGCTTCAGCAACAATCTTGCCTGGAGTTGGTCAGATGGAGACAGTGTAATTGAGGGAAAGGATGCTAAGGAGAGGAATGCAGGGTCTATTCAGGTGTAGGGGTGTGCCTGATGTGGCTGCAGAGGGGGCCGGAGCTACAGCGAGCTGACTTATCACTACCACAAGGGCTCACAAGGCTGTTGGTTGATCTTCAAAGCTGGCCCGAATCCTGTGCTGGTGTTTTGTAGGTAACCATAGCTGCCGTGAGTTCATAAGAGGAAAGACATGTCTGTGATTCTTTGCGGTCTTTTGTTTTCTTTTGTTTGTCCTCTCTTGAAATCATGACTTTTTAAAAAAGTAATAATTTTACACACACACACACACACACACACACACCCTAAACACATAAATACAGCATGCTCAGCTCAGTCCATACATGATTTCAAGATTGGCCTTATCCCTAGTGAAGGTTTATCTTCCTTAGCAGCTTGCATAGCTCCTCCCAGTACTGAGAGCTAATTCTTAGGTAGATGGTTTCCAGGTCATTTGTAGTCTACTCTTTACTTTTTCTTCTTATTTTACATATCGATCCCAGTTCCCTCCCCCTCCCTCCCTCCCTCCCTCCCTCCTTCCTTCCTTCCCTTCCCCTCACTCTCCTTTCCTCCCTCCCTCCTTCCTATACCTCTGAACCCTCTCCCATCCCATCCCCCCCTCACTCCACAGGGAGGGTGATGTCTTCCAGGAGGGATCAACAAAATCTGTCAAGTCATTTGGAGTAGGGACTAGGCCCTCCCTTATGCCTCTAGGTTAAGGGAGTGTCCCTCCATGGGGAATGTGCTCCAGAGTCCTTTCCTGCACCAGAGATGCTTCCTGGTTCCACTGTCAGAGGTTCCATAGACTGTTTGCAGTCTACTCTTCCAACTACTATGTCCAAGGTGTATGGTGTCTTCTAGAATAGGGTCTGACCTTCAATTTCAAAGAGGCAATCGAGGG
Organism: Cricetiscus sungorus; assembly: GCA_030556225.1. Taxonomy (NCBI): domain Eukaryota; kingdom Metazoa; phylum Chordata; class Mammalia; order Rodentia; family Cricetidae; genus Cricetiscus; species Cricetiscus sungorus. The sequence goes on from JANBXA010000366.1 coordinate 43,642,671, forward strand.
CAATATAATATTATTTCCCTTATTATTTCTGGGGTCTCTCAAATGCCTCTGACCAAGTCAAATGTAAGTTTTCCATGCGTAGCAGTGGGATAGTCTGTGGCTTTTTGATGTAACATTGTTACTCAAAGTAGTGTGATTTCATTAAAACACATATATGTACACTCTTCTCTCTCTCTCTCTCTCTCTCTCTCTCACACACACACACACACACACACACACACACACACCTTCAAAGACCCATAAGATAATATGATTCCTTATGCCTTTTTTCAAATATCCCTATCCCTTCTCCCTCCCCCTCTCTGTTGCCCTCCTTTCCCCTCTCCAGGTTTAGTCTTTACCACACCTTGTGAAATCTTAACAATGTAGTTGTTTCTACAATACCTGTACTGTGATAACATCCTTTGACATGCCAGCAGAGATGAAGGAAATATCACAAGGCCATAGTCCAAGTTGAAGAATTATAAGCAATTAATTACAAGTAATCCAATTCCAGGTGGTCATCCCTAAACACATACATATGATACATATGAGCAATGATAAGTGGAATAAGCAAGTAATATATATATATATATATATATATATATATATATATATATATATGTATATATATAAAACAATAATAGAGAGTTGAAAAAGGACATGGAAGAAATAGGAAGGGGACAAGGTGGGGTGGAAACAGCATAAATATGCTACTCATGTACAAATTGGTAAATAAAATAATACAAATATAAAAAGTAAAGGTGGTCTGGTGTCCTCTGGACACTTTGAGTACATGAATAGTTTTTATTGGACAATAAACAAGTTGTTTGCCAGCACTGGTCTGTGAACTGTATTGGGGGAAATTACAAGAAAAGTATTCAATAAATATATTTGAGATAAACAGCTATGAAGCACTAATAGGATTTGAGAAATTGTGGCTCCCCTAGTTCTACAGAGACTGCAAAAGCTGGGAGTGAGGTCATTTATGCCCGGCAGCTGGGGCTGGCTACAGATCCACCGTCTAGGCATAAAGGCCATAATCAATTGGAAATCCAGGAGTCAGCAAAGGAGTCATTGAGTTTGTACTAGGGGCTGTGTTTGTTTAAGTCCCAGGTCAATGAGGCAGAGTGGGGCAGTGGGAAAAGCACAGGTTTTGCAGTCTTAGCTGTTGTAATTTAAGAAAAGCATGCAAGAGAAAGATGCCATGTAGCAGGATCCAAGCGGAGGGATCATAAAAGTGGAAAGGAGAGGGGGGAGATCATTCTCTGGGGACAGGAGTATCAGGAGAGAAGAAAGAGGGGCAGAGAGAGAGAGAGAGAGAGAGAGAGAGAGAGAGAGAGAGAGAGAGAGAGAGAGAGAGAGAGAGAGAGAGGTGGGCAGGACCCTTTTTAAAGGGAGCATGGTGAATGTGCACAGGCGGTGCTCTCAGTGGCTGCAGCTGAGGGCGGGTCCTGTCAGAACCCCAAGGGCAGACAGTACAGATGCCTGGATACTAACACTAGCTACTTGCTTTAAATCCCAGCTCTGACATTTAAAATCTATGGGGCTAGAGGTAAGTCATTTTGCCTCCAAGCTCCAGTTTCTTTCCTTGTGGGCGGGGGCAGGAGTTCCTGAGTAATGGCTGCTACGGGGCATCTCTTGGAAGGTGGCTGGACTGCAGGGCTGGACACAGCCCCTCCTGGGCCTCTTTTATGCAGCTGCTTCTTTGCACACATCCCCAGAGCTTCCCTTGCCACCTGGCCGTGTCTTGCTTGGGCTGCCGTTTCTTGCTTCCTGTCTCAGGACTTCTCTGAGATGGCCCTACTCACCTATTCAACCATCCTTTTGAAGCAGCCGAGGAATGTAGAGGAGGTGGCCTGTCATGCGATACCCATGTCAGTCAACCGAGAGAGCAAGCTGCCCTCCGTGGTACGTTTCATAACACAGCTTATTTCAGCTTTCCTCCCTGTGGTCCCACCTTCTATCTGGGTGCCCTTGCTGTGCTAGGACCCAGATCCTGAAGGCGCTGTCCCTGTCTCCTCCCAGCTGCTGCAAAAGAGTTGGCAGCCTTTTTCCTTCTCCAGCCTCATAAAGAACAAAGTTTCCAGGCTCCTTGGACATGGTCCTTCCAGGTAGCTAAACCTCAAAGGAGAATGACCACAGGCAGTACAAGTGAGCACTGCCACATCCCATGTTAACTAGGCCTATTGTTCTTACACATTCCCCTCGTCTAAAAATATCCCTAGACCCTTTCAATATCTGCTTCAGCCGAAACTACAAAACAGCATAGTGTCTCAACTGACACCCCACTTCCTTATTTCCTCATAAGGGACCTTAAAGGAACTGAGTTTGCTCTCCAGAGATAGGCTAAACCTTTTCTTTTAATCTCAGACCCACTCCTCTCTCCAGATCTCCAATAAATCCTTTGCCTGAAGAATAAAGTAATCCCATGTCTTTCAATCAAGCCCTGTTCCTCCATTAATTCTAGCAGCAAAGAGTCCCACGACGTGCTGTAAAACAACAGACACTGGCCCACGGTTATGGACGCCAAAGGCTACTTACTACACTCAAGGTACCAGCATACTATGGTCCTCCAGAGCTCTCTTAGACAGTCCTTCATTTTCTCTGTCAGCTCCAGGTGGCTCTGATATTTCCTGGCTTGTGGCAACATCACCATCATCTCTCTCTCATCTACGTGGGTCTCTACATGACTTTTCCCTGTCTGGTTATAATAATCCTAATTACCTCCAGTTTCTTTCGTTTGAAGCAGTGTCTGGATTTAGGGCCATCTTAAATCCTGTAGGGTCTCACCTCAAGATCATTAACTAGTTACAATCTATGAAGATGTTATTTTAAAATAAAGGCCACTTTTGCAGTCTCTGGAGATGAGGGCTTGAGGATATTTTTTTGAAGGACATTTGAAGCTTTCTGTTCCTTATCTATTGTCCCCTGGTGGCTGTTGGTTGTCAGTCACACACACACTGGATTTTCTCAGGCTCTGCTTCAGGGGAAACTGCCCTGTGACATTTAGACTGGGATAACTGGGTGTTCTCCAATAAAATATGTAGTATATTTTGGTATTGTTTCAAGGACAAATGGATGGAAATTACAGGAGAGTGTTGTCTCATGTGGAATAAATGGTTTGGGCAGTTACAGTGCAATGTTTGACATTCTGAATTCTGGAAATACAACGGTGACCAGGAATGCACCTCCCTGTCAGAGAGCTCATACCCCAGTATATGAAGGATTCTTCCTCAGACACATGTGATGTCCAAAAATTGTACAATTTCCTCAATTGCCATTGGAGCCCCCCCTCCCTAAATCTCCTCAGATGACTGACAATAGGTCTTTGACTAAATCTGTTTCACAAACATTTGTTTCTATTTCTTTGTTTTCAACTCTTCTAGTAATTAGGTAAGGGAGACAGTGTCTAGTCCCTAACAAGAGTCCTATGTTTCAGAGAGATGATGATGATGATGATGATTATTATTATTATTATTGTGCCAAGTTTCCAGGTACGTGATTCTCAAACTAGTCTCTGAAGTCTTGATCTTTTGTAATGGATGGACACTGTCAGAATTATTGACAGTCATTGTTGTGAAAACACCCTTATCTGTCACCAGTACATCAAATACAGTGAGTATGCTTCAGGAAGTTTCTGTGATGCAGTCTGTCTTTGGAGATGAGTTAGGAAGCTGATACCTCACATTTCCTTCCTTTTAGGGCAGGTCCAAAGTCCATGAGGGTGTCAGCTCTATGTCCCTGCCTTTTGAGACCATTAGGACCTAGGGATACAGTAGTGCTCACCCCAACGCCTCCCTTCTACATTCCCAACCGGGACAGTCTGCCGTAGAGTCCTGCCCAGTGGCCACACTTACTGCGCGCCTTCTTCCACTGTACACACTGTCGTGAATCCACACCCAGCACCGTCTCTGTAAGCTGCCAGCCAGACCTACAAGCATGGGGATTTCGTGCCTACTGCAAGCACTCTGCTTTTGAAACCAGCTTTCCTTAGGCTTTGGACTTTAGCAGAACATTGCTGTTGGTTCTTGCTCATCTCCCTTCTCCAGCCTGCTTCATCATCCTGCATCCCTCGATGGTTGGTTTCCTTCTTGGTCTATGTACTTAGAACTCTTCTTTCATGTTTAGCTCCTTTTCCAACTTTTTCCAGCCTTCTGCTGTGAACCAGTAAATGCCAAAGTTTGTCAAAATGATGGATTTTGCAGCCTGACATTACCTGTTTTGTTTTTTTATTTAAATTTATTCATTTTATATACCAACCAGTTCCCCTTCCCTCTCCTCCTTCCACCCCCCCAACAGACACTCAACCCCACCTCCATCCATTCCTCCCATATCGAGTTAACAAAGCTTAGCACATCAAGTTGAGGCAGAACCAAGCCTCAGCCACCCTCCACTCACCCATATCAAGGCTGAGAAAAGCATCTCACCATAGAGAATGGGCTCCAAAAAGCCAGTTCATGCACCAGGGATAGATCCTGGTCCCACTGCCAGGGGCCCCACAAACAAACCAAGCCACACAACTATCACCCATATGTACAGGGCCTAGTTAGGTCCCATGTGGGCTCTCCAGCTATTGAGGGTCTGTGAGCTCCCATGAGCTTGGGTCAGCTGTCTCTGTGGGTTTCCCCACCATGATCTTGACCCCTACCCCTTACTCATATAATCCCTCCTATCTCTCTTTGACTTGACTTCCAGAGCTTGGCCCAGTGCTTGGCTGTAAATCTCTGCATCTACTTCCATCAGTTACCAGATGAAGGTTCTATGATTACAATTAGGGTAGTCACAATCTGATTATAGGAGAAGGCTGGTTCAGGAACCCTCTCCACTTCTGTCAGGAGTTTTAGCTGGAGTCATCATTGTGGATTTGTGGGGATTTCCCTAGCACCTACCTGGTTTTTCCCTAACCCCATAATGGCTCCCTCTATCAAGTTATCTCTTTCATTCTTTCACTGTTTTCCCCCTCCATCCCTCCTCCAACTTGACCATCCCATTCCTTTAAGTTCTCATTTTCTACATCCTCCCCTCTACCACCCCTCACAGTTTACCCAGAAAATTGCATCTATCTCCCCTTCCTAGGAAGATCCATGTATCCCATGTGTTACCTAGCTTCTGTGGGGCTATGGATTGTAGCCGGGTTATCCTTTGCTCTACATTTAATATCCTCTTATGAATGAATGTATACTGTCTTCTGGTTCTGGGTTACCTCATTCCGGATGGTTTTTTTTTTTTTTTTTTTTTTTTTTTAGTTCTATCCATTTGCCAGCAAATTTTAGGATGTCATTGATTTTTTACAGCTGAGTATTACTCCATTGTGTAAATGTACCACATTTTTTTTATTCATTCTTTTGTTGAGGGACATCTATGTTGTTTCTAGGTTTTGGCTATTACAAATAATACCGCTATAAAAATAATTGAGCAAGTGTCCTTGTGGTATGATTGAGCAACCTTTGGGTATATGGCCAAGATTGGTATAGACTGGGTCTTGAAGTAGATTGATTCCCAATTTTCTTAGAAACCTCCATACTGATTTCCAAAGTGGACATTGTCTACTTTGAAATCCTTTGTTGCCAATAATCCTATCTTCCTTCTTTCCTTCCTTTCTTTCTTCCTTTCAAAGTTTTTTTTTTTTTTTTACAACATTTTATTTAAATAAGAAGCAATCTTGTTTTACATGTCAATCCCGGTTCCTTCTCTCTCCCCTCCTCCTCTGCTCCAACCAACCCCCATCTTACCACTTTTCTGCTCCCCAGGGAGGGTGAAACCTTCCATGGGGGAATCTTCAAAGTCTATCCTATCATTTGGCTCAGGGTCTAGGCCCTTCCCTGTGTGTTTAGGCTGAGAGAGTATCCCTCTATGTGGAATGGGCTCCCAAATCCATTTGTACACTAGGGATAAATACTGATCCACTACCAGAAGCCCCATAGACTTCCCAGGCATTCTAACAGACACCCACATTCAGGGGGTCTGGGTCAGTCCTATGCTGGTTTCCCAGAATTCATTCTGGGGTTCATGAGCTCCCCCTTGTTTAGGTCAGCTATTTCTGCAGCCTGCTCTTGACCCCTTTGCTCATCATTCCTCCCTCTCTGCAACTGGATTCCAGGAATTTGACTCTGTTTATAAGTGGGTGTCTGCTTCTGCTTCCATCAGCTACTAGATGAGGGCTCCAGGATGGCATATAAAGTAGTCATCAATCTCATTATTGGGGAAGGGCATTTAATGTGGCCTCTCCACTATTGCTTAGATTGTTAGTTGGGGGTCATCCTTGTAGATTTTTGAACATTTCCCTAGTGCCAGATTTCTCTTTAGACCTATAATGGCTCCTTCTACTATAGTACCTCTTTTCTTGTTCTCCTGTATTTTTCCCCCTGACTCAATCTTCCTGCTCCCTTGTGTCCTCCTCCCCCCTCCTCTTCTCCCCTTCTCCTTCTCTTATATCCCTCCCTCCCCCCACCATGCTCCCAATTTCTTCAGGAGATCTTGTCCTCTTCCCCTTCACTGGGGGACCTGTATGTCTTTCTTATGGTCTTCCTTGTTTCTTGGCTTCTCTGGAGATGTGTATTGTATTCTGGTAAACTGTTGCTCTATGTCTAAAATCCCTATATGAGTGAGTACATACCATGTTTGTCTTTCTGTGACTGGGTTACCTCACTCAGGACGGTTTCTTCTAGTTCCATCCATTTTCCCGAGAATTTCAGGATTCCATTGTGTTTTACACTGAGTAGTACTCCATTGTGTCAATGTACCACATTTTCTGTATCCATTCTTTGATTGAGGGTAATCTAGGTTGCTTCAGGCTCTGGGTATTAGGAATAATGCTGCTATGAACATAATTTGTTACACGCCTACCTAGGCTGGCAAGGAAACACGCAACCACGACTCTTCTTCAAGCAGTTTTATTCAGGATCCTTGTACATCAGCTTCCTCTGCTCCCATCAGCTTACGCTTCTCCCATCAGCTTCCGCTGCTTCTCTCATCAGCTTACTCTGCTTCTCTCATCAGCTTCCGCTGTTTCTCTCATCAGTTTACGCCTCTCCCAGCCCCAGCAAGCCCTTAAATGTGCTCACAGCCCAATCAGCTCATGCCACCTGGCGATCCTGGATAGGCCACAGAAGGAGGAAGCGCACCAGATCCATCAAGCACTTCCAAATAAGGCTTGTTTACAGCTAAGCGCGAACTACCTGGCATCCAGCCAGGCGCCATCTTGGGGCTGTGGCTTCCCACAATAATTAAACAGATATCCTTGTTGTGTGAATGTGCATCTTTTGGGTATATACCTAAGAGTGGAATTACTGGATCTTGAGGTAGACTTATTCCCATTTTCCTGAGGAATTGCCATACTGATTTCCAAAGTGGCTGTACAAGTTTGCACTCTCACCAGCAGTGGAGGAGTGCTTTCCTTTCTCCACATCCTCTCCAGCATAAACTATCATTGGTGTTTTTCATTGTAGCCATTCTGGCCGGAGCAAGATGGTATCTCAGAGTTATTTTGATTTGCATTTCCCTGATGGCTAAGGATGTTGAACACTTTCTCAAGTGTCTTCCAGGCATTTTAGATTCCTCTGTTGAGAACTCTCTGTTTAGTAATGTATTCCACTTTTTAATGGGATTATTCAGTGTTTTGGTGACTAGCTTCTTGAGTTTTTTTGTATATTTTGAAAATCAGCTCTCTGTCAGATGTGGGGTTGGTGAAGATCTTTTCCCATTCAGTGGGCTGCCGTTTTGTCTTGTTGACTGTGTCCTTTGCCTTAAAGAAGCTTCTAAGTTTTAGGAGGTTCCATTTATTAATTGTTGATCTCAATGTCTGTACTACTGGTGTTATGTTGAGGAAGCAGTTTCTTATACTGATTCATTCAAAGATACTTCCACTTTCTCTTCTAAGAGGTTCAGTGTGGCTGGATTTATATTGAGGCCTTTGATCCATTTGAACTTAAGTTTTGGGCATGGTGATAGATATGGATCTATCTGCAGTCTTCCACATGCCAACATCCAGTTAAGGCAGCACCATTTGTTGAAAAGGCTTTCTTTTTTCCATTGTATAATTTTAGCTTGTTTGTCAAACATCAGGTGTTTGTAGGTGTGTGGGTTAATATCAGGATCTTCAATTCAATTCCATTGGTCTACCTGTCTATTTTTGCGACAATACCAAGCTATTTTCAGGACTAGAGCTCTATAATTCAGCTTGAAGCCAGGGATTGTAATGCCTTCAGAAGTTCCTTTATTGTAAAGGGTAGTTTTGACTATCCTGGATTTTTTGTTTTTCCATATAAAGGTGAGTATTGTTCTGTGAAGAATTGTGTTGGGATTTTGATGGGGATTGCATTGAATCTGTAGATTGCTTTTGGCAAGATTGCTATTTTTACTATGTTGATCCTTCCTATCAAAGAACATGGGAGATCTTTCCATTTTTCTGGTATCTTCTTTAATTTTTATTATATAAGTCTTTCACTTGTTTCATTAGCATTACCCCAAGATATTGTATGTTGTTTGTGACTATTGTAAAGGGCAATGTTTCTCTGATTTCTTTCATAGCCTATTTATCATCTCTATTAATAGAGCTACTGATTTTTTTGAGTTAGTCTTGTATCCTGCCACTTTGCTGAAGGTTTGTCAGCTGGAGGAGTTTCCTGGTAGTTTTTTGGGTCACTTATGTAAACTATCAATTGCAAATAGTGAGAGTTTGAATTCTTCCTTTCCAATTTGTATCCCCTCGATCTCCTTTTGTTGTCTTATTGCTCTAGCTAGAACTTCCAGTACAAGTTTGAAGAGATATGGAGAGAGTGGGCAGCCTTGTCTTGTTCCTGATTCTAGAGGAATCCCATTGAATTTCTCTCCATTCAGTTTGATATTGGCTGTTGGTTTACTGTATATTACCTTTATTATGTTTAGGTATGTTCCTGTTATCCCTGATCTCTCCAAGACCTTTATCATGAATGGGTGTTGAATTTTTCAAAGGCTTTTTGAGCATCTAGTGAGATGATCATGTGGTTTTTCTTTTTCAGTTTGTTTATATGGTAGATTACATTGACAGATTTTTGTATGTTAAATCATCCCTGCAACCTTGGGATGAAGCCTACTTGATCATGGTGGATGGTTTCTCTGATGTCTTCTTACATTTGATTTGCCAGTACTTTATTGAGTTTTTTTTTAAACCAATGTTTATGAGGGATATTGGTCTGTAGTTCTTTTTCCTAGTTGTGTCATTGCATGGCTTGGGTACCAATGTAATTGTCACCTCATAAAAAAGAGTTTGGCAACCAACCTTCTACTTCTATTATGTGAAACACTTTGAGGAGTACTGGTATTAGCTGATCTTTGAATTTCTAGGTAGAATTCTGCACTGAAACCATGTGGCCCTGGGATTTTTTTTTTTTTTTTTTTTTTTTTTTTTTTTGGTTGGGAGACTTTTGATGACTCTTTTATTTCATTTTTCATTAGGGGTTACAGGTCTGTTTAAATTGCTTACCTGTTCTTTATTTAGTTCTGGTAAGTGATAATTATCTAGAAAATTATCCATTTCCTTTAAATTTTCTAATTTTTGTGGATTACAGGTTTTCAAAGTATGACCTGAAGATTCTTTGATTTCATCAGTGTCCATTGTTATGTTCCCCTTTTCATTTCTGAATTTGTTAATTTGCATGTTCTCTCTCTGTCTTTTGGTTAGTTTGGATAAAGGTTTGTCTATCTTGTTAATTTTCTCGAAGAGCCAGCTGTTTGTTTCATTGATGCTTTGTATTGCTTTCCCAGTTTCTACTTTATTGATTTCAGCCCTCAATTTGATTATTTCCTGGCGTCTACTCCTGCAGGGCGCGATTGCTTCTTTTTGTTGTAGGGCTTTCAGTTGTGCTGTTAATTCTCTAGTGTGACTGTTCTCCAGTTTCTTTATGTGGGCACTTAGGGCTATGAACTTTCTTCTTAGCACTACTTTCAAAGTGTCCCATAAGTTTGGGTATGTTGTGTCTTCATTCTCATTGAATTCTAGGAAGTCTGTAATTTCTTTCTTTATTACTTCCTTGACCCAGGAATGGTACTATTATACATTGTTCAGTTTCCATGAGTTTGTATGGTTTCTGCAATTTATGTTGATGTTGAGTTCTAACTTTAAAGCATGGTGATCTGAAAATACAGGAGGTTATTCCAATCATCATCATCATCATCATCATCATCATCATCTTCATCATCATCCGTTGATGCTTACTATGTTGCTGAGTATGTGAGTATGTGGTGATTTTAGAGAAGGTTCTATGTGGTGCTGAGTAGAATGTATATTCTTTTGTGTTTGGATGGAATGTTTTAATGAACGTCTGTTAAACCCAATTAGGTCATAATTTCTGTTAATTGTTTTGTCTTTTTTTTTTTTTTTGTTAAGTTTCTGTCTGGTCTAGTGGTCTTGTCTGGGAGTGGGGTGTTGAAATTTCCCAGTATAAGGGTGTGTAGTTTTATGTGTGATTTGAATTTTAATAATTTTTCTTTTCTGAATGTGGTTGCCTTTGTATTTGGGGCATAGTTATTCTGAATTGAGACTTCTTCCTGATGGATTTTTTCTGTTGTGAATATGAAATCACCTCCTTCATCTCTTTTGATTGATTTTCATTTAAAGTCTAACTTGTTAAATTAGAATAGCTAAACCAGCTTGTTTCTTGGGTTCATATGATTGGAAAATATTTTCACAATCCTTTTTTTCTGAGGTAATGTCTGTTTTTGATATTGAGGTGAGGTGTGTTCCTTGTCTGCAGCAGAAGGATGAATTCTATCTTCCTATCCATTCTGTTTGTCTGTGTCTTTTTATAGAAGACTTAAGACCATTAATATTGAGGGAAATTAAGGATCATTGGTTGTTAATTCTTGTTTGTTTTGGGTTTGTTGTTGGTTGTGGTATTATGTGTGGATTTTCTCTGTTTTTTTTTTTTTTCGGCCGTTGGTAGAGTGGGATTATCTTACTGCCTATGATTTTGGGTGTAGTTAACTCCCTTGGGTTGGAGTTTTCCTTTCAGTTCTTTCTGTAGGGCTGGATTAGTGGATATATATTGTTTAAATCTGGTTTTGCCATGGAATATCTTGGGGTTTTTTTTGTTTTTTGTTTATTTTACATGTATAGTGATTGAAAGCTTTGCTGGGTAGAGTAGTCTATGCTGGTATTCATGGTCTCTTAGTGTTTGTAGAAAATCTATCCAGGACCTTCTGGCTTTCACAATTTCCATGGAGAAGTCAGGTGTAATTTTGATAGGTCTGTTTTTATATGTTACTTGGTCTTTTTCCTTTGCTGCTCTTACTATTCTTGCTTTATTCTGTATGTTTGGTGTTTTGATTACAATGTAGTGAGGGGACTTCATTGTGATCCACTCTATTTGGTGTTCTGTAAGCTTCTTGTACTTTCATTGGCATGCCTTCCTTTAGGTTGGGAAAGTTTTCTTCTATGATTTTGTTGAATATATTTTCTGCACCTTTGAGGTGGGTTCCTTCACCTTCTTCTATACCTATTATTCTTAGGTTTGGTTTTTTCAATGTGTCCCATATTTCTTGTATATTTCATGTCAGGGAATTTTTGGACATAAGATTTTCTTTGGTCAACCAATCTATTTCTCCTGGTGTGTCTTCAATGCCTGTGATTCTCTCTTCTATCTCTTGTATTTGGTTGGTTATCCTTGCATCTATAGTTTCTAGCATTCCCTCAGGCTGTGTTTTTTTCTTTTTTCTTTTGGTTTCTATTTCTGCTTCCTAGCCTTGCTCTGTTTGAACTGTTTCTTGCAGTTTTTTGGTTTGTCTTTTCCTCCATTTCTTGAATTTTTTTCTTCCATTTCTTTAAAGAATTTTCTCATTTCCTCTTTTTGGGTCACTATCATATTCATGAAGTTGTTTTTAAGGTCTTTCTCTTCTGCTTCATATGTGTTGGGATGTTCAGGTCTTACTAGTGTAGAGTCCCTAGACTCTGATGGTGTAATATTGTTTTTTCTGTTGTTGAATGTGTTCTTTATTGTTCTCTTCCCATCCCTTCTTCTAGAGGGTGCAGTTGGGGTCTCTTCCTCTCCTGCTAGGTATGGGTCTTTAAGTTCTTTTCTGGTGAGTGCAAGCAGGTCAGTACTCCGATGGGTCTCATGATGGATGCAGGTGGGTCTAAGAGACCCCTCTCTGGGTGGTTGGAAGCTGGTCTAGCACTTCGATGTCAGCAGACTCTGGATGGCTTGATCCACCTGGGGTAAGCTGACCTGCCTACAGTCCTACAGTACCCAGGCAAGCAGAAATCGGGCAACCTTCTGTTTCATATTACTTGGTTCATGTCTCTGGCCACAGTCTAGGCTTTAATAGGTGTCTCTGTGGATCCATGAATCCAGAGTGGAGATACTCCCTGTTCATATTTGTCTTTATCTGCCACTGCTGTTTGCTCAACCAGGGACGGAGACTCTGTAGACTGTATCCACCTGTCTTTCCATTAATTCAGACATTGACATTCTTTCTCTCTCAAGTCCTATTATAAGACACTTACAGGTATTTTTCCTGTACGTAGCTCTGCAAACTGTTTAATATAGACAGGAGAAGAAACAGAGCCATGGTGTTTATCTTGTGGGAAATGGGGGTCCTTCCCCACCCTTCTTCCTACTTTCTGCTGTTTCTCTGCATGATGAGGAGTCTGGGAAGTTGAAGGTAGGCTCCCAAGATTTCTATAATGTAGAATCTTGTTGCATGGCTTTTGAAATCACAAAAGTGAGTCTTTCCAGTTATCATTAGATTTCATGTCTGAGGAGACGTTGCCTCAGTAGTGAATGCACCATGGTGTCTGTGGCAGTGTTTGTGAGATTTCAGAGGAAACAGACAGCAGTGAAATCCTAAACCCCAACAGATGTCCTTTGGGATGTGTTCTTAAACTTCACACTTCTGCGATGCTGTAACCTGGGCCCTATGCTGATATAGTGGCTGGAGAGGAGATATTGTAAAGAGAAATATTTCTGCTTTAACTGCTATCTACTGCCCAAACAATTTTTTTCTAATGATGTCTGAGAGATGAACTAACCTATAGGTATGGAATACAAATTTAGACAGCAGTTTGACACTGTGTCCATTTAGAAAAAGAGCATCAGTAGGTTCATCTTGGAACCTATGAGTCCCATCTGAGTTCTTAGCTAGAAATACAGTACCAGGTATTTGTTTCTTCCTCTGGAGTGGCCCTTAGGTCCTATCAGAAAACAGTTAGTTACTCCTATAACGTATATGATACTATCATGCCAACATCATCTTTTTCCAGACTGGTCATTATTGTAACTTACAGTGTTTTCCACTGAATAAGAGTATTGATGACTTTTCTCCATCAGCATCCTGTATAGCACCTTCCAATATAATAAGAGAACTAGCCAGTTGGGAGGAAGCTTCCCAGCAAGTGCCATCTTGACTTCTCCATGTCCTTTGACAAAATGTGTGGTGTCTTCATGAAGTTATGGTGGGAAATCAAGATCAGCATGTATTATTGGGGGAGTATCTGCAGAATATCCTTCACCAACAACTCAAATGGGATATTTCCATACCTGGAACTGGGCTATTTGACTACAAATGGCTCTGGGAGGAGCAGCATTTACTCTTTGTGGGGTAACTCCAGTAGAACTCTTTTAGGTGATACATATATATATGAGGCAGTAAATTTCCCTGTGATCTTTTCAAGCATGCTTTGTATTTTTTGTTTTGTTTTAGTTATTCTCCTTCCCTCCTCTCCTGTCCCATCTCCCTCACCCCATTAAAACTCCCTCTCCATTAATTTCTCTTCCCCCATCATATCACAGAAATTACTTTGTCCTTAGGTAATCACTAAATCTTAGAGGAGTAAGCTTCAGCCTCCAGCATGGTATTTCCACCAAACTGTACAGTCCAGACAGCTTCTGTCTATTATATGGCCAGGAGGGTGTGGACTCACAAGGCCAATATTACTCAGCCTTAGATTGATTAACCTTCCATGTAGTTTCTCTGTATTTGGGTTCTTGGCCAGTAGGCATGTTTTATCAACCAGACAACAGTTAGTTACCCCTTCAACGTTTGTGTTGCAATTGTGACAATGGACATATCTTTTCAGACTAGTCATGAAGCAGAAATTGACATACGATAATATTTAGATTTTGGCCAAGTGGATGGGAAAGAAATCTACTTTCCACCCCATCATGTGAATTACCTTTAGACACACTAATCTGTGCACTATTCACAGTACAGGGAATAAGTGTGGTGTGGTCTGCCGTCAAGGTAACATCTGTACTACACAGCTCCCCACAAGGCTTGGATAGCATGTAAAAGGGTGTGGAAAGCCAGATGTTGCAAAGGACTGAAGAAAAACACTCTTCTGGACATAAGGACCTCTGCACTCATGAACTCATAGTAGCTACTTAATACATGCGTAGGATCAAGCCACTCAACTTTCCAGCATGGAGGGAGGAGGGGCACATGAGCTTCTACACATAGCTGAGGAGCTGTTGGCAGTTGATGGTCTGGAGGTAGGTAAAGTTAGTTTTCTTTAAGTGTGTGGCTCCTGGTAGGTGGGTCAAACTCTTGAGTATATATATGGGCAACATGACCTGCACTCAGTGGGTCATTTAATTTTTTTTAGGCAGAAACAAAAAGTGGGGAGAGTTGAATCTTGTAAGAGTTAGAAGGAAAGAATCAGGGTGAATGTGTTCAAAATGTATTGTATGAGTGTGTGAAATTCTAGAAGAAGTAATACAAACATTACATTTTGAAAAAAAAATTGTTTGTTGTAAAAGGCACACTTCAATTGATAATTAAAAAAAAATACCCAGCATTTAAAGAGCTGTATGGGACATAAGAACCTCAGTGGAATTAGAGCTCTCTTCTCAGCTGAAGATTCCTTCTATCCCCCCTCATTTCAGGATGGACATGAGGACTCTTAAGAACCATCTATGCATGACAAGACCAAAGAGTAGAAAGAAACCATACTTTCCATGTTTAGAATGCCGGCTCCTCCAGCTTTCAGGCCCCAGGGTCTTTTTAGATTCACTGAACTTCTCTCTTGGAGTCTCCATGCCCTCAAAGGGTCATCCAAAGAGAGGAAACCAGGTACATCTGTGCATCCCTGGATGTTTCCATCATGCTTCTCTCTAAAATTCATGGTATGAGAAAAAGGCATAATTTACATATTCAGTGAATATTTACATTAGGTGGGACCTGAGTCATAGAATTAAAGGTGATAAAGAAAAGAAAGTGATAAGCTGGAGGTAGTCAGGGAAATTTCACCCAAAGTAATAGGTAAGTCTGATGAGGGAGAAGAGTCATGAAAATGTAGCTAGTCATAGTTCACGAAGACTCCATGCCTTTCTGATGAGCCAGTAGTTTTAATATGTAGACATTCTGGGCCCATCAGTCACATCTCTGCTCAGAGGAAACATTCTAGTTCTGTGGGAATGTCTCTAGATTGCTGTCAATCATTAGGCTCAGATACCTCCCGTATGTCCTGTTGTCCTTTCTCTTTCCTGCTTTCTCTCACATTGTAACTTCTGTCCACCCATTAGTCATCATTGTATCCATACAGTACTCATTGAGTCATATGTGTCATCATTGTGAGAGCATGATGTGGCCAAGGACCAAAGAGAGGTCTTGGCATTGGTTATACCAGAGTGAGAATTCTGGCTCTGTCATTGTACTGGGCAAGTTATTTAGCATTGGGAGAGACATGAATAGAGAATGTAGGTGCTGATTCCCTTCTCAGTGCCCCAATGCCTTAAAGAAACTCTAGGAAAGTTATGTAGCATCATTTTGTTACTTAGCTCCCAAATGCCTACTCACTGGGGACAGGAGGGCCAACTGGTAGGAGGTAGAGGCAGATGATGGAGAAGAGAAGTAGGATGGTCAGACAGTCTAGAAGTGCTGATTCTCAAGGGTGGGTGAAACTTGGCCAAGAAGCTAAGAGCATATGTCCTAAAATGGCAAGTCCCTTCTTGTACCACCCCCAAGACATGGCACAGTGCTAGAAGGACCACAGATGGAGTTCCAGTCATTCAAAGAAGAGAAAGGGCATGGAGCTGTCAAGACAGCTGGGCTTCATCAGAAGTGTTACACTAAGCCCACTCACACATGTGCTCCTCAGAAACCTCTGTGGAGCTTAGTTGATGCAGGAGGGGTGTCTGCGGTCCCACTGGATGTAGCTTTCTGCAGTTAGTTGCATGCTCCATAATGGGAATTCATTGAAAGTGTCAGTGTACGGAGCTTTTCACGTGCAGCATGCATTTGTTTCCACCTTTGCAACAACCCCAAAGCAGGAATTATCATTCCCATTTTACTAGTAAGGAAATCATTGCTACAAGAAACAAAGCAGTTCTTCTAAGTTTATGTGGCTGGGTTTGCGTTTGGGTATTTTTAGCTGCAAGACCCGTGATCTGTCTTAATTTATCTGTTCATTCACTTATCAACTCCTGGAAGTGATGGAAGTAGACTAGATTTCTGCTCACATGGTGCTTTCATTGAGTGTGATATAGAAAATTAATAAAAAATGTATAATGTTATATGTGGTATGCTTTGTAAAGCCAAAACAAATGAACAAAGAAATGTGGGATGGCAATAGGGGTTATTTTAGATTTAGTGTTTTGAGGAAGTTTCTGTATTGATTTGGCAGTGATTGACCCTTCAGCCCAAGGATAGATCCCAGCATCACAAGCTCCATCTATATCCCATGTCACCTCACTTTGTGCCATCTACCCTGTCCCACCTCATCCTATCCTACTGCTTCCCTTCCCATTTATCCCATCCCATCCCATCTATCTCATTCAATCCATTTTCATACCCCATTCTATTGCTTCTCTGATCTGTCCCTTACTCTCTTAACTTCATACTATCTACCTTACCCCATTCTATCTCATCTATATAGTCCCATATCCTTCCATCTCATTTCATCCTGTCCTATCAATCCCATCCCATCTCATCCCATCCATTGTCATCCCGTAATACCCATTTCATCTTATCCCATTTCATCCTGTCCCATTTCTTTCCATACCAAACACCCTGAAAGCCATACTGTTGAATACAGAAAGGCTCTCCATGCAGTTTGATCACTGATTTCTCACATAATCATGGGCACTTAGATATCAGGATTGGTAGGAATATTACTTGGTAATTCACTCTGTAACTATCAGAATTCTTTTAAATAATTACCATATGAGAATGAAAAGAGCCAAGTGTAGAAGGAAAGCATGCGTATCTCCATTTTATTTTGACCAAATAAAGAGAAATATGGAAATAAATTATCTTTTATCTTTGTATTACCTGATAGGTGGGGTCTAGCTTAACTGTGCCCAGTAGATGAGTAAAAATTAGCAGACTGTTGTTGAATGGGGAGTTGGATGTTTACATTTCTTTCTGATTGTGCAAGATCTTTCCTTTTCATCTACAGGACAATCTACTGTTTGAAATATTCACCATGTTTTAAATCTATGTTCCTCCTCTTGCCTCCTCCAGATTTACCCCATCAATACTCAGTTTCTCTGAGGTTTGAAATCATCAAATGATAGGACTCAGATTTATGTATTCTTTCATTCATTCTGGGTCACAGAATCATTTGAAGTGGTTTAAAGAAGGATTTTATGCAGCTGTAAAGAAAAATAATGTTATGAATTTGTAGGAAAGTGGATGGAAGGGTTGTTCTTGGGGAGAGGTTCAGTCTCTTGCCCCCATTCCTCATTCTCATAGTCTATCTCCATCACTCCTTTCTCTTTTGCTCCTGTCTACAATAAGGTTAAGAAACTCTTATACCAAATGTTCCTTCTGCCATGATGTTGAGCTCAAGTGTATGTGCTAAGCAACCAAGAACTGAAAAACCCCTGTGAGTCAGTGAACAAAATAAAGCCATTCTTGAGTTCTTTTGTCAGGTATATTGTCACAATGACACGAAAGTAACTAATACCGTTATAGTTTTGTGGTTTATTCATCTCTCTATTTTTGCTTGGTTTTAGGTGATGCTCCAGCTTTGTTTAATTTCTTGCTTATTTTAACATATAAAAACTGGAAAGAAAGTTCTACACACATGATCTGAAAAACACAAACTGACAAACCACCGAATTCTTTTTGTCACCTAGACCTACCACAGTGAGAGGGGCTCTTTTCCTTCCACAACAAATCACTGTCTTCAAGGGTTACCACTGAACTCTGCAGTATTAAATACAGTAGCTCATGTGGGCTCTCAGGCCTCTTGTCCTGTTTGCATCCTTTGTACAGATGGTCTCACACTTAGTACTCATCGTAACACTCTTCCTTTGCTATCCAGATTTCTGGGATTTCCTCATTTCTCTGTGACTGCTCTCTTTTGATCACCTTTTAGCTGCATCTCTTTTCCTGACCTTGAAACTTTTGAGGATTCAGAGCTCAGTTCTGGAGTTTTTCATTTTTCATACTTACATTCTGTTTTGTGATCTCATCTAGTCTTGGAGTTTTAAAAAGCATATATCCACAGACAACCTCCTTTGCACTTCAGATTCTATACTACTAGATATCTCATTTGAATGCCTAAAAGACATCTTAATTTAACATGTCTAAAACCAGATCTTCCCCCAACAAACCTGTTCTTCCTCCAAACATCCTAAGCTTGGTAAATGAGTTCTCAGTAAAAGTCCTTCTGCCTTCTCTGACTAAAATTCTTGGAGTTGTACTTAGCAACTTCTCTCAGACACTACAGCAAATCCATTAGCAAATCTTGTTGATTGCCCTTCAAAACATGCTGCTCCTCTGATCTCCAGTATTCATTCTCATCTGCTCCGCAGTGTTCTTTGGCTTGGATTATAACAAGAGTTCTTTTCTTCCATATCTAGTCTATTTCAAACACCACAGTCATTAACAAAAAGCAACAGTAATTATAATTACCATATTGATGCATTATTGGAGTTTACACTTCCAGATATCTCATTTTTATCTTAGGCAGTATAGGAACGTGGGAAGATTTGTAAAAAAATGTCCTTCTCAAAGTTTCTCTCCTTCATTGTTTAATCAAACATTAGTCAAGGTTACCTTTTCGAGGGATTTTGCAGATGTAATTAACATCTCAAATTAATTGGCCTTACAGTAAAGGTAGAGGCATTACCCCATCTGATGAGCTTTTTTAAAAGTAGAATTTCCCCAAGCTGGTATCAAGGAATGGAGATTGGAGACAGGAACCCTGTTGCCTTTGAAGAGGAGGGGTGGTGTATCAGGGGAAGCAAGTGGCCTTTAAGAGATAGGAGTGGTCCCCAGAGGAGAGCTGGCAGGGAAATGAGGACCTCAGGTGTACAACCACCAGAAACAATTTGAACAAATATGCTTCCTTGGGGTTTTCAGGGAACAGACCACCTCATATCTTGATTTTATATCTCCATCTTTTATAGAATATTTTTGTCCCACCCTTGCAATATTCTATAAGATATATTTTAGTTAATGTTCGATTGCTGTGACAAAACATCATGACTAATATAACTTATAGGGGAAAAAAAGAATTTATTTGTGGTTTACAGTTCCAGAGAGCATGTCCATGACCATCATGTCAGGGAGCATAGTAGCAGCAGGCATGTAGGAATAGATATGGAACAGGAGATGGAGCTTACATTTTGATCTATAAGCAACACAGATGGCATGAGCTTTTGAAACCTCAAAACCCACCCTCTGTGACATACTGCTTCCAATAAGGCCATACCTCATCATTCTTCCCAAATAGTTCTATCAACTGGGGACCACATATTCAAATATATTATCCTGTGGTGACTATTCTCATTCAAACCACCATAGGGAATTATTGTCAATCTGACAAGGAAAGCAAAGGGGGCCATCTCCTATTTCTCCATCTCTTCATATGGCCTGCTCCCAAACTACCATCTCACTAATGTTTCTATGGTTACTCAACACAATCAGAGTCTCTTTACTGCTATAGATGTGGAAGTATCTGGAAATCTTGAGAATAGGTTCTACCACAACACCAACCCTAGGTGTTAGGGTCAAATTAACCCCATCAACCTTTAAGAATGTTATAATACTACTATGTAAAGGTAAAATATTTCATTTTCATTAAAAAATCAATATTCTATCTTGATTAGAACTGAATGTAAATCCCACCCCCAGCTCACATTCAAGAAATTGACTCCATCCTTCAAATGTGACAATGAATTCAGGCTACCAAGGTACAATGGCTTTTTTATAAGTATTGAGGGCATAGCAAGTATCTCTGCTTATGTTCTAGATCTGAAATAGCCTGAATGATGGGATGTAGGGAGAGGATGCGGGAAGATCTCCTTATCCTGGACTCTTGTGGAGACAGTGATCCTAACTGTGTATACATGGGATGTTCTCTTTCCCGGAAGGGATATAGAGACCAGGTAGATTCCACAAACTCTGAAAACCAAGCTTTAGAAGAGTGACAATTTAAGGTCTTCTATAGACTTCGGGTCCCAGCTTTCTCCCCCAGCCACTGGTGTATTACATCTACTCCTACAATCCAAGAAACTTAGAGCTGAGAAAACATTTGTTTCATCATTTGACAGATTGGTCTGTAGCTCAGACAAGGCAGTCCTTTAAGAAGAAGCCTACCAAGAAAATTTAATTACAGTTAGTTGGAACTAAAAGCCCCATGCAATACAATAAAGATACATTTATTTATTTCTAATTATCTCTTGTGGCAAACAATGTGTATTTTACGCTATTTCAGCTCTGTTTACAAATGAGGAGCGAAGCCTTCAGGAGAGAAGTGAGTTCCCTGAAGACTGTAAGAAGGGTGAGAGGTGGGGCTGAGACTTCAGTTCACCTTCTGGTCACTAACCAGAGTAGCGCTCTTCTACGTCATTATTGTTGTTTCCAGTAGTAATTTTTTAAGTTTTTTTTTTATTTTTTATTGAAAATAGAATTTTTCATGCATATGTTCTGATTGTGATTTCCCCTCTCTCCACTCATCCCTGTTGCCCCCCTCTTACCTTGTACCACCCCAGTTCTCTCATTAGAAAGCAGAGAGCTAAGAGATAGTAATATAATATAATATTTTAAAACAAAGCAAACAAATTGGAATAGGGCAAAACAAATGGAAAGAAAAGAGCTTAAGAAAAGACAAAGGAAACTGATATATGTGCATAGGCACACTTGCTCACACATTCAGGAAACACTTAAGAAACAAAACTGGGAGCCATAATATATGTGCGAGATAGATAGATGATGGATTGATAGATAGATGATAAATAGAGGATAGACTGATTGATGATAGATAAATAGATGATGGATAGATGATGGATGATAGGTAGGTAGATGATGGATAGATGATAGATAAGTAGGTAGACAGATGATGGATAGTAGATGAAAGGTAGATGATAGGTAAATGATAGATGATAGAGGATATATTGATAGATGATAAATAGGTAGATAATTAATAGATAGATGATAGATAGATAGATAGATTAGATAGATAAAAGTGAAGCAACATGCACAGGTCTGCACCAGATGAGGTTCCTAACCCAGAAGCTATCTCCAAATGACAACCACTTGCAAATGAAAAGTTACTTTTCTCCAAGGAGTCTCACAGGGGAAACAGCCTACTTTGAAGGATAGGCTCACATGTCTAGCCATAGATGGCCAACAGAAAATATCTTTACACCATCTCCTTCTCTTCAGTATAAGTGAAACCCACGGACTACTCTCTAACAACGCGAGACTAGGAAGACAGGCTGCAACCTTCATAAAGAGGTTGCAAGGAGACATGTTTCTGTTGGTGTTTTCTTTTCTCCACCCCATATATATTCAAGGAACAGCAAAACACCCATTAGAGAAACACATGACATTAACTGATGCCCCCAAACAGACAGCTAAGAGATCTAACCTACCAATAACAGTAACTTTTCCCTGCGTCCAACTTTAAGATATACATAGACACAGCCAACACCTTCACAGCAGTTTCATAAGAGAGTGTGAGTCAGGGAAGGTCCCAGCAGAGCAACTCTCAGATTCTAACCTACAGAAAGAAACAACAAATGTGGGGTAACCTATTATATGGCAATAGGTAGTAGAGGTTATTCCTCCTACTAGCATTACCACGAAAATAACTATTGCTTCTTCAATATCCCATAATGTCAAGAACACATTTTAAGATCTCCAAGTGCAACAACTTGTATTCTACTTTCGCCAGCCCTACTCCATGTCCAAGACTGACAGGGACACAGGGAGGTAGGTGCAGCAGTGCCTATACATCTAAAATCCATGTCTGAAATGGAAACCTTCTCAAGAGTTCTTTACCACCAAGAAGGGCCAGAGCGCGAGAGCAGACTCTGTTGTAAAAGCCGGTTGGCCATAGCCTGGTTGAATAGATGCTTGGGATGCTCTACAGGTACTGGTGTGAAAAGGCAGGTATGTATCACATTCTGAGATTCTGCTGGAATGGCTCTCTGGGATTTGAAAAAAAATGCTGTCATTTGAAAAAAATTAAAGCTCTTTGAATGGCAAAAAGAAACACATGAGGGCCATCTCCTAATGTTTGTCCTTGGAACTTGCACCTTACCATTCCATCAACTAAAGTACATTAAGTAGCTCAGCTCCATAGCAGTGGTGAAGAAACTGCTCCTGTTCTTGGAGGTAGGGTGGGGAAGGAGTCACTGAACACAGATTCCCAGCTCCATACCCAGATCTGCCGTCAAGGAAACACAGAACTGATTTGGAAGACTACATCCAGTACTAAGGTGCAGCTCTTTGTGGCTTTAGACCTATGCTTTTTCTTTAAGAAAGCTTCCACAGTCCTAGTATTGAAGGGTTCTTAGATTCTCTATGCAATAAAAAATAAATTAACCATAGCAACAAGGTGCTCTGAGGAAACCCAATAAAGGCTAGATTAATTAGAAAAGGAGCTTCAACTGGGAACAGTCAGGGGCCCGATGGGTTTGAGCAGTGGAAAATATAAGAAGGTTAAGCAAAGTGGACACAAACAAATTCAGATATTCCCAGGCTAGCACGGAAGGGAGACCCAGTGAAGTGCTGCTACTTTAGCCGAAGGACACTGATGCAAGCTTTCTACAGAGAGAGGTCACAAGTCCCAAAGCAGGGATAGCCACAGAGTACTCAGATGGGGCATGATGAGCAGAGAATTCTACAAGTGAGATAAAAATGTACCTGAGCGGTTAAATCTTTTTTTCTTACCTCCTTGGTGTTTTGTTCTGGAAAGCTAGAGAACATAGAAAGGGGTCTTTGAGTAACCATTTAAAAGAAGAGTGACTTGGTTGCTTTTGATGTCTATGTTGAATGCCTCTGTCATTTTATTTAGAAAACAGTTATCTTTTCACCACATAGTTTTGCACTTCTGTTGTATAGTAGGCACGTAGTTACTATTGTAGGAGACTACTACATCATTGAACAGGGTTAAGGTATTTTCCCAAAGGAACCTAAAGTCGGTGAGAAGAAGTTCTCATGGCCAGTCCAACAGTGGAAGTGAGTATGAGTGTTGTGGGGCATCATGGAGCAGGTGATACAGACTCCTGGGGTGTGGGCTTAGAGGGTAGGAGGCAGAACTGTTGTGCGCACAAAAGAGTGGCTTGGTGAAGAGAGTGCTGATGCATGATGGGAATGTGGGTTCATGAGAATGAATGCATGAGAGCCTATCTACGTCAGGTATACAGGAGAGCTCATATCGCCTCTCATGGTTGTTCTGTCTCCCAGCTCCTGTAGGAACCATCCCTCTTTCCGTGTTGTCTACTTCAGTGTTAATGCTACTGTTGGCTCCATGGACTTCTTGACACACATGTCTGCTGATTCTCATCTTTCTTGTAACACTCTTCCTTAGACTTTAAGGCAGTCAGAGACCCACTAACGACTTCACTGTGCTGGGTGAGGTAAAGCCTTCGTGTCTCCCTGGGGCTTTGTTTTATTAGAAAAATTAATGAAAAAAAGGACTACAGTTTTTTAAAGTAAAAATGTCCATTTCCCCGAGCTCTATGATTCTTTGGACTTTGAGGTCATATTCTCATTTATAACATGCAAGGTCTACCTTAGGGCCTGCCAGCACTTCCCTGACGAGTCATGAGACACACAGAACATCTTCTAGGCTCCGTGTAATGTGTGTAAGGACTATGGAATTTTCTGTGGTCCTATTAGCATCTTGGAATCATAGGCATTGGTTTCCTCAGTTCATGGGCAAGCAAATCTATGCTTATAGAAGTGTATGCCATTTTCCCAAGACCATAGAGGCAGAACAAGGCATAGCTATCATCTTGACCTATGTCCAAGTTCCAAGTTAGCGATTCACAGAACATTGTCACTTCCCTTTCATTTGTTCAACAAAGGCTGATGAACCTGCACGGTTCTCCTCCCCCAAACTTACTAGACCCAAATCCATCTTAAACAAGTGCCCAACATCCATGATCACAACAAATACTCTGGTTACTGCAACATATTTCCCTCAATGTTTCACAAAAATTCACAAATCACCTTCATTTCAGATGCTCTCAACTCAACAATAGCACGTCTGTGATTATTTTCATATGTAGAACACATCTGTTGGGCTATGAAGACAATGAGTGGTGTAGTTAATAGTTTACCAATTTCTAGGCCAGAGGATTTGCAGAAATCAGACTGTTTAAAGCACTTCAGAAAGGCAGAAGAAGCCTTAAGGCCAGGGAAGCTAGGCCTGTGTGGCTTCGATAAGCCACTAAAGTTTTCACACTCTCTATTTTATAAAGTAATTCTAATTGTGCTGTTTCACACTTGAACACACTGACTTGTGAGGAGTCTAGCTAACTCGAAGCCAGGAATATAACCAAACCCCAAGGCTTTATTTCAGTTATTTCACATGGGCACCCATCTCCCCTCTCCTCTCAAATTCTTAAAACAGAAGTAAAGGAATAGAGTCACTTAGACCCACAAGGAAGACACTGGCACTCGATGGGAGAAGATAACAGATGTCTATCCATGAAGTGAGTTCTCTAAGTCAAGCCCTTGGATCCTGACAATAGGAAGCATAATGTTTGCTCTACTGAAACACAGAAGTACACTGGGATTGAAGACACGAGGCCAAAAGAAACCCTGAAGATGAGGGAAAGTTGTAATTAAAAGCAGAATATCATAAATACTTCATGGAAAAGGAAAGTCATTAAGATAAAACATAGAAAGATTAACGGAAAATAGAAAAAAATGATAGCCAACTAGAATATCAATCCAGAAAACCCACCACCTGATTGAGAGCAAGAAAAGGAGGGATAACAGTGACTTTTAAAAGTATTTCTGTCTACAGGGATATGGGATCTATGCTCTCTTCCCTATTCCTTTTACTATGAACAGAAGAAACCCTGGTATTGTATATACAGCGTATACATTAAGATTGTGGAATATGCAAAGAATGCTGTTATACAGCCAGACTCAGGACTGGGACAAAGATAAGTTCACAAGCTAGTCACTCCTGAATCACCAGCAAGTATGAACCAAAAGAAAAAAAAAATCCAAACAAAATCCACTCTCCTTAGCCAAATGAGGCAGCCTAAAAAGGCATAATCCTATAAATCAAGAAGTGCTTTGTTCCAAACAGTACAGACGAAGCTATGCCCCTCCCACCCACACATACACTATGCAGGAAAGCGCTCAGTGGGGAACCTCAGCTCACTCTCAGGCATCTGTCATGCAGACCCTAGCCATTCACCTATGTTGGGTGTTGGCAAAATCCAAGGAAGGATGCTTTATCGCCATGTATGCTGGTCAGTAAGACATGTTCCCTTGTCTTCCATGGTGGGAAAGAGATCAGATAGGAATCCTGACTTGCTCCTGTAAACAGCAGGAGCGGAGCCCTCCTGCCATGCGCTGTGCGTGGTGTGGTATCAGTAAGGCTTAGTTGGAAGTGAGGAGTTTCACTATTGCCTCCCAGTAGCAATCAAACAATTCCACAGCAGTAATGGCTGAGATTACTGGGGATGGGAAGTTTCTGTCTTCTCAGCAGTAACCAAGAACACCCTGTTGGTGTCCACAGAAGCTTACACAGACTTTGGATGTCTAAGGGCAGGGGAGATAATTTGGTGCTTAAGAGCACCTAGAGCTATTGCAGAGGACAGGAATTTAGTTCCCAGCACCAACAATGGTGACTCGTGACTGCCTATAACACAAGTTCCAGGGGATCTAGTACCTTCTCCTGGACTCTGTGGGACCCTGGCAGACCCTTGTAAACACTGCTGGAAGTGTCCAAAATGACAACTAATATACAAATTTTATCCAAAATCTTAAAATGTATTGTGCTTATGTTCAGAGTCCAGGGAAGAATCAATCTTTATGCCAACAACCAGGGAAGCCTCAACCTAAAGAAAATAGAAAAAAGTATATAACTAACATGAATGATGATGTGGCAGGGATATTAGAATTACCTAACAGGTTTTAAATCAGCCATGCTTTTAAAAGACAGATTTTTTAATAAGTAATTAGTGGCATTTTTGTTATGAATAAAAAAAAAGTCTCAGAAAAAACTGAAAATTTAGAAACATGTAGAAGAGTTAATGAAGAGCCAAACAGAAACTTGGAAATTTTAAAACTAAAATCTTGTAACAGCCAAGATGAACAGTTCCGTGTATGCACTCAAAAGCAAAATGGAAGAAACAGAAGAGTCACTGACAGAGAGACGTCTGTGGGAATTACCTGGTCTGAACAGCAAAGAGAGTAAAACAGGCTAGCAAAAGCACAAGAGAATCTTGGGAGCTGGTGTTAACTAACACAAGACATGGCTTCCCTGTCATTACCATCCCAGTGAGAGGATGGAAAGGAGGGCTGGAAAATGCCTGAAGGACTAACGACTGTAAATGTCATGAATTTGGCAAGTAGCACGTTATTCATAAAGTCCCAAAGCAGTCCTCACAAGGCCTAGCATGACCAAACATCAAAAATCTAAGACAAAGGGGCCACGTTTTAAAGAGCGTGGGAGGAATTGGAGGGAGGGAAGCTGTGAGGAGTGGGGGGGATAATGTAATTATTTTATAATCTCAAAAAATAAAAAAATACATTTAAAAAAGAATTGTATTTTTAGTTGTTGTGCTAATCCATTAACATAATTATGTCATTATAACACAGCATTTAATACTCATTTAACTAAAAATTATAAAATGAGTTCTCAGGGATAACAAAAACTATAAGATGGGTGATAAGGGAATGGAAGTAAAAAGTTGTTCCAGGGCTATTATTGTCAACTTGTATTTTGTAGAACAGGCTTATAAAACATCAAAACTTAGAAGTTAAGCATCACAGTACAAATGTTTTAGCTAAGATATAATACTCTCTCTCTCTCTCGTGTGTGTGTGTGTGTGTGTGTGTGTGTGTGTGTGTGTGTATAGCACAAAACTAAGAAATTGACACCAGTTACTTTTAAGACTAGAGAAGGAAAAGACAGTTAATGATTTGTTTGTAAATATTGAGTAACTTTGACTGTTAAAGCATTGCACCCATATTTCATTTATTAAAATAAATAAACAAACCAAAAAATGAGGAAGTAATCTAGCCATAGATTTCTTTCATCTAGTTGGTTACTCTGTAGAGATGGTTTGGTTGGGTGAGACATATTCATTCCCATGGAAATGTTCTAGAAGACAGAGGCTCACTTTCAAATAATTTCTCAGTACCTTCACCGCACCTGACGGTGTCGATAACGACGTAGTAACATGACTAGATGCTCCAGTGTGTGGAACCAATGAAGGGCACGGGAAACAATGGTAGACATGTGCTGCTATTCATCTTCTTGACTCTTATTTGAGATCTTTGCCTCTGTGAAGACGGAGGATTTGGGACTGTGGTAATAGAGCCGATCCATGTACCACCTTAATGATCCCATCTTTCTCCTTTATAACCCACTGAGTGCTGAGTGACTGGGAAACAACTGTGTTTAAATGCAGCCACCAGCCCAGCTATACCAACAAGGAAAGAGAAAAATCAACACTATGGATGTTTTTTAATTGGACCAAAGGAGGGTCATTTATTGAGCTCTCCACCCTGGCATAGGCTAAGATTTCTGATTTGCACCATGCTGTATTTGTAATTTGGAGGTATCTACCAACATGTAGAAAGTCTCCCATGCCTCATGGAGCTGAAAATTTACAAACCATCAGTTGTTGTGCCCATGTGGAAGCAAAAAAACATTACTATATTGTAAATGAAGAAAGTCAGATGTCAGTTCATTTCTGAGCACTGGGATATGGAGATGGAAGCTGAGGTCCTTGTTTTACACGGTTCAAAATATGATAGGTAAAGATGGGAAGAGAACATATCTCGAGCTTCAGGGTGAGTGCAAATGGAGAGATTTACAGGATGTTACCAGAACATCAGAAAGAAAAGAGTGAGTTCCTGTTTCTCCCTCCTTATATCCTGTTTCTGCCCCGCTGTCTCACTCCCTGTCTGTACAGATCTCCAGACCTCTATGATTAGCTAGTGCCAAGCTCCATTCTCTCACCTTCATACAGGATTTATTTGTTCAAGCAAGATATCACCACAGCTAACCTATTTGTTCATTTCATTCCATTTATTCACACATCAATTCAACAAATGTTAATTAAGAACGAGGGGCTAAATATTTGTTGGCTCATGAAGACATATCTGGGAATATGCTAAGTTGAGTCATTCCTTTCATGAGATAAAAGAACAGAATTGTGGGACATTGACCAAACAAGTCGGAGGAGGGTCTAAGATTAGCATCCAAGGAAGAGATAACCAGCACTCGTGAGGCTCGCAGAGGATGAAATTTGGCTATGCTGTTTCTGAGAGCAGAGGTTTCCGGCCTTCAACCTGGGTCTTAGGTGCACAAGGGGACAGGCTGAGATAGCAAAGGACAAGGTTCTGTTACTTGTCAGTGTAGTTTGGGAAATGAAAAAGAGGTGGGATGGTCAAGAAAAGAATAGGAAGGGAAATTGTAGTACAGAAAGAAGGTGGTAGGAAGAGAGCGGCTCTTCCTCTGAACTCTATTCTGTTTCCCCTCTCCTTCCCTCTTCCTTTCTCTCTCTTTTCTCCCCTGCCCCAAACATAAGGAATTGAAATTCTAGATGGATCTGGGACCTGTGGCATAGATACTTTCATCTTTACCAATTCTCTGAAAAAGCTACTCAGCATTCTTGGAAATGGTCATGAGAACAATTCGAGTACTTCTATGATGGAGATTTAGGTCCAGAATGCCAGGTCCTGATGGGGAATTTCTTTGGTTGGATAAGGGTATAGCAGAGGCAGCCTTAAAATATACAAGTTTCTAAGTTTATGAATGGTACTGGCACTCTGAATGTGCCTTATCTCTCTCAGTACCTTGGAATTCTGGCTTCGTCCACCCTCTGCAATCTGTTCATAATCCTAACACCAGTGGGAAGGAACTTATAAAATCACCAACACAATCATATCATATAAATAAAAAAGGAAAGCATCCATCAATGACTTCTTATAACACAAATAGGACTCAAAGTCTCTTTCTAGCTAAGAAACCCACATGTTCAAGTGTGCCTGTCTGTATAAATATGTCTGCAGCCCCTTCTCTGCTGCATCATTCTCCTGTGGCAGATAGATCCTATAAAGGTCTCCGTGAGAACTCCAAGTACAAGATGAGGATTTGATAGTCCCTAAACCATTGAGTCTGCTGGCATCCTGCTCTCAGACATATTATGAAGTTCTGATGGCTCCAAGACTGAATATAATGTGGTCCCTTTGGGGGTGCAGAATGGTCCAAGACTGGCAGAATCGTCTAAATCAGAGTTGCCATGTGCCTGGTGCTTGCCTTAGCTCTGCATGAAACCTGCATCCACAGGAACAACACTATGGTACATAGTAGGTTCTAGAAAGTTATCTGCTTCCGTAACAGGAAGGAAGTTAATTATGATCCTTAAATATGCCTTGTTTTTTAAATCAAAGATACAAGAGAACCCATGGTTCCATTCATGAAAGGTAGCCATCAATGAAATGGGGTCTATTGTTTCCATTCCATTAAGAAAGTGGTAGGAATGAAGGTAGAGAATGCTGTATTAATGCCTACACTTTTGTATCCTTGTATTCTTCGTTAGTTTTCACTTGCAGCAATCTGTGCCTTAAAAATCTGGTTACCACAGATTTTGTACATTTAACATCATAAGGTAAGCACTTCTTTACTTTGATAGTGGTTTTCTGGGAGAGAAAAGGGGAGGTACAGAGAATATTTTCTGTGTCAGGCTTCGTGCTGCTGTTTCTCCCATACCCAGTCCTTTGAGCCTCCCTGTGACCAGTATGAAAGCAACATATTTCTCATCGGACAGGTGAGGAAACCTTGACATAGGCTCTAAAGAGAGCCTAGATTTTGACTTACATCTGTGATTCTAGTGTCTGTTCCACTTAAAGAAGCAACACACTTTATCCAAGTCATCTTCGGACTACCAAGGCCTGAGCATAGTGCACTGAAGAGCCAGCCAAAGGAGGAGGGGGTTACCATGTGATTTACTCTCCAAGTAGGGTATATTTGAGATGCAAAATGGTACTGTTAATAATTATGCCTGATTAACACCCATTGCAGGAAGCCTCTCTGAGACAAACAGAGGTGCAGATCATGCTACATGAGACAAATGAGCAAAGCTCATAGAGCACTGGGTTCCTTTTTGCAGGAAGGGCAACCCCAAACAACAGAGCTGAAGTTCAGGGCAGCTGGCATTCTCACTCAGGCCTGTATGATTCCTGAGTCCCAGGTTCCTTGCCAGCATGGCTTCCCGAAGGTCCCGAGTTTCACTTCTCTAAAGTACAGATTCCCCCTGGGGCTGGAAATGAGTTAGGCACTGCCAGGAGCATCCCTCTTGTGCCAGCACACGAGGGACACCACCTTCCCTTCAAAACTGTTTATTCCCAGAGACATCCTGTCCTCTCTTCCCCATATGGAGGCTCCCTCTGCACCAGGCCTTGTGGACTTGGCAGGAAGACAGAAGCTTCCCTTGTGCCAAGTGCAGCATGCTCTGTGGTCTCGGGATTATTTTTCCCATCTGATTGCCCCATGTGTGCTCCTTCATCCAGGTCCATGTGTTAATCTGTTCAGTCAGTAGTTGGATAATCACTGCTTTAATTTACCATGCTTTTATTGAGGAACGACTCTAGGCAGTGTCTCTGGTAACTGGTGAGACTAAGAGAAAACTAAGGTATTCATACAAGTCCTTAGTCTTTAAGGGTCTCACAGACCACTGCAGGGTGCAGATAGTTCCCACTGTGTAGTCGAGAAGGTGCTAGGGACACAAAAATGGCCATTTCCATCTTAGGGATAGTCAATGACATTTTCTTGGGTGAAGAGATAGAGGTACTGAGCAGTTATATCCACTTACCTTTTACCCATGGCTTGCCCCTCTGATAACTGGGCTTGAGTAGGTTTGTACCTAATGAGCTCTGGCTGGTCCATATGTAATGGTTTCCCAGATACCTGGTGGTTTACTATGCCAGGTAGTTAGTTACAGTAGTTAGCTCCAGAACTCCAAGTCTTTTGAACTTGGGCACCGTAATCACATGGGGGATTTATTAACAGCACAATGTTTTAAACGTCACTTGTGAAATTCTCCATCACAGAGTGCAGAGCACAGTCTTTGCATCTCACTGATGTAGATGAAGCATCCCTGTGAATGCAGGTGGGTCACACATGCAGAAACTTTGAGTGGAGAAGCTAAGGACAAGGCCAGGCATTTCAGACAGAGGCACGTTAAAGAAAGTCTCAGACATATGAAAGCACAGCGAGTTGACGGATGGAAGATGACTCAATGACAGGGTGTCGGGATGTGTAGGACTAAGGCAAATGGTGGGTGGCAGGAAGTGAAAATGCTGGAGGGTCGGTAGGAACTAGACTCTGATTCCATGAACTCATGCTGACAAACCTGACTTCATCATGCCGGCAGTTGGAAGTGTGGGAGGTATTTTAAGGAAACGCTTAAGAGATTTCCAGTGAAGTTCCATGAGATAAAGGCCTCAGAGTCTCTGTGAACAGAAATTCCCTTCCCTCAGGAGTAGGGCACCACACTAAATAGATGGGATCAAGTGGCAGTTGTTCTCAGGATATAGCAGTTCCCCTCTTTGCTTCATCTCTGGGTAACTGTTTGGTGTCCAGAGTGATCTATGCAGCAGAGATGCCTGGTGCAGGTCTGTGAGGCTCTAAGAGTCAGATGGCAGTAGAGGCCCCTCACTGAGAAGAATTGATGGGGAACAGAGAGCAGAGACATTGTTCCATCAACACCTGTTCGTGTAAAGGGGATAAAATTGAAGAAATCAATAAAAAAAAAGGGGGACTGGTTATTTCATACTTGGCTCTTTATACATAGATTTATGCTTTAGAATGACTTATGACTTAATAGTGATGAGTATTCATAATCCCAATATCCCAGTTAAGAAAAAAAAGCCACCTGCTCACAAGCCAGCCTGTGAATGCCATCTCCTCTTGATGGTGACCTTGCTCCTTCCATGTGTTCTTCCCACTGTCCCCAGCTTCTGTTTATACCGCCTTTCCTAGAAGCCAGCCTGCTCAAGCCAAGGTCCTAGAGAGTCAGAAGTGAGTGAGGTGGCCTCCAACCTCTTGCCCTTCCTGTAGGGCAGACTGTGGGCAGCTTTGCCATGTGGCTCCCAGTACCCTTCACCCTCCAGCCTTTGCCACTTCACAGCCAATGCTCCGACTCTTCTCTCCTATCCACTGGGTGCTGTGTTCTGGGAATATTACCCAGTCTAATGTGCCTTGCTTCTCTCACTAATGAATGTGCTGGGTGTGTGCCTAGAAGTCTATTAAAGCTCTTGATTCATTAGTTTTTCTCTATTTTCTTGGCCTAGAGATTCTAACATCATCCCACTGTCATTTGGTACCACCCTTGTTGATCCAGCACGAGGGGGAAAGCCCACTGGGGAGGGGCTGAAGACCAACACTATAATCATTTCTCAGAGTTTTTTCCTTTAGGTTCACAGGGCACTTCTAATGGGCCCAATAAATCAGGCTCGGGGACAAGGACAGGGATCTTGCTCCTGTGGAATCCATGCCTGGAGGGAAGTCTCATAAAATCAGTAATCATTCAAGGGCTGAGTTACAAGGATTATAGCTACC
This sequence comes from Cricetiscus sungorus, assembly GCA_030556225.1. NCBI lineage: Eukaryota > Metazoa > Chordata > Mammalia > Rodentia > Cricetidae > Cricetiscus > Cricetiscus sungorus. Next base: position 43,675,627 of record JANBXA010000366.1, read on the forward strand.
AGGGACCATCAGTAGTCAGTAGATTCCCTGTTCCCTCTGAACTGCACTAGAAACTTTTCAATTGGCATCTGCTTTGAAAAACAGGACTGGTGCATCAGAGCCTTCTCAATTCCTGTGTTTGGGAGGCTAGAAAGGACCTCAGCCAGCGTTAATCAGCATCCTCATCTTATGTTGAGACTACTCTAAATATACCTTTGCCTGTGATTTTCCTTTTGCTTATTTTTCTTTCCTATATTGTTCCCCCTCTTCCTGGTCTGGAAGCATGTGATTTGATTACCCCATCACCTCAACCTTTTACCCGGCGTCTATATACTATAACTCTGCCAAAAATGGCTATACCCAAGTGTAGCTAGTTGTTTTCCACCAGCCCACCTGGTCCCACTACCACGCCAGCCCCAAATAACATGCGGAGACTCTGTATTTGATATAAGGCTGTTGGCCATGTACTAGTTTCTTACCAGCTAGCTCTTGTCTTAATGATTAACCCATTTCTACTTATCTAAGTATTTCCACATGGCTCATCTTACCGGCCAGAGAGGCTGGCATTCTACCTCTCCTGTCTCTCCATGTTGACTCCTCCTTACTACTTTCTCTCTCCTCCTTGTCTCCTAGTCCCTCCTATCTTTCTTTTCTATTGGCCAACAGTGCTTTATTCATTAACCAATACAAGAAACATATTTACAAAATTACATCTCCCATCATCTCCTCTTTTCTGTCTAAAATAAAAAGAAGGGTTTTAACCTCAGCATAGCAAAATATATCACACAACAGTTATCAAATAAGAATCACAGTTAGCAATATTTAGTCCATTAACATTTAGTAGGATTCAAAGGAATATTTTATCATCTATCCTATTTTTGTGAGTCTAAAGTCTTATATGTAATTTATCTTTAATCCTAACTAAGGAAAACTATAACCTGGAGAGCCCAGCCGCTCTGGCCAGTAAGATGAGCCACCTGGAAATACTTAGAATAGTAGAAAAGGGTTAATCATTAAGACAGCGCTAGCTGGTAAGAAACTATTAACTGGCCAACAGCCTTATATCAAATACAGAGTCTCAGTGTGTTATTGGGTGTTGCAAACATGTTTTTCCTCACCACCAGTCTGGTCCCGCCACCACGCCAGCCCCCAATAACACACAGAGACTCTGTATTTGATACAATCCTGTTGGCCAGTTACTATTCCTTACTGGCTAGCTCTGTCTTAATTATTAACCCATTTCTACTATTCTAAGTATTTCCACATGGCTCATCTTACCAGCCTGAGTGGCTGGGTGGTGTTCTGCCCCTCCGGGCTCTCCATGTTGATGCCTCCCTCCTACTTCCTCTTTCCTTCTTGTCTCCTAGCCCCGCCTATCATGCTTTCCCATTGGCCAACGGGGATTTATTCATTAACCAGTATGAGAAACATATTTACAGAATAACATCTCCCATCAACTGGGGGCTGGCGTGGCAGCGGAAAAACATGCCTGTAACACCCAAGCAAACTGAACCAAGTTCACAAAACAAAGGATCAGATATCAGAAAGATGACTTTGCAGCCAAGTCCTGGGGAATGACTAATGCCACCAGGAAGAACTACTAGAGGGCTCGTGTTTATCTTTAGAATTCTCACACCCTAAGTCTCATCTTCTCAAGGTCGCCACTGGAAATTACTTTCCAAGGCAGGTGAATGGATTAGCAGGTAGATGAGTGAAGAGATGGATGCATGGGCGTTTGGATAAATAGGTGTGTAGATGGGTGAATGAGGGGATGGATGAATAGGTGGGTAGATGGGTGGAAGGGTGGGTGATGGATGGTTGTGTGGATAGGTGAATGAGTGGATTAGTGAATAGGTAGATGGATTGCTAGGTAGATTATTAGATGAGGGGCACCTTGAACAGTTTCTATACAAATGTTACTAATACAGTCAAGCTGTGACTATATTAGGGATTTTGATTCAAATTTAAAATTCACAGCATAATACTGACTTTGTAAAATGCAGCATTGGTATAATTTGTTACTATTTTATTATGTTATTCAACAAATAATTATTTTACATAGTTCCAGCAGGCAGTAAAATAAATATGTTGAATTCATATCTTTCAAATACACAAGGTGGCATTCATGTGAGATTGCATGAAATAAATGGTGAGTCTCAGGTTCCAGCCAATTTGTGTTTACTGTGAACAGCATGAAGAGGCCCACAATCCAGGATGATTTGGAAGCCTCTAGAATTTGCCAATGAGAAGTTCTAGAAACCTCCTAGGGATGAATGATGCAGTTTGAGCACTCTCCACACCTTCTGGAGTTAATTGACATCAAGTGGAGGGAATCTCAGGAGGGCAATTGCTGGCAGTAACTCTGCTCACTTCAAACCTTCAGGTCTGATAATCCAAGAGACATATTCTGTGTGAATGCGTCCATGAGAAAGCTAATACATGCACTGAGAGGGAGGGAGGGGGTTGGGGTTGAACAGTCCACAGTAAAAAGGCTCACACGAAAGCTTGGGCAAAATCAAGGAACCTAGAAGAGTAAAAATGTGCCCCAGTCACTAAAAGTCATCCATGAAGATCTAGATGAAATTGAAGAGCTTTAAGAGGGAGGTTTAACATACCCTCAGACGGGCCCCCAAAAGGGAAGATTTAAAATTGAAATTTCATTTTCCTCTTATGAGCATTGCTTCTTTTTAATATTTCCCACTTTATTCCAATTGCTAATTTTCATTTGGCTTCATCAAAGGACATTATCCTATATTTACTCCAATGCAGAAGCTGAGATTCTGCAATGAAGCAAGAATGTGCTCAGGGTGAGCCAAGGGAGGAATCATTTTCTGGTCTGCAGCTTATCCTTCAACTTACCGATCTATTCATTCTCAGAAGGTCTTGTCTCATGCAGGAATATCCTTAAAATGTTTTATTGGAACGAAGTATAGAAAATGTATGTTATTAATATACAATGTGGATGCATTTTCACATCCTGCACGTATGTCAAGAAACTTACTAACATCGACGCACAGGAAAGCCTACTGGTGGCCCCTGCTAATGCTGTCTCGAGGGTGGCCACTGTCCTTGTTTCTAGCAGGCTGTTAACGTTTCCTGCTTTTAATAATCGTGTAAGTGTGCGATCTGGCAAGCTCCACCACTGGGCATGGCTCCTTCCACTTTTTTTTTCTTTGTGAGATTTTTGCATGTCCTTGCATGAGTCTGTGAGTTATTCATTATTATTGCTGCTAAAATTACATTATGTGAGAATACCACAATTTACTATTCATTTTATGTTGACAAGTACTCGGGTTGTGTCTAGCTTAGGGCTATTACAGATTGACTGAGATCATGGGGGATGTATACATCTTCATTAGGTATGGACTAACAGACTCCCAAAGCAGCCAGACCAGTCTTTTCCCTCTAGCGATACATGGCCGTTCCCCAATGCTCCATTTCCCCAGACTCTTAATATTTCCTATAGTTTTAAATCTGGTCATTTTGATAATGACAGTGCTGCTTTGTTATTGTTTTTAAACTCAGATCTTTCGTGAATAATGGACCTGGATACACTTTATATGTTTATGAAATCCACAGGCAGTGTCTGGGCTCAGGCCACAATAGATAGAGAAGCTTGATAAAGTGAGACTGGGGAGTGAAGGTGCTGGCAGACTTGGTGGGATGGCTAGCTTCTTTCCTGGACCAGTCACACGTGAGACAGTTAAAGATGGAGATGATGGAGATGGGAGGATAGAGACAGAGATGGATGGATAAACAGACAGATTAGATAGAGTATTACCTCATTCCCTAATACTACCACATAGAGGAATTAGACCTCCAATATATAATATTTGGGAAGGAGACAAAGATTCAGTTCATAAATTAGCAATAGTACACCCTCATGTAATGTTAAAATGCTGGGCAGTGGTGGCACACACATTTAATCCCAGCACCCAGAAGACAGAGTCAAACAGGTGCGTCTCTGTGAGTTCAAGACCAGCCTGGTCTACAAAGTGAGTTCTATGACAGAGCTGCACAGAGAAACTCTGTCCTCTAAAAACAAAATGGAACAAACAAACAAAAACAAAAATCTTCAGTGGCTTTCGTGTGCTCCAGTTACTGACGCATAAGGGAACTTACAGGAATCTTCACTACAGAAACACTTAAAATCAAATCCTTTATATCAATGTAATTTGCTTTTCTTTATTTAGTCTTTACTCTGTTCTTTACTACACCAAACTATGAACAGACACAAGTCAGTTTGTCAAACAAGGGCATTAATTAGATAGCCATGTATGTATGGACATGTAGGTGTACGTGCATACTCAATGCCTACCCTCACCCCAATCCTGGCTTCCTCTTTCCCCTCACTCTTACCAGCCATGAATGTAGGGTAGTGAAGTCCCCGGCGGACATGACTAAGAAACATATTTCCTTCCAGAGCCATTGAATGCCTCTCCTTCATTCATTCAGCATCGTTAGCTGGGGGTCGTCAGCTTCTGCATACTGTCCTATTTACAGGGTACAATAGCATACAACCCAGGAGAAAGTCTCACTCACATCAAGTTTACAGTTTATCTCTGTAAGGTGAAGAAGGACTATAGAAACCAAACATAAGCACATTACCCCTCAGTGTGTGTGTGTGTGTGTGTGTGTGTGTGTGTGTGTGTGTGTGTGTGTGTGAATGCATGTTATTACTTTGGAGTTAAGCAAGTACAGGAGTAAAGTATTGTTTAAAAGTGAATCGGCGTCTACGGAAAGACCCAGCTTCAGGAAGGAGAAGTGTGTGATGGGGTGTGAGGAATCTAAGTGATCTATGAGAATGCCACCTGCAATTAGAGTTCTTAAAAATTTAACTTCTCTAATAAAGGACGCAAAGAGAAGCCTCTCATGATTCATCTCCAGCGCAAGGTGATGCTATAGTCTCCTGATAAAACTCTTGGAGGAAATAGCTCTGTTTCATTGTTCATAGAATGGAAACTTTACTTAATTTGAGGGGAGGGCTTCGCGGATGCATACTCCATTCTAGGGCTCATTGTTTGTTATAAATTCATAAGCATCTAAGTATACATGCACACAAAATGTATAACGTGTGCATTGACTTAACATGAGTCCCTTTAGAACATCATGGAACTTTTATGGAGAAGGAATAAAAATTCATAATTTGGTTAGTTTCCTTTTTGACTCTGAGACATTTCATTAAATGTGTCTCACCCCTAAAGGCAAGCCTTATCTGCATGAGTAACCACTCCGTGTTTCTGAATTTTATTCTGCCTTTGTCCCCCTCACTCAACACTCATTTGAGATTCCTTGTTGGCTGACAGGGTAAAGTCCTTACTCCTGAGGTTTCATCCCAGGCTGCGTTCAACCCACTTCTCTGCCCTTCTCTCGAGCTTCCCACTGTAAGTTGTGGGCACATCAGTGCTTTTGGCTTCCAGCTCCACACCATTTTATACGCCCTAAACCCTACGAAACAACCTCCCAGGCCATTGCCACGGAAGATTCCCTGCTGTTTCACCTGAAATTCTCTTTGCTCTCCCGTCTCTCAACCTGATTGAACTCTTTGAGAAAGTCCTTGCTGCTCCACAGGACCCCAGTACAAATGCCTGCCCCGAATGAAGAGTACTTGAAAGCACTGGAAATCCAGCTCACCTGGGCCCTCATTATGGTTTTGACCTTGAGACAGCTCTTTAAGCGTGGCAGACTAGTCGATTCTTTATCCTTAACTGGGGTATGATAATGCCTGTAGCATTTTTGTGGGGGCGAGGCAAGAAATTCAAAGGGTTTTGCACTGTAACAAGAACATTATGGGTGCAGACTGTGCCTTTTACTTTTTTAAAGAATATATTAGGAATACTACCCCATGGCCTAGTATTTTACCAGTAACACGTGTCCAAAATAAACATTCGACTATTTGCCTCTTACTGAGGTTTATAAAGAAGAAAGATGAGACTACAGGAAGTGGATATAGGTGTGTGAATGCTGAAAAAAATGTTAACCTATGGTACAGCCTAGTGCAGAATTAAGAGGACCCTGGTCAGGAGAAATGACAGCAGGACTCGGTGGCAAAGCTAGCCATTGGCAGGGCAGGAATTGATTCTTTAGTGCTTCTTCAAGCTCCAGTCAGTGGAAATGTCACCTTGCAGGCAAACCTAGAGAACTGAGGCTTTGAAGGGGTTTCAGAATGTCCTCACCTGCTGTGGGGGAGGGAGCAAGGACAGGAGTGAGAACACATCACAGCATACCTGTCCACTCTGACAGGCTGGCAGGAGCTCTGGTCCCGGTGGACGGGCTCTGATAATCTAAAGGCAAGCACTCTGCCATTTTGCTAGCTCAGGAAAAGAGGCCCGAGTTTTCACCAATGTCAAAGTAGAAATAAAGACTTTCTCTGCCTGACAGGGAAAAAGAGTGACCCACACAGAACTAAAGACAGAGGCTGAGTTCTGGAGGGATTGCTGCAGGCAAAAATGAGGAAAAAAAAAAATGGTGTGACTTTGACAGTGGCACCTTCCTTTTCTACTTAGAGGACAAAGGAAAGCTAGTCTGAGGTTCAGCCCCTAGGATGTCATGTGACACGGGAGACACTAGGAAGGAGTTGTCCAAAGGCATCACACTCACTCGAATTCTGTCACTGAAAGTCATGCCCTTGAATATGCGAGTGAAATTAGCTCAGTGAATTTGTGTTTTGTTTATACCAGGCTCACGCCATAAAAAATGTTAAGTGCCTTACCAGAATGTATTTACTGTAAACTAAGGCGCTATGGTTTGAATGTGAAATGTGTCTAATAGACTCATCTTTGAATCCTTGGTCTCCTGCTGCTGGTGGTGTTCAGGAAGCTCTGTAACTTTAGAAGTTAGAAAGTAGCTGAAGATTGGGGGTCAATAAGGACATGTCCTTGGGGTATGTTATCCTTGGCCCCTTCTGCTTCCTTCTCTGCCTCCTCTCTGCCAAGAGCTGAGTTGAGCAGAGGGCCAAGCTACCTTTAAGTTCAGAAATCAGGGATCAAAATGAGTCCTTCCCCTCTGTCAACTGTTTCTGCCAGGTGTTTGCTCAAAGTGATGAGAGAGCTAATTAATACATGAACGATAAAGAAGAATTTAAAAAGACCAAGTAGAAGTAAGGGATGAGAACTACGGAGCTATGCACGTACTGTAACTATGAAGTCATCTGACATGCTACAAGAGAGTTGCAGGATACCCTCTGTCAGGGAGGAGAAATGCAGACACTTTCACAACAGAGGCTCCAAGGAACCAAATAGAAGTAGCGGCAGTAACTGCTGAGTGCACGTAACGTGGCCTGGGAATTGTTCTAAGTGCTTGTACTGTTTCATCTGCCTCACAGTGACCCACGGAGCGCACTGCTGGATAGAAAAACTGAAACCCTGGCCCTTCCTTTGTGTCTTCCTAGAGCACAGCAATTGTGGCTCAGAGACCGCATGGGACGGTCGCCTTCAGCAGCTGGAATCGTCACAAATCTGTCCCAGTGCAGAGCGGATCAACATACCCGGCTGTTGAAGCAATGACCTTGGTGGCTTCTTATTCCCTGAATCTTCAGGTATTGTGTTTTCCCAAGTCATGCATGACCTTATGACATCCCCCACACACACACACACACACACACACACACACACACACACACACACACACTTCATTTTTCTAATCTTGAGAGATTGATGGCTTCCTGAAAATTCATTTACATTTATTTTTTAATAAATTGCTCTGGCAGATTCACCTCAGTTTGGCCTATGCGGGCCCCCCCAGGGTTCTGTGGTTTCTTACTTCCCTTCATTGGGTCCTTTTCATCTTAGAACAACTTGATTCATGGACCAAACCTTGTCCAGCACAGGCAGATATTAATGTCTACTTTATAGGTAAAGCCACTGAGGCTGGCTCACACATGTAATCCCAGTCCTAGGGAGATTGAGACGGGAGGATTGCCATGAGTACAAGCCAGCTTGGGCTTCAGAATGAGCTGTGGATAGATGGGGCTCTAGTGTGTATATACATATATACCTCAGAGCAACAACAAATAACTTAAAGTTTGTACAAAGACACATACTTCATAGAGTAGTGGGCATCTTAAACCCTTCCATTTTAAAGTTGGAAATCATACAGAAAAGATGGGGGAAAGAGAAAGCAAAGCTGCTTACACCCCACCCCGTCCCACCTGCCGCCTCAATTTATGACTTGGGATGAGTCAAATTCCACCTGAAGCTTGGGGAAGCCTGTGCGTTTCCATCCCCTCTGCGGGCCTCCTGCATGGGCCGTGTCTTATGCCGTCAGTGTGGGAGTCATGGATACTGTGCTTATGTTAACCGCTTCGGGGGGACATGGAGCTTGACCCTGGCTGGAGGAGCCATTAAGTCTGATGGTTCCTCTGGGAAAACTTCCCGCACTGCTGTTCGTGACAGTTCCAGAGCTTTGGACAGGCAGCTGGATGGAACACACCCTCAGGGCTCCACAGCAGAGAGACATGCCCGATTGCCCGTTAAATTGGAACACGCACTAGGACATCTGGAACAAGGGAAAGAAAAATGTCAGCAGTGTCATTGGGGCTGAGTGGTAGGATCAGGACTGGCAGAAAAGGGCTGGCCTCTGTCACTGGCTAGCGGTGTGTCTATGGACAGGTTATTCTGGACTTGGGTTTTCTATTTGAACACGGGGATTGGATCATGTGACTGTGAAGGGCCCTTCAGCTCCAGGAGGGCGTTGTGAAATGTGAAATAGTTACTCAGTTTCGGGACTGCCACCAGATGCAATGGGGTCACACACTGGTCAGTGCAAAGCTGAAAACACGCGTTTTCTGAGTAAGCCTGGTGAGGGACTGCCGCAGTTAAGAAGAGTGCCATTCCCAAAGCAACAGACTCTAAACAAAACGTGCTGGTCTTTGTTTGGGAAGCCCACACATACCAGATAAGAAAGTGCTGGGGTTTCTCTAGTCAGTTATAGTTAAACAAATAGAGAGGACATTTTGAAAGTGTTTTAACACAGGAGTTTGCTTCTGAAGGTGCTTGCCCCTCTTGGCTAACAGAAGCCTGTGAACACAGACTTGGATTTTGCAGAGTCGTCAGCACATTGGTTGTGTTTCCTAGTAAATCAGAGGGTAGTGCAAAGACTTGCAAGAGGCAGCACAGGGAAGAGGGTGGCCAGGCTTGGATTGGGACTCACCTAATCCAGGATGTGCTCACCAGACACTAGCACCTCCTGAAGCTAGCACGGTTTCTCTACCAGCTCTTGGCCGAGCTTCCGTCCACCCTGCAAAGACCAGTCCAAGAAACTGGCAGGGGGCTTTGCTCCTCAGTGATTTCGGAGCCACATGGAAGCAAACAGGGAAAGGAGGAGAGAGAAGACAAGAGAGGAAAGGGTAGAAGAGGAAGAGGAGGTAAGCAGGAAAGGAGGAAAAGGCAGTGGTGGCTTTTGCATTTAACACATTATTTGGAGAAAAATGACACATCTGAATTGCTTCCTTTTTCTTTTAGGTTTCTGGGTCAGTGGGAGAGAGTCTCCAATCCTGCAGTCTGAGGGCTGTCGTTACTAAGGTAGGGCCATGTTGTTCCTGGAGTTCTACAGATGACTCTACAGCTCTTGCATTCTAGCCCCAAACTGGCCATTTGCTTGACTTATCCCTTATCCAAACTCACCTCCAGTTCATTCTGTCTCAGTGCCTCCCTCCCGGTCAGTTTATCTCAGATAGGAGGCACCGAATGTCTTAATCCACTTGGTTCGTCATCGGCAGTACTGCTTTCGATGTGCTTTGTTATCAGCAGCGGTGTGTGTGTGTGTGTGTGTGTGTGTGTGTGTGTGTGTGTGTGTGTGTGTAAGTAGAGCTGAATATGGCCAACGAGAAGTGACAGGCTCAGGTAACACCTCCTCGGTCTCCCTTCTTTCGTCTTTTGATGTTAACCTTCACATATATGAATAGCAACCTTACATTGCTATTTTAGACATTATTAATTTTGTTTCTAATCTATTGAATCTTATGTTTGCAAGATAAGGCCTGTATCACCACCACCCCCATTAACCCTAGACATCTTTAGCATACACAAATGCCCTGTCCCACACGCCTCCAGAATGACAGCTCTGGATAGATTGCTATTCAGTGTTTATATTATTATTATTACCATAGGATACTGGATACTGTTTTTGATTTAGGCTGTTTATCTCCATGATTAATTTTCTTTTGTAGCACTTTTTATTTCCCCTGGAAATAATAAGAACTTGACATTTTGTTTGCTTAATTGTCTCCATGATTATCATTAATTTGATCCAAAATCTCCATTTCTCGCCTCAATCTCCTCCTAAGATACTCAAACTCCCTGGGCATTCCATCTGTTTCTCCTCTTTGGAGGATTCCTAGTGTTGGACCTGCACTTAGTGTCGGGGCCACTGTGGACCCTTCCTTCCCTATCCTTGTAGTCCCTTTTGTCTTTCTTTGTTCTATGTCCCAGACTCAGTGTTTTCATTTTCTTTATCTATTATTCTTTTGCTTTAGTCAATCATTGTACCCTCTGATACCTTCCTGACAAGGGGTACTGTTAAGACTGGATTCCCAAGGCTGAAATGTTTGCTCACATCTTTATTCTGTCCTCATACTATATCAAGGGTATGTAGTTTGAAGTTGGATACAATTGCATTGGAGATTTTTTTAAAGGCATTCCTTCATCATTTTTTGTTTCATGACTTGTTTGGGGATATGTGAACAGTGTTGGCTTTCCTGTTGGTAGTTTATGTGATAGTTCCTTGTCACATTTTTATGAATTACTTTGAATATAATACTTGGTTTGGTTTTTGTTTCCCCCCATTGAGCTAGGCCCTGGGATCCTTTCAAATTAAAAATTCATCTCTTGGATATTTTCTTAAAATGTTTCTTAAGTGACTTTTATGCCTTGTGGCATTTTTATTTGTTTGTTTGTTTTTCATTCCAGTTTTTCTTTCAGGAATATCTGTATGTTTTTGGAGGTGCGTGTATCTCTATAACCCAGAATAGCCTTGAAATCTCCTGCTGCCTCAGTGTATTAAGTGCTGAGATCACAGGCATGCCCGGCCACCCTCAGGTTTTATCTCCTTATTTGTTACACTAAGAAGGAAACTTCCTCAATGTCTAATCCTCCTATTGAATGTCTACATCTCCTAGCCTGTTCATCCTTTCAATGAGGAGCTAAATCAGACAGGACATAACTTGCCTCTTCTGACATTTTTGTTAGTTCTCTTGTATTTTCAGAAATACTTTCTTCTAAAAAAAAAAATCACATTTTCTCAATGTTCTGTTACCTTCTTCTTGAAGATATTCATCAAATTCTTGTGAAGTTTTCCTCCATGAGTTGCTTCTGTTTCATTTTTGGGTGTTTTGTTTTCATTGATGACTCTTGACTTAGAACTTTCCTCAGAGAACTATCTGGTAATTTAACTGTCCATTCACTTTAAGAGAGGAACCCTAAAATGCCCAGTGAAAACTACAGGCTTGTGGTGATACTTGTGAATGATGAGGGGTCATGTGTGTGGTACGGCTGATAACCTTTGGGGAAAACATCTTGTAGTTTGAGTGTGAAGTATTCTACATGAGTCCATTTGATGTATTTGATGGTGCCATTTGGAACATTTAAAGAGACCTTGGCGAAGGAAATGGGTTTCCAAAGGTGGGCTTTGAGGTTTGTTTCCTGGCCACTCCTCTGTCTTCTGTTTGCTGACTGAATGTGGCCACTACCATGCCTTCTGTGCTATGGTGGGCTTATCCCTTCTCAAACTGTAAGTCAAGATAGCTGTGGAATAATCCTCTGTACCCTGTGTAAATTATGCTGTGATAGGTTTAGTAAAGAAGCTGACTGACCAATAGCTGGACAGGACATGGTTAGGCAGGAAAAACAGACTAAGAACATTGGGAAGAAGAGGGTTGGAGTCAGACATGGAGAAGAA